>CM021100.1:626457893-626636016 GCA_007115665.2 Sequoiadendron giganteum
GTGGGAGAGGGTGGAGAGAGAGTGGGAGAGAGGGTGGCAGAGATGGTGGGAGAGTGGGATAGTGGGATAGAGGGGGAGAGTGGGAGAGTGGAGGATAGTGCGGGAGACATGGGAGAGAATGGGAGCAAGAGTGGGAGAGAGGGTGGGAGAGTGGGAGAGAGTGGGATAGGGTGGGAGAGGGTGGGAGAGAGTGGGAGCAAGAGTGGGAGCAAGAGTGGGAGAGAGTGGGAGAGAAGTGGAGAGAGTGTGGGAGAGAGTGGGAGAGAGTGGTTGAGGGTGGGAGAGATTTGGAGAGAGTGGGAGAGAGTTAGAGAGAGTGGGAGAGAGTCAGAGAGATTTGGAGAGAGGGAGGGAGAGAGTTGGAGAGAGGGTGGGAGAGAGTGTGAGAGAGAGTGGTAGAGAGTGGGAGAGAGGGTGGGAGAGAGTGGGAGAGGATGCAAGAGTGGGGAAGAGTGGGGGAGAGGGTGTAAGAGAGTGGGAGAGAGTGAGAGAGATTGGGAGAGAGTGGGAGAGAGGGTGGTAGAGAGTGGGAGAGAGTGAGAGATGTTGGGAGAGGGTGGGAGGGTGCGAGAGTGGGAGAGAGGGTGGGAGAGAGTGGAAGAGAGTGGGAGAGGGTGGGAGAGAATGGGAGAAAGATTGAAAGAGTGAGTGAGTGAGAGATAGGGAGTTGAGAGGGGGAGAGGGTATAGGGTTTGGGTATAGACAAAGAGAGAAAATAAATCTATTAAAAAACAACTTTATAATAACATGAGCATGTTTTGAAGAAGTAGAGATATGGCCATTTTAGGAATAAATAATATGGTCATGTTATAATCCGAGTGTGTTTTTTGTTTCACTAAAAATGGTAACTAACCTCAATATACTCGTGATCTCAAGGCCCACATTCTGCATATTCTCCTCGTTTTGCACGTGATTCAACAAAAAGTAGCTTTTTGATTATGTTGTGAAGTGTGCAAGCATGTTTTTCATATTCCACCACCTTTTCCATGATCTTTCTACCACCTTTGCATGAAATAGAAGATTTTTCATGTTGAAAGACATAATATCAATTCAAGTTTGAATTCCATTGAAAACTGATATACAATTGAAGTTTGGAGGGGAACAAGCTTTTGAAAAAGTCAAATTGTTGAGGATTTTGAAAAAAGAAGAAGCTAAGGCTACATAATTGGGTTGAACTCCATTTCAATGTTTGGTTTTTAAGTATGTGAAGTATTTACACATTTTATTTCATTCTCTTATGGTTTTCTTTCATTTTTATTATTTTTCATATTCCATGTTTATCATTGTTTGTTTGTCATTATAACCTTAGGTTGTAAATTCACATTTTAAATTACACAATTCTATACACTTTCCAATTACATTTTTAAACCACATCTCTTTGAGGTATTTTGTTATTTAAAAATTAAATTACCTTGTGTATGCTTCCACATTTTGTATACACATATATATGACATACATTTTAAGGAAGTAAAATAAAACATAATTTCTCAATCCTTTATTATGGAAATGCATACCTCTCTGAAGCTTTCATTGAGGTATTTTGTCAAACAATTATATTCCATGTTGATCATTGGTTGTTTGTCATTATAACCTTAGGTTGTCACAAAAATGGAAGCATGGACAAAAAATTTGAATTGTGAATGCAACCAGGGGAGGTCTTGGAACACAATTGAACACAAAAAATCAAACAAAAACAACAATTCACAAGTCACAATTCTCAAAACTCTTCAATTTTCATCAAATCAGCACTCTTCCTTGTACCATTGGCAACTTATTCAATCAGGTATTTCTTCTCGATAAGATTATTTCAAACCAAGACTTGAAACATTTCAAGGACCCTTCAGGGTACACAATCACCTGCCAAAAAACCACTATTGGTTACTTTGTAACAACTTTATCAAATTAGGCTTTCTACACCAACTAGGCCTCATATTAGGACACTTTAGGAAATAAACTTATCTTGAAACTTGACCAAAACCTCCAAAAACATGTGGGAATAAATTTATATGTATTCAAACCAAAGAATTCACAATTAATTCTCAAAACTTCATCCACAAAGATGCCAAAACCAAAAAACCTCTTTTTAAGGCAAATAACCTAGGGCTTATTGGAAAACACACTTCCCAGCCTTATCAAAACATGCCACCACATTAAACAGGTCTAAAATGGCCTACACAAACTCAATTCAACAAGAAACAATGCTTCCCTAACACAATACTTACTTTAGCATGTCAAAACCTCTCAAATTCACATGGAGAACACCAAATTTCCCCTGTACACACTCAAAATTCCCACACCTTTTTAGTGATGTTGCAGACCCATTCATTTAGTTAGAGTGGCCATAGTGAGAGTAATGGGTCAATACACCATTTTAAGTGACTTTCAAACCTTAAAACTAAACCCTCAATTTTCATGCAAATAACCTAGGGTTTATTGAAAGTCTTGACTACCAAGCTTAGTAGACCTTGCCAATACCAAAAACACTTCAAAACTTTCTTGCACAAGCTCAAAAAATCATTACATGGAATTTTCCTTCAAAATTTCATCAAAACCCTTCTTTAACACCCCATTTACACAAGGAAAACAATGTAATTTTGCCTATCTTGTAATCATGGCATGCCCCTGCACCACCTTTGTCTATGCTAGAAATAGTCTTCTACAAGATGATTGTAAGTATTTTTATGAAGCCTTGAATGACATGTATTTATTTTATTTGAATGGATAAATATTTTAGGAACTAATATTCATCTTGTTTCCATGCTATAGGTAAAATTATCCGTCATGCCGAAGAAACAAAGAAGGAATAAACTAATAGATGAAGAGTATGAAACCTTCAAAGAAAAGGAGAGAGAACAGTCGAGGGCATATCACGAAAAAGAATACTTTGGGTACTATTGAGGAAAACAAGCCAATTTAAGAGCAACCTCAACCATAAGAAAGAGAACAAGATTTGGCAGCACAAACGACACGAATATGAAAGAATTGTGGTAAGACAGATTCAGATACCATAGTTGGAGACACACCCTCTAGGGAAAGTGAAATACAAAGGGACACCATTAAGCACAAGAATATATGGAGGGACACCAACTACCACAAGTGAATATGGAGGGACACCGTCTATTGCAAGTGAATATGATTGGACACCATCGAGCACATCTCAAGTTGAGAGTACATCATCACTTAGATTTGATGAAGAAGGTATGCCATCATCCCCACAAGAACCTCAAGGTATGCAATCTAGCCCACCTCAATTAAATATTGATGAAATTTGTAATGTTGAGATGTATGTACCTAGGAGACCACCTAGAATTTTGCGTAGAAAGCCCAAGTATTTGATTAATATTAATGAGGACATTTTACAAAACATGGAAGGTAAGATTCTAGAATGCACTTGTATAATATATGTTGATAATATTTGGAAATTTTACTTTGAAAGGCTAAATGACACTGCAAGATGTCAACTATTTGTTGAAATGATGTGGGGTATAAAGTATACAGACATCATGAAAACTCTTGGGTTGAGAACATCGAATGCATCAAGTGAAAACACTATTGTGAAGAATCTAATGGATGCATATGAGAGTGTGGGTAGGACCTCACGCTCAAAGGATAGTAATGTCAAATGATGTGTCATTACATCAACTTTGGTAAGCATTCAAACAAAGATAACTCATCTCATTATAAAGATGAGTGAACAAATGAGAATTAGTAGAATTTTTTTATCAAAAGCCATTCAAAGGCAGCAAAGAATTGAGGGTACCGATTTGAATAAATTATAGGCATTCTTGGGGAGACTGCCACAAAAAGATAAATTTTTTTTTGAAGAATTGAGAACACTTATTGAAGAGTATTGGAAGAATAACACAAGGCCATATTTGAATCAAAGGGATGTGGTAAGAAGGAGAATTGGTAGTTGAAACCATGAGCCATATCCAAAGCATTTTTTGGATATGACTCAAACTTGATTTTTTAATAAATTTCAAAATGATTATCCTCAAATTAGTATTTGTGAATTTTTTTTTGAAATTATTAAACCTTTTTATGTCAAGATAAATCACACACACACTACTTGTTGATGTAGAATACATATTGAATTCTCTAACCATTATGATATTTATTGTTCTATATGTTTAAATTTTCATTCTAACAATGTTTTGTAGGATTGTGGCATAGAAGCCCCACCAAAATATTCAAGAGAGTTCTTATCAAAAAATTTATGTGAAATAGAGGATGGCTAGATATTCTATAGGAAAAGATGCTTGGATGGTTCGTGCAAGCATTGTGGTGGCTTCCAACATATGCTAGAATGTCAACATATGGAAAGCATAAATAAGGTGGGACATAATCTAGTAGAGTTCAGGAAGTATAAAACAGTGGCATATGCTACAAAATATGGATCTCAAGAAAAAAGTTGTGATTGGGTTATTGAGAAGATTCCAGTGTATCATTTTATGTCCATTTTTCATGATAATAAACTATGTGAGTATGCAATGCATACCCATGGAGCCTGATGGTTCGACACAAAATTCAAGCTATGCAAGGACACCTTTCCAGTTGGAAACATAGTGTTAGTGGTTGACTTTGCAAAGAACTACACTATAGAACCACAATGTGAGGTTCAGTCACAATATTACAACTCCACATAGGTTTCAATATTTGTGCAAATAGTATTCATTCATGTAGTTGATAGTACATAGGATCAAAGGAAGGTATTGAGGGAGTATCACTTCTATATTAGTGATGATCATACACAATATCCAGAGTTCATGCAATGCTGCTTCTAGATGTTCTATAGTGATTTGGCTTAGAGGGGCATAGCATACAATCAACATATAATATGGTCAGATAACTATGCAACACCATTCAAGAACTCACACATGTTCTATTGGTTGAGAAGGCTGCATTTCATTACAGGTGTACAACATATGTGGAAATTTTTTTAGGCTTGGCATAGAAAGGGGGAGCATGATGGTGCAAGAGCATAAGTGAAAAGAGCATTAGCATGAGAAGAGTTAAATTATAAAGACAGTGCAAATTTTATAGATGCAAGATCAATTGTCGAGTGGTGTAATGCTTCGATGGGTCCAAGTAATGAAGGTACATCTTTAGTTTGTAGGTATTTTTGGTTGATGGATGGTACTAACATTGCACCATATGAGGATTTTTGTACACTAACAAGATCAAGTGAGATACACTCTTTCCTTAGCTCAAATGCAGGTTCATGGAGTATCGATACGCGAAAGATGGCATGCTTTTGTTCTTCATGTACAATGCAAGCCTTAAATGATTGCGAGTCAAGGGAGTGGGTTGAAAAATGGTTGACAAGTTATCTCAGCCCACTTCACATGTATCCCCCTTCAATGGAATTGGAACTAACACAGATGGAATCATCGGTCAAATTTGACCAAGTATCAAATCTAGTTCAACTAGGTAATATATCTGATTTCTTATATTTTGAATTTCCATATTGTTATAGTACTTTGTACTATATTTGTAATGTTGACTAATTTCAAGAGATTTGTTGCACATATCAATGCAAGGAAATTTTGTGCAGTTATTGCAAATGAAGACAAAGAAGAGAGAACAAACTATTACTTGTGTCGTGTTGAGGCCAAAAATAAACTAGAGGCCCTAGTTATAAATGGAGAAAACATCAAATACCCTACAGGCTTGATTGTTGTTACTGGAATGTGGCTTATAAGGTACCACATAAGAGTGTTAAACATTGGCTATTTCAGGACTTTGATATGCATCGTAAGATTCTTCATTACTTGAACCTTATCGTGGCATCCAATTTTTTTTTTACCAAATATGGGGGTAGACCTTTGAACAAGGTCTTGTGGAAGGTCCGTGAGTTTGACCATGAAGCAATATTTGACACAATAAAGAGTAGAGCAGACCCAGATGGTTTTTTGGATTAATTTGTAAGTATGCGAATTGGTTCTTATTAATTTATACTTTTATGCACATTAATTTTTTTGATAGCAATGCTATAATATTCTTTAACTTTTCTTATTTGTAAGTAACCTACTAGAAATTGATTGGTGTCCTCTTGCAGAAAATGCAAATTTATGAGCCATCCAATAGAATGTCAGCCAAAAAAGCAATGCAACATCCTTATTTTGATGATCTTGATAAATCTCAATCATGATTTTAAGCCATTACAAAAGTGTGTGCAAATATTGGTGAGAGAATTTCAATTTATTCATTTGAAGTTAACTTTATCATGAGCAGCTATGATGTAGACATTATAAGAGCATCTAAAATTTCAACTTACTCTATTAATGAGAGGTGTTGTGTGCAATAGGTATGTTGGAATTCCCACTGAAGATATATGACTAGGATTGACTAAGTTGTGAGACCTGCATGCCTATCTATAAGCGTCTTTCATCTATTTTTATTTTCTACAATGAGAGACCAATCAATTTTTAGTAGTTTACTTACAAATACACAAAGTAAAAGAGAAAAAGAAAGAGATTTATGAGAAAGAAAATCTTAGCCAAAAAATCAATGCAACATACTTATTTTGATGATCTTGAAAAATCTCAATTCTGATTTCAAACCATTATAAAAGAGCATGTGAAGCTTAGCGAGGGAGTCTCAAGTTACTCAATTGAAGTTAACCTCATAATGAGCACCTATGATGTAGACATTTAAAGAGAATCTCAAATGTATGAGTGACATTGTAAAAGATCTATGAGAATGAAGTACCTAAGGAATTGTAATGAGATTTACTCAAATACAGTAATTTTGGAGTTCACATTTGGTGCAGTAGCACCTTGTTCTCTAAATGCCTTCAATAGGTAAATTTGCAAAATTTGAATTTTGAAATGTAAACAATGTGAAAAAGGTCATGTGAAGGTCATATGTAATGTATTCAAAGTCTCAAAGAGGTCATTAGGTGATTAGATAAGTGATATAAACCATGTAAGGCTGATCAAAACAAAGATATTTTGTATTCTTGAAGATTTACAATCAATACAGTCCTTATTTTAGTGATTTTATGAGTTTTTCCAGTTGTTCATTAAATTGTATGACTTTTACAATAGTTTAAGGCCTTGAATCTTGTTGTATAAGGTATAATAGTGAAGTAGATTTCATTTGAATCTATTTAGGATGGTATCCATTGACTTTATCATTAGTTTGAACTGATTTTTCTCAAATCAATTTGTAAACCCTCAACATTGGGGTTTTGAGAGTCTATATAACCAATAATGAATACTCCATTGAATTTGATAGTTTAGATCAGTGGAGTAAGTTAGAATTAGGTTTTTTTTTTTTTTTGTCTATGCAGGGGAATTCAAGAAACATAGGTGGAGTTTCTGCTACAGGGTTTTATGATGAATTTTCAAGTGAAAAGTGTGGCTCCAAGTGGTGTTTTGAGGAAACCTTCAAAAAAAACAATGACTGATCTAGATAGCTATTATTGAGCTACAACACATAATTCAAAATCAATAGTGACTATCTTGGAACATCTGCATAAAAAATGACCTTCTTTGTCCTCATTAGGCTAACTAGGCCTAATTTATAAAGGAACATACCTTTAAACATTCAAAAACTCCATGAAATTGTTGGGGCATAGATTATCATGTATCCAAACCCTCAAATCCACAATTTATCTCAGGAGAAACTCACTCCACCATACCAAACTAAAAAACCCTTAATTTATGCTAGTATGAGGAAGATTTAGTGAAAGGAATGGTTCCACACATTACCAGAACATGCCACCACCTCAAACCTTCTTAAAATAACCTCCAAAAACTCAAAATATAATCACTCAACCTCTACATGTAATATTTTATCGAACCGTAGGGTGAATCCTCATTCTTCGTGCCCTTTCCATCAAAATCTACAGGGGCAGCAACACAAACCCCATAAAACTTATTCCCTTTCACAAAATAAGCACCCTAACATAAAAATGGGTTTCTAAATATGTATTGGGTCTATGGAAATATAAAGAGATTGAAAAAGTGAACACAATCACCCTGTACAAAACCGTATAGTTCAAGGAAACATCAGATTTCTAGTAGAAATCCAGAAAAATGCAAGGAAAAAATGAATTTTATTGACCTTCTTCTAATTAAATGGTACATTTATGCTAAGAATGGTAAATTTACACTAGGAATGGTCCTCTTTCACAACCAAACATGTGGAATCGCTCTGAGGTATGTTCAACCAGATCGATCCCTTGAGAGTCCAAACTGCTAAATGACTACAAAATTCAAGATGTTGTTACTCAGATACCATGATGTTTAGAAACTTCTCATCTGATCCTACATGATTGCATTGGGCCCCTCTATAAAAAAATCTCTTGATTTTGACTATCTCGTAATGGTTTTCTTGTGGCGGCAGATTTTCACTTGATGGAAAAAGTGTCAGATGTAAGCAATGCAAAGTTGCAAAGTGGTGCAACTTTCATTTTGCAACTCGTGTGACCAAGAAAATTGTTCCAATGCATTTGAATAGGTATGATTACACTAGGAATGGTCCTCTTTTTCACCCAAACATGTGGAATCACTTTGAGGTACGTTCAACTAGATCGATCCCTTAAGAATCCAAAGTGCTAAATGGCTGAAAAATTCAACATGTTGTTACTCAGATACTATGATGTTTAGAAACCTATCATATTATCCTACACGATCAAATTGGGTCCCTTTACAAAAACCTCTCTCGGTTTTGGCTATCTTGAAGTGGTTTTCCTATTGCGGCAGATTTTCACTTGATGGAAAAAGTGTCAAATGCAAGCAAGTAGTGCAAAGTTGCAAACTGGTGCAACTTTAATTTTACAACTCATGTGACCAAGTAGAGTGTTCCAACGTGTTCGAATAGGTATTTCTATGTTAGGCATGGTCCTATTTTGCACCCAAATATGCAGAATTGCTCTGAGGTATGTTCAACCAGATTGATCCCTTAAAAGTCCAAAGTGCTAAATGGCTAAGAAATTCAACATGTTGTTACTTAGATATCATGATGCTTATAAAATTATCATCTAATCTTATAGGATCACATTGGGCTCCTCTACAAAAACTCTCTCAGTTTTGGCTATCTTGGAGTGGTTTTCTCATGGCGAAAAATTTTCACTTGATGGAAAGTGTCGAATGCAAGTAATGCAAAGTTGCAAAGTAGTGCAAATTTCATTTTGAAACTCATGTGACCAAGTGAATTGTTCCAATGTGTTTGAATAGGTATATTTATGCTAGGCATGGTCCTCTTTCACAACCAAACATGGGGATTTTCTCTAAGGTACGTTCAACCAGATCGATCCCTTAAGAGTCCAAAGTGCTAAATGGCTACAAACTTCACCATGTTGTTACTCAGATACCGTGATTCTTAGAAAAAATTTGTCTCATCCTACAAGATTGTGTTGGGACCCTCTACAAAAACCTCTCTCAGTTTTGGCTATCTCGGAGTGGGTTTCATGTGGCAACAGATTTTAACTTGATGGAAGAAGTGTCCAATGCAAGCAATGCAAAGTTGCAAAGTGGTGTAAATTTCATTATGTGACTTGTGTGACCAAGAAAAATACTCCAAAAAATCTGGAAAGGGATTTTTATGCTAGGCATGGTCCTCTTTCACACCCAAACATGTGGAATTTCTCTGAGGTACGTTCAACCAGATCGATCCATTAAGGGTCCAAAGTGAAAAATGGCTACAAAATTCATCATGTTGTTACTCGGATACTGTGATTCTTAGAAACTTCTCATGTAATGCTATAGGATTTAGTTGGGCCCCTCTATAAAAACCTCTCTCACTTTTGGCTATCTCAGAGTGGTTTTCTTGTGGCGGTGAATTTTCACTTGATGGAAAAAGATTCAAATGCAAGTAGTGCAAATTTGAAAAGTGGTGCAACTTTCATTCTGCAACTTGTGTGAGCAAGAAGACCATTCCAATGCATCTAAATAAGTATTTTTATGCTAGGCATTGTCCTCTTTCACACCCAAACAAGTGGAATCACTTTGAGGTACATTCAACTGGATCGATCCCTTAAGAGTCCAAAGTGCTAAATGGATGCAATTTTCAACATGCTATGACTCAGATACCATGATGCTTAGAAAATTCTCATCTAATCCTACAAGATAGTGTTGGGACCCTCTAAAAAAATTTCTCTTGATTTTGGCTATCTCAAAGTGGTTTTCCCGTGGCGGTGGATTTTCACTTGATGGAGAAAGTGTCCAATGCAAGCAATTCAAAGTTGCAAAGTGGTGCAACTTTTGTTTTGCAACTCGTGTGACCAAGCAGACTATTCCAATGTGTTTGAATAGGTAATTTTATGCTAGGCATGGTACTCTTTCACAACCAAAAACATGGAATCTCTTTGAGCTACGTTCCGTCAGATCGATCTCTTAAGGGTCCAAAGTGCAAAATGGCTACAAACTTTAGTGTGTTGTTACTCGGATACCATGATGCTTATAAAATTATCATTTGATCCTATAGGATTTTGTCGGGCCCCTCTAAAAGACCTTTGTCATTTTTTTCTATCTTGGAGTGGTTTTCCCTTGGCAGTGGATTTTCACTTGATGGAAAAAGTGTCAAATGCAAGCAATGCAAAGTTGCAAAGTGGTGCAATTTTCTTTCTATAACTTGTGTGACCAAAAAAACTATTCCAACGTGTTTGAATAGGTATTTTTATGCTAGGAATAGTCCTCTTTCACACCCAAACACGCGAAATCACTCTGAGCTACATTCAACTAGATCGATCCCTTGGGGTCCACAGTGCAAAAGGGAAGTGAAATTTGATGGGCTATTACTTGGAAACTATGATGCTTACAAACTCTTCATTTGGGCCTATGAGATCATGTTGGGCCCCTCTATAATAACCTCTCTCAGTTTTTGTTTTGTCAAATTCATTTGCCTATGGAGACCAATTTTCACTTGATGGAAAAAGTGTCAAATGGAAGTAGTGTAAAGTTGCAAAGTGGCGCAACTTTTATTTTTCAATTTGTGTGACTAAACTAACTACTCCAACACATCCTGATAGGTAGTTTTAAGCTAGGCATGGTCCTCTTTTGCACCCAAACATGCAGAATTCATTTGAGTTGCGTTTAATTGGCTTGATCCCTTATGATGGCATGCAAAACAATGAAAAAAAGAAACCTACACACGATGGTTGATAATTCCAAGTATTCCATACAAAAAGTGTATGATCATTGGTGCAGAGAACCTTGTTCCTCCATTTGATGAAGAAGGTCTAGTTCAATGGTTTTAGTGATTATAATGTCAAAATAAGGCCATGATAGCCCATTCTATAATCTTGCTTTTAGTTTTGAGTTAGCGTGGGGTCATTTGACTCAAGTATGTAAGTGAAAAATAATAAAATAGCATTGGTAAAGGCCTTGTAAGAGATTACTAATGCTGCCCCTATTCAAAATTCAGAATTTAGGCCTTAAAAGCAAGTCTAGACGAGGTGAAAAGAAGAAATTGCTTGAGAATAAGTTAGAATAGGTTGGAAATAGGGTGAGGTTGTGGATTTTTATGTATTCAAATGGTTTGAAAGGACAAGGGAGTTCAAAATTATGTTATGGCATGGTGCCCTAATTGGGAATAGAGGGGTTTTGAATGAAAAAAAGAGGTTGGAGGGAGTAAAAGTGGGTAACATCAAGGGGTAGCATAATTTGGTGGTCAATTAAGTTTGTGCAGGTAGAATAAAGAGTTTTGGAAGAGGTTTTGAGGTTGTATGATGTCTGGATATGGGGTTTTCAATAAAACCTAGTGAAATTTGAGAAAAGTGAGGGTTTAGAGGATAGTGGGGTTAGAGGGTCAATCACGCCCTAAAAATTATGGATTTTATGGATTTAGAGACTGTTAAATGCTGACCAATGGTGTTTTACAATTGGAACAGAGATTGAGAGCATGTTTCTTTGTTAAATAGACCTATTCAGGGGTTTAAGACAATGTTGAGTCCATTTCGTATACAAGAAACAATATTGGAAAAAATTGACATAAATATTTCGACGTATTTATATGGTGGCACATCAAAAACATATTGGAATTTTTTTACGAATCATTTCATGGAATACCAATTGAAAACATTTTTATTTCTTTTAGATAAAGTTGTTTAGCATTGATCAATCAATTAATATTCAAGAAAAACCATGAAGGAAAACAATGATCAATGCTAGGGCTAACCAATTAATAAGTATACACATGAATAAGTCAAGAATGTACATGTGAATAAGGGAAGAACAAGTACTCAAAAATAGGTAAGCCTTGAAGTATACACATGAATACATAGTATACACAAATTAATACAAGTATATGCATGAATACAAGGTATACACATGAAAACACGTAAGTCACAAAGTATACATTGGAACACAAGTCACAAAGTATACACGTAAGTTATAAAGTATACATTTGAATACACGTAACTCATATCTATTGAACCATCAATTTAGAATGCAAATATGGACACCATCGATAAAAAATATTTGTATTAACCAAATAGCCATGTAGGCATACATCAACATATGTCAATATAAGTTTGAAATATATATACAAAATAGTCATATAGGAATACAATGTCAAATATCTCCAATACAAAATATGTACAAAACTTCCATGTAGGCATACAACAAAGGGCTTTGGAATCAAAATTCATTGCTCTCCATGCTCTAGAAATAGATTCTTTCCCTTCTCTTGTCGATCAGATGGTGATAGGTCTATGACTTATTTGTGTTTCCCTTGAGGAGTGCTCCTATTGCTCCTCCTAGTGTTTAGTTCATGGTGAAGTTTTAACTATTACAATAAGAAGTAAAGACATGAATACATAGAAATTACATTATAAAATAGATATATTTGACAAAATAATCACTTACCGCCATCTCATGATCTCTCTCCATGAGGGGAATATTCACATGCCCATGCTCAAGTGTGCTCAAGCCCTGTATAAACCATCCAAATAGAAATTAAACTAAAAATCAATAATGGTTTGATTTTTTACTAACATCTATAAAAAAAAATGTAAATTGAAATTTACTAATTTGCCTCATACCTCCCCTATCAGAGCCATTTAGGATTGTATAGAAAATGAAACATTGATCTCCATTTCGCTTGTCACATTCAAAGGTGTTTCAGCTTGCAACATCTAAAAATAAAATAACAAATTATTCAACATAATCAACGATGTGCTTATAAACTACACAAATCTATTAAGTAAAATTCATTAATTAAACTCTTTATTCTATTACCTTTGTATAGGTTTGAGTAAATCCATTGACATTGGGAGGTGTTCCCTCAAAACCTCCAATATTAGCCTGTTCAACATCACAAATCACATATTAAAATATCATTCGTAAAAAAATGCTATTAATATGTAATAAATTTATAAGTGTTTACTAGTTACATACCCCACCGATAGGTGTATAGTAAAACTAAGTAGGTGGAGGGCCGGTGTATCCAGTCTCAACACTATGACCTTGAAATTTTATTAAAATCATAAAACAAAATTAGTTAATCTTGCATTTAAAAATTGAAATTTAATAAATTAAATTCAATAAACATGCTAACTTTTAAATGACTATCAATTCCATACACCTCATGTAAAATATCAGCTACCCTCTCCATCTCCATATCTGCAGATAGATCCTGCGTAGTAGCCTCCTGAGTGTTGGTGGGGTCATATGAACAAATCACCTCACAAGATTGACACACATGGGTTTGAGGCCACCACTCGAAGACTCCCCTGGATGGCACTGTAGAATAGGGCTAGTATGATGGATGACACTCTGGGTAAAAGTTTTGATCGCCTACAATGTCTCTACATCGACACTCTCCTTCGTGATGAAAGGCATAACAATGTTCTCATGAGGTGGCCTAACAAGAGCTCATCTCCCTTGCCGCATAAGATCTGGTTGTGCATTAGGTCTATCTTGAGCTGACCCCCCACCTCTCCCCTAGAAGTCCCTCATATCAAAATAGTTTGGTATTTTTTTCAATATGAACTCTCTATATAGTTTCCTAAGGAAATATTGTGGGCCTTCACAATTGTTGCACTGTGGGTAATCAAAGACCGTGTACCACCTATCATAAAAATGGTTCCTAATCTATTGGTGATGACACCAATGAATAATAAACCTCTTCACATTGAGGGTAAGATTTTGATTTGTGTGAGGGTTAATGAATAATGAGAAAAAATCAACTTTCATAATTTTTAAATCCTTTACATCTTTATATGATAGTTTATTTGCATAATAAGCGCTAGTCGCCTGCCTCCTATCTTGCAATCTAGTTATTTGTTTGCTAATTGAATCTAAATTTTTATCATATATTTCAATGAACTTTCTAGGGTCATTATTTCTACGGTTGATCCATTTGGATCGCTCAACCTATTGATTAAATCCTCAATTTGTTTTTTGTTGCTCTCAATTTCACTCATTAAATTAAGTTCAATGCTAAGACAGGGTTGAGTGATTGGTGGAGGAATTTTTTGTTGTCGTTGATTTTTTCTTGAGGATTTGGTTGCTCTTGTTGAGGATTTTGAGGGTTTGCAGGTTGATTTGCATCTACTAAAAATTCAAAAAAAAAAAAAATCAAATACAACCTAAAACTAACAAATTCAAAACAAAAAGCAAATAATCCTTACCTCTCACACCTCCTCCTCATCGTGGCACCATCGTTGCCAAGAAATAGAAACCATTGGTTAATATTTTTACACAATGTCTCCTCCTAGAATGCAATCTTGAAAAATGGGGGTTTTGGCCGCGGGCGCAACAAAAAACATAGTCAAAATGAAGAATTAATGAGTTTCACTTTTTTTGTTGTTGTTAACATGTCATAACATGAGTGCATTATAACACTCTCATGTTATGAGCTTTTTGTGGTCGGGCCTTAGGCTCGGCCCAACAATCCATAACACAAGCACATTATAACGTGCTCGCGTTATGAATTTTCACAAAAAAAATTGAAATTGACCACAAATTGGCTACCCATCTCCATGCACCCACCCAAAATATAAATTGAAAAAATAAATAAATGATTCAATTAAAATAAAAAAATAGATGGTTAAAATACAAAAGATTATAATATTTAACCTATGATATTTATTAATATAGATATATAATATAAATTAATATTACCTACACAATATAGGTTAACTTATTTACCTACAAAATATTACCTGCTATAAATAAAAATAATAAATATATATACTATTATATATATAATAAAGACTTAAAATAATATTGGTTATCTTATATTCTTATATATTATAAGGTTATATCTTTTTGGAGAGTGTATATATATAAATATAAATTAATATAAAAAATATACATGAGAAAAAAAAGTTGATTAATGAAAAGAAGAACATATAATAATCAAATTATATCATAAAATATTAAAAAAATAGATAAAAAAGATAGAATAATATAAAATTTAATTATTTAATTATTTTAATAATGTGAATCCAAATCTATATAAAACAAAGTTAATTGATTTTTTATGATTTACTTTAATTAAAAAATAACAATTACATACATTAAAAAATCATTCTTAAAGAATTTCTTGATTATGTAACATTTATTTATTTTAGAAAGATTTAATGAAATGACTTTATAAAGTAAAAAATGAAAAATCATTCTTTAAAAAAATGTTTGCCTTACTTTCCCTACAATTTTTTCAATAACACAAATTTTTAACCAATCATATGGACAATAAATAATTTTTATAATTTGTAAAGCTAAATATTTAAATTGATTCTACAAATTGATTCTACAAATTTAAATTTTATTTTAAATTTTTTAAAGTATAATTTTTGATTGGTTGGAAACTAAATTATTAATAACTAATTAACTAGAAAAAATCAAACTCATTACAATAGTACTATGTCTTAACATAAAGTACAAATAACTATATTAAAGATCATTCCATAATTTAATCATATATAACAATGTTTGTTTCATTCACATAATTGTTAATTTTTATTTATTAAAAAAAAAAGTATAAAATTTAAGCCAAGAAAAATTTCTATATATATTATAAAATATATTTAGTTCTAACTTGTTATCATATATATATATACACACTTATTTAAAAAGATTTTATTAATTTTTTTTTTTAAATTTTTTATGGAGGTTTCAAACCTGCGAGGCAACCCAACGAAGGCATGAAGCTTGCGAGCTACCAACCAGCGAAGGCCACCACATAAACGATTTATGATGTTGGAACCTTACAACAAGACTTGATCCCTGGTGGGCCCATTGACTTTATTTAAAATTTTGATTTTAAATATTTATAAAAATATTATTTTTATTATTTTTTAAATATTATTATAATATTTTTATTTAACCATAATTTTTAATATTATATAAATTTAATTTATAATTTATTTAATTTAAATTTTTATAAAAAATAATATTTAGATTTAAAATAAATTTAAAAAAAAAATATATTTAGAATAAATAGTAATAAATAAATTAATCCTTATAAATATTAAATGAATAAGTAAAATCACTAAAATCTCATTCTATTTTTTGAGATCTCTATACATAAACATTACATGAAAGGAAAAATTAAGGATATATTTTCAAAACTTAAAAATTAAATAATACTTGTACACATAAATTATTACACATTAAAATTTATAAATAAAAATAATATTTATATACTATTATATGTGTATATTATTATTTTTTAATAATGTATTAATTAATCATGCATTAACATAATATAAGTTTAAAATGATTAAATTAAAGAGGGCATAATTTAGGATTCTAAATTACGGGGTTTGAATTTGGAACATTCTAAAAATATAGGAGTTTGAATTTAATTTTAAGGAGGAAAATTATTATTTTTATTTACAGGAACAAAAGAAAAATAAGGTCAAATTTTATTTTAATTTTTTAAATTCGTAAGTAAATTTTTATTTATTTATTTTATTTTTTAGAGAGAGAATTATAGGAGGAAGACAAACAAATAATTATTATCAATATTTTCTCTTCATTTCTTCTTATAAAAAAAGAAAGACAAAGATTAATAACATATCTCGAAAGAAAACCAACCTCCTTTCTATGTTGAACCATGCTCCTCACTACAACAAATCTCAATCTTTCTTCCTTCACCTTCCTCTTCTTTGTCTTAACCTCTAACAAAACTTCTTCAAAAATAAAAGAAAACAAAAATCTCCACTTTTCTTTATTCCCTAAATGAAATTGAAAATTGCAAAATAATTGAAAACTCCACCCCCAATAAATTCTTCCCATAAACCAAAATTGTTGTATGGATTTCTCATTATTATTTTTATTGGAGATTTATGATCGATCGACATTCAAAATTTGATAGCAAAATCGATGGTTAAGATCAGAGGAGAGAATTATCATTTTAACTCATGAAAGGATACTAATGAATTATTTGAATTAAAAAGATGGATAATGGTGCACATTAAGTTTCCCCTTTCATGCTTAGTAAACTGATGATGACAAAAGAATTTTATAAAAGGGAGAGTAGTTAATTGATAAGGGAAGTTTTAGATTCTAAAATGATATGGATTTAATGATAAGATATGAGATGTTGAATGGGAGGGAAAATAGAAAGTTGAAGTAGAGAAATATGTCAACTTTTAAATAATAATTATTACAATTTTTTCCATTCTTTGATAATTTGAAAAAAAATCATATTTTCATAAATAAAAAATTGCATCATAAATTCTATTTATTCATTTATCAAATTTGAGTTTCTAAATATTTTAATTTATTGATTTTCCCTTAGTTTTAAATTTATAAATTATCCATAAAAGTTATAATTATTTCAAACTAACTTAATAATAAAGAGTTTTTCAAATGCTCTAAGAAAGAGGGTAATGACAGATAGCTTGGAGACCTAAGATCCCATATGAGATATTACAAAAGGAGGTGGATTGGTATGCCACAAATATCCTAAAAAAGCAAAAGACCTCATTGTAGAAAGGTTTGAAACATACAAGGAGATTATTGGTCAAATTCATAAGAAAAAATCTCAAGAGAAGTATGAGAAGAATAAAGAGTAGCTATAGAAGAAGGGAATTTTACCAAATGAATCAACACAACCATCATCTTCTACACTAGCTTCAAAAAAATGCACATCAACTCCAAGAAGGTAGATGACACTCCATGGTGTTATAAGCATATAATCTAAGCATACCACATCCTATTCACTAACAATGACCAGACCATATGTACATGAAATCTTTGGAACCCTTGTAAAAATGAGTGTATAGAAGAAAGGCCACAAAGAAAGGACCAAGCAAGTGGTGAAAAGGAAGATAATTCATACTTTCAGAGAAGAGGAGGAAGAAGAAGAGGTATAATAAGTGTAGAAACCTCTACAAAAGAGAAAGATAAAATAACACACAATAGAAATTCAACAACCAAAGGAAGTAGAGAAACTACAACCACCAATTGATCTGATGGCGACTACAAACACCTTCGTCTTCCAAAGTATGCTCTCACAAGTATTATCTATGTATAAAGATGAATATATTGATAATAAGGATATGATAATATAGAGTCTAATAATGTATATAAGGAAATGTGACCAAATTTTAGAGGAAGTGATCAAGGACTTCCCACAACCTATAATTTCTAAAATTAGAGAGAAAATGGAAAATTCCATAAAGGAAGAGGAAGAAATAAAGGGGAAATAAATTGTAGTGGTAGGATCTAAAATTACCATGGAAAAGGGAGAAACTCACATAGGCCTAGTCACAAGATCTTCATACAAAGTAGAGGTTATACACCTTAATGGGAGGACAATAAGAGGATATTGCTAAAATACAAGAGGAAACTACCACAATCACAAAGAAACTCATGGATTCAATGTTGGAAGAAGAAAAAGAAAAGAGCCAACCAACATTGTCACCCAGAAGAATCCCACAAAGAATACAAGGAGATGGGGAACAATATCAAGATATGGAGGACACAACCACATAAATTTCTCCAATCCAAGAAAGGACTTCTTGGCACAACACAAAAAATTTCACCCAACACCCACTCATTAGCTAAGCTAGTTATCGATAATGGGATCCCACTTGAATCTAGAAAATATATACCCACTTCAAAAACTACAAATAGGGGATATTATCCATGCTATCTCTAGGGAAGAGATACTTCAGTTCAACACATGGATAATTTGGAGCAACTAGAAGAGGTAGTACAAAAACTGCAAACCTCAATTTTTCATATGCAAAGGGATACTTCCCTTTCTCTACCACAACAATTGAAACAACTAGTAGATGATTTAAATTAAACCTCAAGGCACAAAAGGATAAAATAAGGTAAGAAGCACAATAGGAAGTCTTGAAGAAGAACACAAAGGAGGCTGCAAAAAGGTGTGTGATATCCCACTCTCAATTGGAGTAGTAAAGGAACATGGAAGGAAGCACAACAAAAGCCAACATACTATACAAGTTTTGTCTCTAATGGCCTACCCTAACCAAAACCTTCAAGGACAAAATCTCACAACTGGAGGCTTAGATAGTACAAGTTTTCTTATTATATGAGCCATTAAAAGAGATGGATGGAGAAATAAAAAGTACAACTAGAGAACACACACACCCAAGTGCAATAACTTTAAGAGTAGATGGAAAATATAAAGATCCAAGTAAATAAACAAAGGAAAATAGTCAGCATCAAGATAGCATACTTGTATAGAGTATTAGGAAAGGCTAAAATTGCAGCCTAAAAACTTAAAATCCCTAAGAACCTTGTTGAGCCATAATCTACACAAATAAGTACACAAGGCTACATCAAAGTAATCTAGCAAGCCAAACAATGAAGTGATACAACACATGTGTAGTTGAAGGTTATATACAAGTACATTCTCCTAGCTAACTAAGCAACATGTCTTGGGGACAATATATAATTTTGAAAGGGGGATGATTTTAGAAGCATATATGGTAGAGAGTAAAAGCTAGTAAAACTCACCAGAAGTGCCTTGCAGAACATTAGGCTAGTAAGGAGGATAATCTAAGGGGTTCCCTATAAGGTTCACATCTCTATAAGAGACTAAGCACTGATAAATGTATGTAATAGATAAAAAATTAGAAGGTATGATAGGTAATAGAGAATGAGACTATATTAAAGAACATAGACTAAGACCTGCTAATGCAACTATTATTTGGATATATCAATATCTAAGGAGTTATAAGGATTCAATGCATACATATGCTATGGATGATTGTTATTCTTACTTAAGGTAGATATGAGATGTTATTAGATATATATTATTATTGTGCCACACTTACTCTCTTCTATCATTGTACCCTCTAGGTTATAAACTAACTGCATAAGGAATACCAAGGCACAGATCTCTAAACTACAATCCTCATTTCCTCTTGCTAACAAGGAGTACATAAGTGTTTAATGTCACGAGAGATAGTTTAACATCATGGGGGAGGAATTGATAACCACACATTAGGGTATACATAAATGTTTAATATCATGGGGGATGGATTAACATCTTGAGGGATGAATTTGGTAATCACACCTTAAGGAGTGCCTAAACATTTAACATTGTGGGGATGAATTGGTAACCATACCTCAGGTGGAATTGTAGACAAGACCACCACAAAGGGGATGCTTGAAAAAATTTATAACCACACCTTAGGGGGTATTATGTACAATAAAACTACCAAAGGATCACATAAATGAATCGATAGCCACACCTTAGGGGTATTAAGCATAATAGCACCACTAAAGGGCACATGAATGAATTGATAATAAAATCTTATAGGGTATTATGCACAATAATGTCACCAAAGGGGAACATGAAAAATTTGATAGCCACACCTTAGAAGGTATTAAGCATAATAGAACCATCAAAGGGGCACATGAATGAACTAATAGCTACATCTTAGAGCCCTTATCATGTTGTTTAATTGGAAAATGAGATCCTAGATCTAATAGATAGATGACTAAAATCAACCTTTTCCAAAAAAATGGGTTGAGAGAATCTAGACCAAAAAGGATGTGAGATTGACTAACAACCTAATAGGTGAATCAACCAAGCCTAGATCTATATTCTCTTTGATGGAGATGGTGTGGTTGATGGATTTAAAATTTTATGCAATGATGTAATTGAGAAAACTATGCAAATGTAGAGTTTTGAGATAGATTCTACCAAACTAAAAACACACAAACAAATTTAAGTTCCAAAAAGGAAGAAGACGAACTCTGATGTACCTATGATTGAAATTTGAGATGATTCTAGGTGGTATACAAAACAAGGACATGCTATACTAGGGATTTGATTCCAAAAACTAACTTCACAAGTATCAAGTACCTAATATTTAGTTTATTCCTTCTGGATTTGGTTGTCAAGGATATTTTCTTGTTACTGAGATAATATAGATCTTGTATCTTGTCAACTTCTATGGTTTTGATGTATGAGTGAGAAAATTTTCTTCATTCTTCCTCTAATCCTCTTTAGATCTATAGCCTACATATAAAAGGAGAGGAATGGTTGTGAAATATAGGGCCTCACCTTAGTCAAACCTCATGTTGGTATTTGTACCTCCACAATGGAAAATTTGATGAAAAGAGTGTATCATTTTGAGGGATAGTGGTTAGATGACAAAAAATGATGAATTGACACTTTTTTGTAGCTCACCACTCAAATATAGCCTCTTTCATGGGCTAAATTCATGCTCGTCACCTTCAAGGATTCCTTGTTTCTTGTTTGTGATTTGATTTGAAGACCTACAAGAATTAGTAATAAAAAATTAAATGCATGCATAAACATGAAAAAACTCACATAAAACTTGACATGATGCTTGGATGATAAAATGGCACAATAATTTTTAAAATTCTACTCTTGAATTCTCTTGAAGTATAATAATTGCTTGCGAATTTCCTTATGATTTATTGTTAGTTAAAATTGTGAAAATACTATGTGTTTATATGAAACTAATCTAATTTACCAAAAAATAATTATTGATAGATAACAATTACGATTTTAACTTCAAATAATAAATTACTAACACCAACACATTGGAATTTGGTGCCAACTTAAGAATTCTATAGTGTAGGACACCCTAGACCAGATCCCTCCTTTTTCAGGATCTAAAGTGTTGGGGGAAAATAATAAATGCCTACTTTGATTTTTCACATTTGATTTTTTGATAAATGTTTAAATGGGCCATGTCGTAGACATGCAAAATTTCCCAATTCATACCACACATCATTAATATAAAATTTTCATCATATTCATCCTTGATCAATGCATTCACATCATTTTCATTATTTGTATAACCAATTCCCCTTTGAAAATCATTTTCTATCAATTTCACCTATTTTAGCTCTTGATTAAATAATATTGAATTATTTAATTAATTCATTATATTTCACTAATTTTACTCTTATTCCCCATAATTGGATAATATTAAATTATTTAATTATATAACTCTCATTCCACTTGCATGAAATATTCCTTTTTAATAAATAATATCCTAATCCTCCATAATTAAATAATCTTGAAATATTTATTTGTCCTAGTTTCCCTCTTAAAAGCATATTCCATGGGAATATTCTTTTTAAAATATCTCATTCTTCACATTCATTCTTATCCCTCCATTTATTGATTTGATCTTCACCCTCCATTTTAAATATCCTCAAGCAATTTTCCTTAAATTGTGGAGATATTTTGAGTTCAAATTGATCTTGATCCCTCATCTTCCTTGATTCACTCAGATTCATGGTTCTTCAAGGATTAATCTACACGATTGGTCACAAACATGAAAATGCATAAAAGAAGTATCCATCCTTCATTATTACATTACTTAGATCATTTGAGAGCACTTGAATACTTGAGCATAGCATTATCATTGAGCATTTTAGAGTTTATCACCATCTAGGTCATCATCTTCATGCTTTTTCAAACATGGGATCTTCTTGATTGAGCACTCCAACATTCCATCACCATTGAAATGGAATGAAAGGTTTGCATATTGGTTGGTTTAATTGTTTGAATTTTTTTCATTGTTTATGTTGATTTCTAACCCTTGCATGCACTCAATTTCATTTTGTAAGTGGGATTTTATATTCATTGTTTTTATATTTTGTTTATTGCTAACCCTTATTTGACCCTTATTCTATTTTCCACTTCATATTCTTGGCACACTTGGTGGGAACCATGTCCCTGATCTAACAAAATTGTGTGATTTTTTTATAATTTGTAGGTTTCTAGGCATGAATGTATTTTATAGAGGTCATGTTTTCTATTTCTTCCACCCTTGTTGTACATCCTGACACATTTGACATTTGAAGACAACTATGTTTGATCACCTTATCATTTTTTCTTACTATTTTTTTATTATGTTTTTGTTTATAAAGGAATTTTGTTGTGTCTATCAAGAAATAGAGCCACATTTGAAGAATATTGTTTTATTTGTCAAACAATCTACTACATCTACTAGATAATAGAGTCATTTTTGCATAGATATAGATCCTTTTCTACACTACTACAAAGTTGTGTTTGAGTTATACAATTTCACATTTTCCTATGTTCAGTCTCTATTTTATTTTTGAAAGTCATTTTCTAATTTTAATTTTCCTTAACCCTAACCCTAACCCTAACATGTCTTGTTAGTTTTTTGTGCTATCTTTTTCTAATTTATTTATGCAAATTTTTTTTTGAGGGGACATAATTTACTTGAAACTTCTAACATCATTTGTCTTGTAGGGTTTTTTAATGGTCCAAGAATAATGCATTTGAAACTACTAATGAATTGATTGCAGGTTCCTAAAGAAATGCTTTATCATTTTATCATATATGCTATCTTTTTTTGGTATTTTAGTACACATTTGAATTTGGTTTCTAATTTTTATTTTTTTGAAGTTTATTATAATTTGAATTGTATGTGTCCTATCCCCTTACGCTTTGTGTGATCTTAGGTGAAGAGAAATACCATCAATTTTTCATTTCTTTTTATTTGGAAAAAGTGTATTTTATTATACATATCCTCTACCCTTGTGATTTTAGTGATATTGGATGAAGAAAAATATAAATAAATTAATCTTTAATTTTTTTTCTTTTGGTAGGAGGCCTAGCTTGAGACACATACAAATGGAGAACCTAAGAGATTGGCCTCAAGTGATGTTTTTGGGAATGCTATTGAAATTAGTGAAGAGGGAAATTTTTAGTTAGATCTATGCATATGTGATGCATAGCAAGGGATTCACAACTCAACATGAAATTCACTTTATAAATTTCATAAAATTATTCATCTCAAACAATGATTAAGTGCATTCAAGATCATATTGGAAACATTCTCATGGTAGCCCACAATCCAATGCACCAAAATACAATTTATAACATCCAAAAAAATTATAATAAATCCAATATATTCAGTTATATAGAATATAACATAATTATATACATCCCTTCTAATTTTTATTAAGATTCAACAATGGAAAATAAATGTAATACCCCTCCGTTTTGCTTCTTGTTTAAGTTGCTTTATGTTATATTTGGCTGCAGTTACTTTGATACTGGATATATTTTGTTATGATGTTTTGATCGTTACTATTGAGTGACAACTATTATTGTGGGATGTAGTTATTTGATTATTGTTTCACATGCATTATGGATTAATGATGTTGTAGAGTTAACATGAGATGTTATTATGAAATTACTAGATTATGATGGAAGTGTCAGTTTCGATGAGTGTATTGGTGAAGAGGACAGTTTCACATCACTCGCTTGCGAGCGCCCTACGAATCCGTAATTCCTTCTTCACGGTGTGTATTATATGTTGGATATATTGTATGATGTTGTTTACTTGGTTGCAGGATTGCAGGTACATGACATCGACTCCACCTAGTTTCACAGGTTTGAGCGTGTCGATCTAACGGTTAAGTTGAACGGGAGATAGTAGCTAGGTAACATGTGTCAAGTCTATGCCCTAGCCTTAGTGTGTCGTCAATTGTGTTTGTCGAGTCATTGTCTGTCTTGCTTTGATGTTATTTAATTCTGAAGAATTCTTGATTTGGAGATAGATATTTAGAATAATTGCATTTAAATCATGTTGATGGTTATTTAATTTAAATAATGCAATATGGATAAAAGTTTATATTTAAATTAATTAATTATATTTAGTCCAAGGGGGTTGAATTTAGTTATTAAATAATTAAATTAATTAATTAAACATGATGCAAGAGAATGAAATGAAATAAAAGAATTAAAATTAAATTTGGAATTTAATTTCAATGTGTGGGAATTAAATTGGAAATTGTAATTAAATATTTATTTGGGAAATTAGTTGCAACTTTGGAAATTAATTTATTATTTCAAATTGCATTTTAAATTGAAAGTGGGTTTTTGAAAAGTGAAATTGAAATTGAAATTGAAATTTGAAATTGAAATTCAAAATTGAAATTGAAAGTGAAATTGAAATTGAAAATTGAAATTGAAATTGAAATTGAAATTGAAATATCTAATTTGCATGTAATGTGAATTAGGGTTGTAAATATTGAAATTGAAATTGAAATTGAAATATCTAATTTGCATGTAATATGAATTAGGGTTGTATTAGGTATTTTTGATTTATAAAAAATATATGTTTTAATTTTAGGTAGAAAGAGATTTAGAAAAAATACATTTTTACAGCAAGGAAGAAATTTTTGAAAATTTGCAGAAGGGTTTGAAGAAAGTTTGATTGTAGAATTGATTGAAAGAAATATTGTTTGCATTTGTTGGATTTTGGATTGGATTCATTGGATGATTGAAGAAAATTCAGGAAATCCTTGGAGGAGGCTTGCATCAGAAATTCATCTTTTCCTATAGCTTCTTGTACCAGGTTTTCCTCTTTGTGTTTTATTGTTCTTAATTGTTTTCTTTAAAATAGTAATGATTAAAGATTTGTTTGTTAAATCTGTTTTAGAAAATAAATTTGATATTAGAAGAAAAGAATTAAACAAATTTACAGCCTTTGCTTGTGAAAATTCTTGAGTGAAAATTGTGAAAACCTTAGTTGAATTTAAATTATTTGGGGAAATCAATTTTGTTGTTATTGAAATCAAACATAGAGATTGAACAATGCATTTAGAATGTTTTTAGAAAATGAAACCCTTTATTATTATTAAAAATCGGATTTTAAAATCTGCAGTATAGTTATATTTTCATGGTAAAATGGTCTGGTTGCGCCACCTATAACTTCACTTTCACAAACTGGGTTGTCGAAAAATTTAAAGGGTTTTTGCATTTGAAAATTTTCTTATCCCTATCCAAAGATCGTAAATACCTAGATCGTAGTTTTTGAGTTATGCTTGAAACATGAGACTACTGTTAAGTTATTTTTCCCATGGCTGTTCTGAAAATAAAATAATAATAAATTGATATTTATAAATATTAATATTTTATGTATTGTTATTATAATATTACAATATTATTTAATAATATTTTATATTATAATTTATAATACTAAAGTATTATATTTATTTATATTATTTTAAATAAAATTTGTATATTAGATTAGTGGAATTAAAATTATAAACATATGGGAAAATTAATGTTTATTTTAAAATAGCATGTTAAAGTTTAATTGAAGGAGTTAAATATTTGATTTAAAGAATGCATTATTTTAAATTTTAATTGTGGAATTTAAATTCATGTGTAAAAGGTCCAATTATTAATTTGATTTAATTGGAAAAATATATTTATATTTTGGAAAATTAATGATAAGGGATATTTTATTTTGAATTAAACAATTTGATATTTTGTAAAGAATAGAAGATATGTTAATGATCAAATATATTTAAATATATTAATTTATATTCAGTATATATATATTGAAGGTATATATCCATTTAAGAGAATAAATAATATTTTATATTATTTTATTCTATTGTTTGCAAATTGGGTATTATTAGTGTTCTAAAAGAAATGATTAGTATGTGCAGAAAATGTATAGAGAAATATATTTTTTAATAGAAGTAATTATTTGATTTAAAAGGAAATATTTATTTTGTTAATATGATTGAAGAAAATATATTGAGATGTATATATATCCATGAGTATTTTCAATCAGTATTTACCTTGTTTTATTTAAGTGCATGTAATTTAACTTTGCATGAAGAGTTTAAAAGATAAGTTTTGAATGTATGGTCAAAATTGATAAGGAAAAAGATATTTAAATATATTGAAGAATTATAGAAATATTTATATTTAAATGTTTGTTTTAGTTAATGAGATTTAATTAGAAACAATATGAATGCATGGTCAAATAGATAAGCCAAAAGATATTTTTATACATTGATGAAATTGCATGTTTTAAATGGATAGTTGATGAGACATAGAATCGGATAGAAAATTGAAAAGATTGTTTGCAAGAGTGTTAGGTTGCATTAGAAGTAAATTTAGGAACTAACTATATTGAAAAAGGCAAATAGTTATTATGTTTTATTTAGTTCCATAGAGTAATCTAGTCATTGTGAATGGAATATTAAAGAATATATGTAATTAAATTTATTAATATATATATTTGGTGTCTATATAATATGGAGTATATATATATTAAGTGTAAAATTCATTATCGTATTTTATTTTAATGAGATGCATGCAATATATTATTGAATAGAAATTTAAAAATGGATTGATTAGTGTATATGGAAAATGGTTAGAGAAACAATATGTTATTATATTAAAGTGATTGAATGTTTTAAATAGAAAATTGAATGAGATGTAAGAGTTGGTTAGGAAATGGAAAGAGTTACTTGCATGGATTTGTGTCGATTTAAAAGTAAATCAAGAAGTTTTATTGATGAGGCAATCAATTATGTTATTTATTAATTTATATTTAGATTAATTGAATCATTGTGATTGGATTATGAAAGAAATATGGATTTAGTATATCCAAAAGTAGTATCTTCCTCATGATTATCTTAAAGGATTTAATTCTCTATATTCAGCAAAGGGAAGTAAGTTTAATTGTTTTAGATTTTCAATAATGAAAAGGGAAATAGGGGTTATGATTATTTTAGATGATCTAATTATCGTGTCTTTGACTTTGTCAACACTACCTATTGAATGAGTATGGATTTAGGAAATCCAAATATTAGATTTGATTGATGACTTGAATGCTTTGGTTGCTATGTCATCAAGTTGCATTGTTGGTTTTGGGATTTAGTGTTAGTCCTAAATTATAAGTCTTCCAGAAGAACTTAGAGGATAAGGGTTGTTGAATCTTTATGCCATCTTGTTGTTTTCCCTTGGGTAGTGCATGGCATCTTTTCAGTTTTACCCGATTTTCATGAATGGGGATGTTTGCACCTCCTTGGTTTAGGAGCGGATTATGGGATCCGTGTCTCCTTGTATGGAGTGACCTTGTGATGTGGTTTCATCTTGTTGCCTCTTGTGAAAGGAGTGGACTATGTGTTGTTGCCTCCAAGATGTTTGGAGTGAGATCTTTTGTACTTCCTGTGAAAGGAGTGGACTACGTGATTGTTGCCTCCAAGATGTTTGGAGTGAGTTTCTATTATTTGTATCCTCCTTGTGTTGGAGTGGATTATGATGCCTAGTTGGCATGCACTTGTGGTTCCCTTGGTGGATTGTTTGGGTGTGTGTTGTCAAATAGAAGAGTGGCTTTTGTTAGGCGCCAGAGCCCAAAGAGGTAAACTGGATAACCTTCAGGAGTGATTTAAACAAGTGATAATTAAAATAATGTACCTAGAAGATTAGAACTAAATTCTCACTAGTCAAGATAATTTTACCTCACTCATAGACATAAGGGCTTGTTTAGACTTGGGATGAGTGAGAAGGCTTGGAATGGTAAGATCAACTATCTTGTCCTTGCGAGAGGTAGTTGATTCCGCATGAGTGAGTATGAGTGTCGGGATTCGGTTGAGGCCACCAGGATTACTTGTGCTGGAGCCTATGAAGAATGCCCAGAGGAGATCTCATGACAAACCTTGCGATGACACTCTATCTAGGACAACTGTTGTTAATTGTTTTATGTGTATGGTTCTGTGAATATACTTGATTATTATTATGTCTGGAAGCAATGTGACCTATGTCAATAATGTTGGAGTTCTACTTGTATTTTACTTGATTTGTACTTGTATTGTACTTGAGTTGTACTTGATTCATAATTATATGGTGAATGAGTTGTACTTGTTAATTCATTTGGTTGGTTATAATAGTATGAGTCAGTATGAGTCTGCCTTAGTGGTTGTAGATCTTAGTCCATGTTACTTTGTTACTATCTCCTAGCATGGGGGGTGGGCCTTCGGGTACTACATTGGTTGGGTGGAACATGCACCAAAACTGTTGGGTCCCCATCGATCTTCAGTACTTGGTGGCGAGACATCCAAATGGACAGCTCGCGGTTCTTGTTGTAATTTCTTGCATTGTAATATTTTAACTTGTATAAGTTATTTTACCCCTATTATGTTTATGAGGTGGAATTATGTAATTGTAATCTTATGTACTATTGCCTCATTCTGGGAATGAGTGATGTAACTATTGGATTAAGATAATGTTTATGAGATTGTATCTTGATTGATTATTTTATTATGTTATGTGGTATTCTTATGATGTATAATGTTATATCATAAAGTTTATAATGCTACAGTTATATGTAATATGTATGTGTGGGTTTATGTAATCCTAACCTTGTAGCCTTAGAGGTTGTTGTTAACTAGTAAGTGAATGTGTATGTTAAATGCACTTTATAAAAGAAAATTTGGCTCACTTATGATGTTAATTGCAACTTCCTTTAAGGTTACTTGGTGGGGCATTACAATAAATTTATTGTATTTTCCCCAAAACTACAAACCCTAGGCAGTGTTTAAACTTTCCCTCACAAGAATGGTCATAACTTATTCAAAATTTAATGAATTTTGATGAGACTTGAAGAAAATTAAATTATATTAACATAGAAAAAAAATCCAATTGGTTTCAGATCCAACATATATACTTTACAATCCTTACCATCACATTCTTTAGACTATAATTCTGCACAATATTGTTAGAATACGGAGTCTCACCACAATAGTCATATCTTCCACAAAACTGAATAAAATTTAATGAGACAAAAATAATTGGAACCTATAAACGGAGAGCTTTCCATCCATATATGATACTCCACTATTTGAGTCCATACCAAGCCATACAAAGCACAACGCCAACCTGAAAACAATGTAAAAATCAAAAAATGCACACAAAATTTGAGGTTGCCATTCATTAAACTTCAAAAATAATGTCTCCAACCCCTCAATTCGAGTTTTGGAGGGTGTACATATACATTTCCAACCAAAACCAAATATTTTCAAAAACTTTTTAATTTTTTTTTGATAAAACACCTTAATGGCACTTTTGACAAGTTGCTTGACAACTTTCTTGAGCAACTTCTACAATTCTTACAATATGGAACAACTTTAAACATTATTCAAAAAATGACTTCAAATATGAATTCCTAAGACTCAAACACCTATAAAATGGTTTGATAAACCTTATTATAAGACCTGATACACAAAATAGAACAACTATTTACAAATGGCCTCATGGAGGCTTGAAAGCAACTTGGTGCTCCTCCACCACACACCCCTTCAAGAAAAAACTCAAGTCCCCTGAGTTAGCATAAAATAAAGCACCTAAAAAAAAATGAATCTTCACTACCACTTGCAATCAAAAACACTTGTATCTTCATCTTAACCCATGGTTTTGACTTCCTTGATATCCTAAACACAATAAGAAAAATGTGTCTTCCTATCATATTATCATCATCTAGGCTCCAAAACTTCGTTTTTCTTGTTTATAAACCTCAAGTAGCATCATCTATATCTTCATTCTCCTAATTAGAGTACCATATATAACACACATCATAATCTTGCAAACCTTCATATATATCATTAGAAAATAGATTTGCAACATCTTTATTAACAACATTATTATCAACAACAACTTGATCATGAATATCAACATCAATGTTATCAACAACTTTATCATCATCAACTTGAGTATCAATACAAAGGTTATTAGTAACATCAACAACCCTCTCAAATTTTTCATCAAAACTGATTTCATCAACTACTTGAGTACCAACAACAACCACATCATTAATCTCAACATCAACATGTTCATTAACCAACAAAGAAGTTTGTTCATATTCAAACACAATCGAAATATCATGCATCTCAACTTGAACAGTAGATTAAAACTTTACCTCTGTCTCATTTTTTGTGTTCTACTATTTTATTTTCTTCTTCATAATATTCTTTAGAGGCCATCTTAACCTCTTTGACATTGGTATATTCTAGCTCCTTTGTCCTTCCTTAAGAAGTTGGTGTTCTTTGGCTTATCTTTTCCATGGCTTTCTCAAACTCTATTTGTCTTGCCTTCTTTCTTTCCTTCTTTTTCATTCCCTTTTCCTATCTTTCCTTCTTCCTTTGTGAATCCTCAGCTTGCCAACATCTTCTATAAAATTCCATCTTCACAATCAACTCTCTCCTTGCTTCCACTTCACCTTGCCTCACTCAGGCAATGAGGTTCCTTCCTTAACCTGCAAACAACCACACTCACAAACCACAAACAAATTTCCTAGAGAATATTCAAGCTCTGGTACCAAAAATGATGCAAAGAAATGGATTCACAACTCAACATGCCATTCACTTGAAAATTTTCATAAAATTATTCATCTCAAACAATGATTAAGTGCATTCTAGATCACAATGCAAACATTCTCATGGTAGCCCACAATTCAATGCACCAAAATACCATTTATAACTTCCACAATAATAATAATAAATCTAATATCTTCAGTGAGATTGAATATAACATAATTATAGACCTCTCTTCCAATTTTTATGAATATATAATGGTGGAAACTAAATTTGTTGCATTTTCCCCAAAACTATAGACCCTAGGCAATGTTCAAACCTACCCTCACAAAAATGGTCATAACTTATTCAAAACTTAATGAATTTTGATGAGACTTGAATAAAATGAAATTATATTCACATAGAAACAAAATAAAACTGGTTTTAAAATCCAACATATATACTTTACTGTCCTTACCATCACATTCTTTAGACTGTAAATTCTGCACAATATTGTTAGAATAGGCAGTCTCACCAAAATAGTCATATCTTCTACAAAACTCAATAAAATTTAATGAGACAAAAAGAATTGGAAACTATAAAGAGAGATATTTTTATCTATATATTATAATCCATTATTTGATTCCATAAAATACCACACAAAGCACAACTTCAACTTGAAAACAATGTTAAAATCCGAAAATGCATACAAAATTTGAGGTTATCATTCATTAAACTTAAAAAATAATGTCTCCAAGCCCCCAATTCGAGTTTTGGAGGGTGTAATTATACATTTACAACCAAAACCAACTATTTTCAACCACATTTTAATTATCTTGTTGAAAAAACACCATAATGAAACTTTTGACATGTTGCTTGACAACTTTCTTGAGCAACTTTTACAATTTTTACAATATGGAACAACTTTAAACATTATTTGAAAAATGCCTTCAAATATGAATTCATAAGACTCAAAAAAAATAAAATAGTTTGATAAATCTTATTATAAGACCTGATACACAAAATAGAGGAACTATTTACAAATGGCCTCATGGAGGCTTGAAAGCAACTTGGTGCTCTTGCACCACACACCCCTTGAAGAAAAAAATCAAGTCCCTTGAGTTAGCATAAAATAAAGCACATGCAAAAATAAATGAATCTTCACTATCACCTGTAGTAAAAAACACTTGTATATTCATCTTAACCCATGGTTTTGTCTTCCTTGATATCTTGAACACAATAAGAAAAGTGTGCCTTCCTATCTTCTTATCACCATCTAGGCTCCAAATATCCAATTCTTGTGTATAAACCTCAGTACCATCATCTATATCTTCATTATTATAATTAGAGTACCATATATAAGCTACATCATACTCTTTCAAACCTTCACATATATCATTAGCAAATATATCTGCAACATCTTTATTAACAACCTTATTATCAATAACAACTTGATCATGAATATCAACATCAATTTTATCATCAAATTTATCATCATCAACTTGAGTATCAATACCAAGGTTATCAATAACATCAACAAACTTCTAAACTTGTTCATCAACAACAATTTTATCAACTACTTGAGTACCAAAAACAACCACATCACTAATCTCAACATCAACTTGTATATTCATCTTAACCCATGGTTTTGTCTTCCTTGATATCTTGAACACAATAAGAAAAGTGTGCCTTCCTATCTTCTTATCACCATCTAGGCTCCAAATATCCAATTCTTGTGTATAAACCTCAGTACCATCATCTATATCTTCATTATTATAATTAGAGTACCATATATAAGCTACATCATACTCTTTCAAACCTTCACATATATCATTAGCAAATATATCTGCAACATCTTTATTAACAACCTTATTATCAATAACAACTTGATCATGAATATCAACATCAATTTTATCATCAAATTTATCATCATCAACTTGAGTATCAATACCAAGGTTATCAATAACATCAACAAACTTCTAAACTTGTTCATCAACAACAATTTTATCAACTACTTGAGTACCAAAAACAACCACATCACTAATCTCAACATCAACATGTTCATTAACCAACAAAGAATCTTGTTCATCTTTAAACACAATCAAAATCTCATGCATCTCAACTTGTAACTTATCTTGCTCAACTTGAATAGTAGATTCAAAATTTATCTCTGTCTCATTTCTTGCATTCTTCTATTTTATTTTCTTCTTCATAATATTATTTTGAGGCCATCTTAACCTCTTTTTCATTGGTATATTTCATCTCCTTTGTGCTTCCTTAAGAAGTTGGTGTTCTTTGACTAATCTTTCCAACCTTTGGCTTATCTTTTCCATGGCTTTCTCAAGCTCTATTTGTCTTGTCTTCTTTCTTTCCTTCTTTTCTCATTTCCTTTTCCTATCTTTCCTTCTTCTTTCATTAATCCTTAGCCTGCCAACATCTTCACAAGAAAGTCTCTCCTTGCTTCAACTTTACCTTGCCTCACCTAGGAAATCAGGTTCCTTCCCCAACTTGCAAACAACTACACTCACAAACCATAAACAAATTTCCTAGAGAATATTCAGAATTTGATACCAAAAATAATGCGGAGAAAGGGATTCACAACTCAACATGCCATTCACTTGAAAAATTTCATAAAATCATCCATCTCAAACAATGATCAAGTGCATTCTAGATCACATTGGAAACATTCTCATGGTAGCCCACAATTCAATGCACCAAAATACCATTTATAACTTCAAAAAAAAATATAATAAATCCAAAATCTTCAGTGAGATTGAAAATAACATAATTATAGACTTCCCTTCCAATTTTTATGAAGATCTAATGATGGAAATTAAATTTATTGCATTATTCCCAAAACTGCAAACCCTAGGCAATGTTCAAACCTGCCCTCATAACAACGGTCATAACTTATTCAAAACTTAATGAATTTTGATAAGACTTGAAGAAAATGAAATTATATTCATGTAGAAAAAAAATCCAATTGGTTTCGGATCCAAAATATATACTTTACAATCTGTACCATCACATTCTTTAGAATGTAAATTCTGCACAATATTGTTAGAATAGATAGTCTCACAAAAATAGTCATATCTTCCACAAAAATCAATAAAATTTTATGAGACAAAAATAATTGGAAACTATATGCATAGATATTTCTAACCATATATGATAATCCATTATTTGAGTCCATACAAGGCCATACAAAGCACAACTTCAACCTGAAATCAATGTAAAAATGAAAAAATGCACACAAAATTTGAGGTTGCCATTCATTAAACTTCAAAAATAATGTCTCCAACCCCCCAATTCATGTTTTGGAGGGTGTAATTATACATTTACGATTAAAAAAAACTATTTTAAACCACCTTTTAATTATTTTGTTGACAAAACACCTTAATGACACTTTTGCCAAGTTGCTTGACAACTTTCTTAAGCAACTTATACATTTTTTACAATATTGAACAAATTTAAACATTATTCAACAAATGACTTCAAATTTGACTTCCTAAGACTCAAAAACCTATAAAATAGTTTGATAAACCTTATTATAAGACCTGATACACAAAATAGAGCAACTATTTACAAATGGCCTCATGGAGGCTTGAAAGCAACTTGGTGCTCCTGCACCACACACCCCTTGAAGAAAAAACTCAAGTCCTCTGAATTAGCATAAAATAAAACACCTACAAAAATAAATGAATCTTCACTATCACCTACAATCACAAACACTGTTATCTTCATCTTAACCCATGGTTTTGTCTTCCTTGATATCCTAAACACAATAAGAAAAATGTGCCTTCCTATCATCTTATCATCATCTAGGCTCCAAAACTCCATTTCTTGTGTATAAACCTCAGTAGCATCATCTATATCTTCATTCTTATAATTAGAGTACCATATATAACTTGCATCACACTCTTGAAAGTATTAATATATATCATTAGAAAATAGATCTGCAACACCTTTATTAACAACCTTATTATCAACAACAACTTGATCATGAATATCAACATCAATGTTATCAACAACTTTATCATCATCAACTTGAGTATCAATACCAAGGTTATCTGTAACATCAACAACCTTCTCAACTTTTTCATAAAAAAAAAATTCATCAACTACTTGAGTACCAAGAACAACCACATCATTAATCTCAACATCAACATGTTTATTAACCAACAAAGAAGTTTTTTTCATCTTCAAACACAATCGAAATATCATGGATCTCAACTTGTAGCTTATCTTGCTCAACTTGAACAATAGATTCAAAATTTACCTTTGTCTCATTTTTTGCCTTCTTCTATTTTCTTTGCTTCTTCATAATCTTCTTTAGAGGCCATCTTAACCTCTTTGACATTGGTATATTCCAGATCCTTTGTGCTTCCTTAATAAGTTGGTGTTCTTTGACTAATCTTTCCAACCTTTGGCTTATCTTTTCCATGGCTTTCTCAAACTCTATTTTTCTTGCCTTCTTTCTTTCCTTCTTTCTCATTTCATTTTCCTCTCTTTCCTTCTTCCTTCATGAATCCTCACCTTGCCAACATCTTCTCAAAAATTCCATGTTCACAATCAAGTCTCTCCTTGCTTCCACTTCACCTTGCCTCACCTAGGCAATTAGGTTCCTTCCTCAACCTGCAAACAACCACACTCACAAACCACAAAAAAAATTCCTAGAGAATCTTCACGCTCTAATACCAAATTTTATGTAGAGAAAGAGATTCACAACTCAACATGCCATTCACTTGAAAAATTTCATAAGATTATCCATCTCAAACAATGATTAAGTGCATTCCAGATCACATTGGAAATATTCTCATGGTAGCCCACAATTCAATCCACCAAAATACCATTTATAACTTACACAAAAATAATAATAAATCCAATCTCTTAAGTGATATTGAAGATAACATAATTTTATACTTCCCTTCCATTTTTTATGAATATCTAATGGTAGAAAATAAATTTATTGCATTTTCCCCAAAACTGCAAACCCTAGGCAGTGTTCAAACCTGCCCTCACAGAAATGGTCATAAATTATTCAAAAATTAATGAATTTTGATGAGACTTGAAGAAAATAAAATAATATTTGTATAGAAACAAAATACAATTGGTTTCAGATCCAAAATATATACTTTAAATTATGTACCATCACATTCTTTAGACTGTAAATTCTGCACAATATTGTTAGAATAGGTAGTCTCACCAAAATAGTAATATCTTACACAAAACTCAATACAATTTAGTGATAAAAAAGAATTGGAAACTAGAAATAGAGATATTTCCATCCATATATTATAATCCATTATTTGAGTCCATACCAAGCCATACAAAACACAACTTCAACCTGAAAATAATGTAAAAATCAGAAAATGCACTCAAAATTTGAGGTTGCCATTCATTAAACTTAAAAAATAATGTCTCCAACCCCCAATTCGATTTTTGGAGGGTGTAATTATACATTTCCAACCAAAAACAAATATTTTCAGCCACCTTTTAATAATTTTGTTGAAAAAACACCTTAATGACACTTTTGACAAGTTGCTTGACAACTTTCTTGAGCAACTTTTACAGTTTTTACAATATGGAACAACTTTAAACATTATTCAAAAAATGACTTCAAATATGACTTCATAAGACTCAAAAAACTATAAAATGGTTTGATAAAACTTATTATAAGACCTGATACACAAAATAGAGAAACTATTTACAAATGGCCTCATGGAGGCTTGAAAGCAACTTGGTGCTCCTACACCAATATGGCACTTTAGAATTTCACTAGGGAGCTATAGTTTTTTATTCTCTTGAGGAGATGTTTGTGAGGCCTGCGATGTTCACCTATACTCCACCAACTAAGAACCAATTTTTACTAGAAGCCTAAGGCCTTTCTAATATATTTTAAGTGGTGCAATGAATGTGGATTGTACCCTAAAGTTACTCACCATGTACTCTCTAAGGTTGAGATAGATTTTTTTTGGGTTGCTAGCAATAGCTTCTCAAGAAGTGAAAGAAGTTGTGCTCATGGCATCTGTTGATGACCTTGTGTCACCGAACATATATTATCATCCTTTGTATGGAAAGGGTTTTTGAAGAAATTCACTACTTAATATTTTTGAGTATTTGCCCCTTAAATGGGAAGTGGGCCTACTTAAATTTACACACCTGTTACTAATTAGGTTGTAATTTTTTTGTTATATCAATCTATTGGAGTCAATCTTGATTGTTTATGGTTTCTATTCATATCACTTACTACCAAAAAAAAACATTCAAAATTGAACATCACATCAAATTTCACCAAAACCTTCAAGGAACATAGATATAGATATAGAAATCATGTTTCCCAAAAAATAGAGTCAATTTTGTACAACCTATCACATTTTACTTACATATTACCACATTTGATTTACATTTGGTCACCTCTACTCAACTTTTTTTTGACTATGATAAACTTGCCACTTCTGCAATAACTCTATTTTGCTAGACTAAAACCTATACAAATTCACTTTTGGTTACACTCTTCCACTTTTTGATTTTACATCCTATCATGTCTACTTGGCATTTGGTTGCCTCTACTAATTTCTTTATCGTGTTCACTAGAAACAAAATACAAATATTTTAGACCTATCATGTCTGTTTGTAACCCAAATTATTTCAGACCTCCACACATTTTGAACTAGAACCTATCATAAATTCTTGGTCTTTACATCAAAAAAATCTGTCATAGTGGCCCCTTCACTTTTGCACACTCATTTTTATCTTAAAACATCCCAAGTATCCTCCAAATTTATTTTCATAGGAAATGCCAACCTATCTCTTTTGGATCAAAAACATCAAACATTTTCAAACATCAACAATCATAATCAACATAAGTATTTTGAGACCATCATTACCATCATTTTGGATCAAACATCAAATGTACCTTTTTGGACATCAACATATCAAAGCTATCAACTTTGCTAGTACCTTTTGCTATAATAGTTTCATATCTTATGAACTTGTCGACATAGAAGAACTATCTTTCTCCTAGGTCTACAAATCATCACTATCATCCCTCTCTGATTGAATTCATGAGTCTAGTCCAAATAAAGATATCAATAAATCATTCATCAACAACTTGAGATACTAACATAAAACAACATTGTTATCCTTTATGTCCAAAGGTTAACCATTCAATCCAAAATCAGCTTGAACATCATCTAAATCCCATATCAACTTGAAAATCACTCATTTGATCTAAATATTTATCTACACATCCTTTGAAATCTAACTTTGAAATAAAGAAATCAAAGCAACATCATACATTATAAATATTTCCATGAATTAGGTATACAAGGACTTTATAACTACAACCAGATCACACCATAGAAATAAAATGGCAACGAACACTAGTAGCTCAAATTTTCCAAACAATACAAACATTAACACAACAAATTCTCATACCAAAAATGTTGGAACTCCAACCAAAACTCCACGAGGGTACTCTACTCCTCAAACCACAAATGTAAATCCTTAATTTCAACCAACAAACATAAATCCTACTTTTCATGCAAACACTAATCCTTCACAACCACCAAATGTTGACCCTTCACAACAAGATCTAAATTGTATACATCAAGTATACCTCACTCAACATAGGAATCAACCAACTAGAGGAAAATATGGTTACATAAAAGAGGATTCCAATGAAGAACTTATTGATGAGAATATTTTAGAAATGACACAAAACCCCAAAATATTGAAGATCATGGATAAATTTCTTAGTTTTGATCCTAACACATAATTTTGTAGAATTTGACATGGTACCAAGTTACTATATGATTATAACATTTAAAATCTTAAGGATACATCCCTTATTTCTAAAGATAAAGATACAATAGTGAGATAAGTCTTTAAACCTCCTATACCACTTAATTCATTGAGAACATAAAACCTACCTTAACAATCTACAAACCATTTTACAACTCTTTTTGTAACTCACAATGATTCAACTAGTACATAGAGATCAAACCCATTAATAAATCTATATGCAACCTATTGGGTATAAAAATCACCTCCACAAGGTCAAAACTCTGACACACAAAATGTGTTGAATCTTCATCCTAGGCCACCAAATCCACCATTGCATGCAAGCAAGCCACCACCACAAAAACAAATGTTGTCACCCAATTATATCATACTAAATCTAAAAAATCCACCTATACAATCTAGAGACATGTAAAAATAACCTAACGCATATCACACATCTTGAATGACATTTTTCCATTATCAACATCATTAACCCTATTTTCCTTTATTAATTGAATAATATTTCATTATTTAATTAATTCATTATATCATCACCTAATCTAACTTTATTCTTCTTGATTATTTAAATAAACATCAGTTATTTAAATATGTCGCTAATATACCCTATTCACCTAAATCAATTAAATTGTTATCATTAATAATAATTTGAATCACTTTCCTTTCTCTAAACTTGAATAGTTAAACCAATTATTCAAAATCATTCAACATAGTAAGAAAATAAATACATCTTTATTTGTTAACATCAAACATGAATTGCACATTCATCTCCAAATATTAATTAATTACCCTGACCCCTTTTATGATTGAACAAATTATTACCACTGATTTCTCACTCTATGGACTAACTCATCTATTCTTCAATCCCACTAACCACTCAACTTGATTTCTTCAATCCCCCCAATTATTCCAATCTAATTCCACTAATCATTTCAATCTATTTCCTCTCAACGATTCTCAATCGTTGATTAGGATCTTTCCCTATCGAATCTCGATCGTTCGTCTCAAAATATGAAATCTATTAAAAACCATCTTCATTCTAAAAAATGGTCAAAGAATCTATAGATTTTATACAATAAAGTCACACTGAATTAACATTTGAATTCTTGTGAGATTTTACACACATCTTCTATCACCATTAACACACTTTGAAGCTTTTTCAAACAAAAAATGGAGGCTTTGTATTGTTTCAAACACAATCCAACATCAATACAAATACAAATCTCACATTGTATGGTAATACTTGTTTTTCTTGGATTTATTTAAGTTTCTTAGTTGCTCATTTTTTTGGATTCATGGCTTTACATTTTTCATTTCATTTGTATGAGTTTGGAATTTGATCTTGTTTGAATTGATTTGGTTCAATTTGTTGTTGTTTTCTTTTTGTTATTTCCCCCTAACCTTAATTGGCATGCCCGATGGGACCTAATTCCTTAATCCTAATATTTTGGCAAGTTTTTATGAGAAGTTATAGGTTTTGAAATGCTATTGTTGTTTGTAATGTGGAAGTTCTAGAATTTTCATGTGTTCATTTTCAATTTTTTACAGCGATTGTACTAAATATGGCCTCTATTGTACTAAATAGGCTAACTATTGCCATTTTAGCCACTATTGACTATTTTTTATTGTAGGTTTCTAACAAGAGTTGAATTTTACAATGCTACTATTATCTTAAATAGGTCCATGGTTGTAATTTTTTTGACCGCTATCATCTAAATTTTTTGCTATTGTTCTAGAGAAAATTCCATTATTGTACTAAATAGATCTGCTATTATTCTATTTTCTGACCTGATTAAATTTTCAAGTTTTTATTTTCTAATTTTTTGATTTTTCTAACCCTAACAATTGATTGTTTGTTTTTTTAGGGAAGTTTCTAACATTTTTGGTGTAAACCTTGCAGAATTATGGAATGTTTTTCATGAGGAAAACTAACACTTTGATTGTAGATTGGGCAAATGGTCCAAGGCCATTTCAATTTTAATTTTTTTTTGTATTTGAAATATATTTCATTTTGGTGCTCCTAAAACTAAATCTCATATTTCATTTTGGTGTTCTTAATACTAAACAATAAAAATCTCATACTTTGTTTGGTGCTCATAAAATTGAACAAGTTAAATCTCACACTTCACTTGTTCTTAAAACTAAAGAATACAAATCTCACATTTCATGCTCCGAAAATTGAACAAGAAAATCTCACATTTTGTTTTAGTGCTCCTAAATAAATTTTTCATTTGTTAAAACAAACATAGTTTCATTTGTTGACACTATTAAGATGAACAACACAATTAGGAATATTCAATTTGGTTCTATAAAATTTAATAAATATTTTTTGAAGTCTCAAACACTTTGAATTTGGTGTACCTAAAAAATGAATTGGAATCTTTACATAATTCAAATTTTTGGGCTTAAAATGAAATTTCTATAATTTGTATACTGTGTTCACCTTGCTTGGAAAACCAAATGTGTATCCTCTCCCCTTGCATCTTTGGATGATCTTGGGTTATGAAAAGAACTTTGGGGTTTGCATTCATTTATTTTACAAGCATTACCTTTATATCGGGCCTATCTTGAGATACATCCCATGTTGGAGAACTCAAGGCGACTCAAAGTGGTTTTTCCATCAGGTCGCTATATAAATCGATTAAGGATAAAAACTAAGATCTAATCAATGATTACTTGGTCAATAATTCCATTCAAAAAGAGGAGGTACCTTTGGGTATATACTACTCCTTTAGAAGTGGTTAAAGCCTTTAGTGGCTTGTTGAATGTTAGCTAGGTGTTGAGTCCCTTGAGCAATGACTAAGAGCTTTAAAATTGTTTTACCCACCTTTATGATTGAGATATTCTACTTGGTGATGGTTTAATTCAAGGGGTGAACATTTTACCCTAATGATACTTTACTCACCACATTAAATCCCTTGAATTGAGATATAAATCCCCAACTTAGCATAAGATACTTTTACCTTTCTAGGGAGAGGGTGATTTGGGTTATCCTTCCATTCCAAGAGGGCCCTATCTATCCACTCTCAAATTATTTAATTGTATACATCCCTTTGGGTGTCCCTACCCTTACTTTGAAGGAGCTTCCAAGTTGTGGGGTCTGAAAGTGTCACCATTAGCCAATTTTACCTTAGGGAAAAAAATGCTTGATATGTTTTCAATGTTCTTACTAGTTTAAACATGGATTGATTTTGGCCTCTTATTATCAAAAAATTATGGTCAGTTTTATACTCTTTGATTGATGTTATTTTCTTACTTTACAAATCTTAGACATAATTCTCAAAATGTTTGATCAAATAAAACATCTCAAAATTGCAAATTTTCCCAACAAACTACTATGAAAGAAATTGGAAAATTTGAAAATAGGGCCACTATTGACATTCCTGCCGCTTTTGTTGCAAATTATTTCCATGGTTGTACTTTTTTTTACTATTTTTGTCCTGATATTTTACTGCTACTATCCTAAATAGTAATTCTTTTTTTCAAAATAGCCTCCATTGTGCTCATTTTTGCACCAGTCAAAAAAATTGAAACATAGACTGCTTCGAATAAATAGTCATTTTGAAAAACCAACTACTACTGTCATATATTTTTTTCTTCTATCAATTATTTTTCTATTTTATTCTTTGTTTACTAGTCAAAACTTGAAATAGAGACTTCTATTGCTCATATTTTTATCATTGGCATCATCCTGTGTTCCAACCGCTGCTATCCAAAAAATTTCCACTATTGTCCTATTTTTTGGTGCAAATTAAAATTAGTCAAAATCTGGTTAATCTATCATCCTTTTAAGCAAAATAAATAAAATCTACTCCAAGTCATATCAACATCTTTCCATACCCATTTGCAAACCAAAACAACACCTAGTTCGAAGACACAAATCAAACACAACAACTTGGATTATCTTCTTGCTCCCATTTTCTAATATTTTAACATTTTCTTGCAACCTCAAGGCTAATTCAAGTATATTATCAACATATCCTCTAGAAAAATAGAGAAAAATATTGTTCCAATTTTTGTACACTTCATGTTCCAAAATTAGCTTCATCTAAAAACATCCACCAAAATCACTCATACTTTAGAGTCTCGAGCATCAAAGCATACAATCCATAGAAAACCATGGACACATATTTAACCAAAAAAAAATTCACACATCATCTCCATATGTCATATTTAGAAAAACATCCCAAAAAAAAACACCATCCCATTTCATAGTTAGTGATCACAAAAAGTCCCCTAGGGCTTGAGCTTGTTTACGAAAACAACAAGATCTCAACACAAGAAAAATATGGAAGCCAACAACAGTAGTTCTAGTGCACCCAAGATAAACACCACTAATAAGGAGCCTCAATCATGGGGTTTGAATCCTAATGACCTTACAACTCTTCAAAGATAACCCATGTTTAAAGCAACACAAAATCAACCATCTAGTAATGAGGAAGTGATCCGTAGACACCAAAACATGATTGATAGTCAAAATAAAATTACAAATACTAAGGACATGATAATAGAATAATATGATAGTGATGAGGAACTTACTAAGGAAAAAATCTTAGAACACTTCCAAAATCCTAAGATGTAGAAACTTATAGACAAAATTCTTGGGATAAACACAAACCAATATTTCCTCACACTAGCATAAAGTGGTGCCAAACTACCCATGAAGTTCAAAGTATACATACTAAGGGATCGTAATCTAATTCCATTAGGAGATCAAACAATGGTGAGACAAATACTTAAACCAACAATGGATCCCATGATACCACCCTTGTTCTCACAAAACAATGATTAGTCTAAACACAACCTATGGATAAACCATTATTTAGGCAACGGTCAAAAGCCCGAAAAGCATTGGTAGCTCAACAATATCAAGGAACCTCAACTAAAAATATACCACAACAACAACCAATACCCAAAATGAACTATCAAGGTACCCTTCAAAAAAATCCACAATAATAAGGTGTACCCCAAATGAACTATCAAGGTAACCTTCAACAAAATCCACAACAACAAGGTGTACCCCAAATAAATTATCAAGGTAACATTAAAAAAACTCCAAAAAACAAGGCATACCCCAAATGAACTATCAAGTTACCCTTCAACAAAATCCACAACAATAAGGTGTACCCCAAACAAACTATCAAGGTACCCTTCAATAAAATCCACAACAACAAGGCATACCCAAAACAAACTACCAAGGTACCCTTCAACAAAACTGACAACAACAAGGAATGCACCAAACGAACTACCAATGTACCCTTCAAAAAAATCCACAACAAGAAGGTGTACCCCAAATGAACTATCAAGGTACCCTTCAACAAAACCCACAGCTACAAGGCATACCCCAAATAAACTATCAAGGCACCCTTCAAAATCCACAACATAATGTACCCCAAATGAACTATAAGGGTACACAACATCAAGGTATACCCCCAATGCATCAACAAGGTATTACTCAACAACAATAAAAATGCATACTGCAAATGCACTACCAAGGTACTCCTCAACAAAATACACAAACCCAAGGGATACCACAAATGAATTAGCAATGTACACCACAAACTCAACATCATTGTATTTCACAAACCAAAACTCAAACTTCTATTCCACAATAGCGAAGTATACCTCAAAGACAATACCATAGTATCCCTCAAAATCAATATAAATGACTTCAACATAACCAATACCAAGGAATACCTCAAAATCAATATTAGAGTGTACCACAAACTCAACATACTTAAAAAAAGGAATAAGGACCTAATATTATTTACAAACAACTTGGTCATCAAGGTCCCATACCTAAACAATATCTAGTTGATGACCAAAAAAATGTCGTAGGGAAACAAGGCTAAAATGCACAAAATCCTCAAGAAAATGTACTAACCAACGATATAAGCATACAACTACAAACCCTCAATAAAAAAATATTGTATGTATCAAAATTGGAAAGCCAAAGAAGAGCTATGCTCTACAGGATCTTTGTCCATATCCTTTTAATAAAAAATTATCTATGGTACCTTTCCCCAAAGGCTTTGAAATACCAAAATTTGACAAGTATAGTGAAATAGGGGATTGAATAGAGCACGCGCATGATTTTTCAGTATCTTGCATGGATCTACAATGAAATGATACCTAATTGATGAGGCTTTTTTTGTGAAGTATTGGTGGGGCCACCATAGAGTGGTTCTCTTATCTACCACTTGGTATAAAAAAATTCAATGAGTTGTTAGATAAATTTGTCAATCAATTATCCATAGAACAACCAACTCAATTATCCTGAGAACAAACAACCTAATAACCAACAAAAAAATCAAGGAAATGATAATGAAAGGAGGCCACCAAGACAAAATGACCAACCTAGAAGGAAATACACCCCATTGGGAGAACCCCTTAAGGTAATCATGCATAAGTTGGTCCAAACAACCCTCATCAAGATTAATAATAGAAAAAAATATGAGGAGCCAAACTTAAAACCCCCTTGGTATAATGAGAACAAAAAATCAAAATTTCACAAGATCAAGGGGCATAGCACCAAAAATTACATGAGGCTCAAAAGCATCATGCAAGACTTAATCAAAAAAGGAGAGGTGAACATAGAAAATCATCCTAGAAATAAAGACTTAAAAATATATAGGGATCCAATCCCCAACCATTCTAGGAGAAATGACAAGGGAAAAGGGAAAGATTACTATAAAGACAACTTCACCTATAATGAAATAATAGTAAACATCTCTCATGACAATCATACCATACATGTTGTAACCATACTAGGTAGAGATCTTGAGTGTAATGTAACTACATGAAAGGGGAGAGTAACAATCCAATGTGCCCCACCCCTACTAAAAGCCATAACAAATCCATCAAATGACTATAGCATTGTGAAACAACTAAGGAAGACTCCTGCCTTTAATCTCCATCTTTAAGCTTTTTGACATTATCTCTAGCACATAAATAAATCTTGGAAAAAGGTCATATTGAAACATTAGTCCCTACAAACCTTAACACTAATCAATTTCAAGCCATGTATGTTATTATTATCTCCACCCATCACTTAGTCTTTTTAGAGAAAGACGTTCCACAAAAATATTTCCACAATCAAGCTCTCTATCTAGAATTTTGTGTCCATTTAAATGCAAAATTCAAGAGAGTATTGATAGATATTGGTGTAGGTTTAAACTTTTGTACCCTAAAATTAATGAAAAAACAATGATATTTTAATGAAATAATAGATAAAAATAAAAGTATCACCATCAGAGCTTATGATGATATGGAAATAAATTTAGAAGGAATAATCAGACTTCTTGTTCAGATAGGACAAAAATTAGCAAAGACATCATGTCAAGTAATGGATCTTGTGCTTCTCTACATCATTCTCTTGGGATGACCATGGATCCATTCCTTAAAAGAAGTCCCTTCATCATTCCATCAGTTCTTGAAATTTCCTTATAATGATAAGGAAGTTACCATATATGCCGACCCTAAAACTTTTCATTACTACACCTAATTGGAGGAGAAGTACAAAAGGATTCTTCAAATACCCAACAATGATATATATTTCCACTCCTTAAATGTTGACCCATCCTCACTAACTCTGTCCTCCATTGCACCATCATCAAATGAGAAACAAAAATCTAATCTCAAGATCCATGTGCTTGAAAATGGTTGTGGAGAATACCACTTCAACCAATATTTTTGCATTGGAATGCTTCCCCCAACACAAAAAACTTATGGAGGACTGAGAGAGATCAAACATATTTAAGCTATTATAATGGTAGTCAAACCCACTATTTTCACAAAGTGGAGAGACATGCAAGACAAGGAATTGTGCGAAGAAGAATTATCCTCATAGATTCATAAAGAAGAACAAGATTTTATAAGAGATAATTTTCACCCCTAATGCAAAATCCCCATTTACCCCTCTCCACTTTACAAAACCATACTCAAAGGCTTAATTCCATATAAGCCCCTTGTCCTCTATCCACTTGGAAGCTATTTTTGAGTGTCGATAGAGGCGTTAATGTACAAGACATCTACGTGGAGCATAGACGTTCACACAGTATGTTTACGTCCCTAGTAGATTATTGTGGCTAGAGTCTACAAAGGAGTTACACTTCCTATTGGAATTCAAATTGTAATGCCTCCCTTTGGCTAACCTACCCGAATACGACCATTTCTTCATTTATCTTCTTCATATTCCCTATTCCATGACCCATTTTCATCTCTTGAACATCTTGAGACAACTTCATCCAAAATCTCTCAATATTTCAAGCATTAAAGAAAAAATTTGTACTCCATAGCAGCAATCTTATCACTCTGTCACTTCAATAGAGTAAGCGTAGGACAAAAGAATTGTAGTAGAGGCTTGATTTCCTCTCATTTTCTCCTCTACTAGCTTTGAGTGCTTTGGGAAGAGGTGATAAGATCCTCACTTGTCTTGTATATTACTTGGTTGAGTTACAACATTACTATTTTGTATTGTTTTATTGTTATATTCCTTGTATTCCCTTCTTTATCACATTATTTCTATATCATTGCAAAATTGGTTGTCTATGGAGGTGGAGATATCTTGGAGCGAGTTGACAAACAACCCCCCGACATTTTCCCTCTTTTTTGTGTGTAGGTGGAGATATCTTGTAGCGAGCTGACAAACAAGTTATTGCATGAGATCGTCTTCATCACCATTGTGGTAATATACTTGTTTTATCACAACCATTTGTATGTTTCATATTTCATAGTGTTGTTCTACTCCCATAGAAACTAGCAACTAGGCTGTTAATTTTTTTTTGAGAGGTTAGACCTTGTCTTCCTATTTCTTTGCCTATACGGATGCCAACGCACTTGAGAGATGCCAGTGCATCATACTGTCATCCAAAAACTGCATTTTTTTACTTTGACAAATAGCTATTTGAGACACAGAGTTGACCCTAAAAATCGACTCGCCTAATCTCCTTTCGACTTTTAGGTTTGCAGGGTGATTGAAGGACCTTATAGTCCTCATCATTCTCATTCTTCCTTTCCTAACATTTCCTTGAATTGAGGTAAGTTTGGGCATCCTATTGCTCTTAGCCCTCTGTGACCTGGGGCCTTGCAGTGGTTGGTCCCCTCTCTTACATTTTTGGTGAACCCAATGTGAAGCAACATCTAATCATTTTTCAATGTTCTGAGCTTTTCCTCTTATACCCTTTGATCGATTGTACTCCTACATGTTGTGAAAGTTTATGAGCATCACAACCAAGTCCATGACCTCTAGGTATATTGTTAGTAGATTTATGTGACACCTTCTGATGTAAAAGATGGTCTCTTCTATTTTCACTACTAGTCTTTTCTTCAGTTATGCAATTGGTGTTTCTATGCAGAAGTAGGTGTCATTGGGCGAGTCTAGATTCTTTGATGAAACTGACCACATCACCACTCCTTGTGTTTCACCTACATCATCTTCCATTGATGAGAATGAAGCTATCCATATTACCTCTGAATATGTCTCTAGTTTGAGAAAAGGGTTGGGTGCTTTGGAAAATCACTTGGAGAAAAACCCGAAGTTGGCTAGGGGTGCTAAAGTTATTAGAGAAATAAAGTATATGGTAGGAAAATATCAAATAGGCATAAAATTCCCATCTAGTCTCACTCGTCTGACTGAAGCATGCAACCCTTCAAACCATGGTAGAATGATACAAGTTCATCCCTTTGAAGAACATGAGAGGTAGTTAGGAGTTTTGATGCCTCCCACATCCATGTACATGGCTGACAGAGTCCCTTTTATCAGTATCCCTGCTCCTTTTCAAATTTCTAAAATTGTAAGAGTAAACAGAAACCCTCTGGGTTTCCATCTGCCCCCTCTTATTGCCCCCAGTGATGGGGGATTTGGTGAGATGATTGGTGGAGGCTTTGGTAGTGGTAACTTTGGTAGCAAAGCTCGAATTGGTGGGAATGGTTCCACTGCAAGTCATGTTGGTGGCTTTGGAAGTTGTGGTGGCTCTGATAGAGGTCACACTAGTGGCGGTGGTATTAGTGACATTTGCGATGGTAGTCATGGTGACAGTTCTAGCGGTGGCTTTGGTAGTGGTTCCATTGGTCCTATGTCTTCTAATGACTCAATTCTAAATACCATTCTTTAGAATATGGAGAAGATGCAAAACCAGTTGGTGAACCTTTCCCAAGATTTTGCCCCTATCTTCTAGCCCTTCTTCTGACATAGCCTATTGTCGGTAGTGATTCTAAACAATCCTTTCCCACAAAGGATGGAGATTCCTAAATTTGAGAAAACTAGTGGCAAAGGGGACCTATAGACACATGTGTCTGACTTTAATGCCTTGTGTACAACATCATGATGCATTTATGGCCAAGTTGTTCCCTCAATCTCTAAAGGACACAACAATATAGTGGTACTGTTCCTTGCCTGACAATTCCATCTTTTCATTCGATTGGTATGTGAACCAGTTCTTGTGATAGTTCCAATACAACATCAGGCCTAAGATGACCTTCTCTAACCTTGTTCTGTGTAAACAAGGGGATAATGAGAAGATTATTGATTTCATAGCATGCTATCAAATGCTCTTTTGGAAAATATCATACGTGTTACTAGATACCAATGTGCAAAAGGTGTTCATAGGGAACTTACAAAGGCCTTGGAAAGGGAATTTTTCCCTTATGAATTAATCTTGTTTCATGCATTTATGTGCAGCCTTACAGGAATATTAGCAGATGGTGGTTTAGTTCAGGGGACCTTCCTCGCACTCCCATGTTGAAGGGAAGTCCATTGTATCAATCTTTGGAAAAGGGGAAGCCTTTGTGAATGTGGTAGCCATTGTGGATAAAAATGGCCTCATACACAATTAAATATTCATAAATTTATCAAAATATTATTCCTCCATATTGCAAACGTTGTTGAAGGATAAGATCATTAACTTTCCAAGCCCTAAACACATTAGGGAACTATATCCTAGTTGTTGTGAAGAAAATTCCTATTTTCGGTACCATCAAGTCAACAAACATGATATTGAATGTTGCATGTGCCTACATCATGAGATATAGGATCACATCCAGGATGGTACTATTCATCTTGATGGAAACAAATAGAATACAAAAAAATCAGTGGAAAAAGCTAATAGTGAATTACAGATATACACAAACTCATTTCCATAGCATTTTTCTAAAATGATTATCGATCCCTCTGATTCTATTTATCAACCTAAGGCATATGTTAACATGGTTACTATTACTCCTTCTCCTGATCTTGTGACCGGTTTTCTAAATGTAATTTTCACCTCAAAAGATGTGCTCATGAATGACAAACCTTCTCTCCACTATATGTTCTCACTCACCTCAATGGAAACATTGTGATGGGGGTCCTAGTCGATGCTATGAGTAGAGTAAATGTTAGTATAGAGTAGAATCTATTCTTAAACTCCCTGCAAGGGAGGAATATGAAAAAAAAAATCATTATTCAAATAGATGATGACCTTGCTCTTAAACCCTATGGATCAATAAATTTGTTCATCTTGGTTGGACCCAGGAATGTAGACATGGTTTTCAATGTTATTCCCGAGTCAGACCTATGTCGAGTGTAGCTTGGTATACCTTGGTTGGCTTCCATGAATGAAATCGCCTCTATAATCCATAAGTGTCTTAAGTTTTCCCATGAAGGTGTTGTGCACATAGTGAATGATACTAGATACTAGCCTGTGTTGTCCCATGGGGGATATTCTTTGGATCTCTTTGGGCCTGCTCCAGTTGGTCCGCTTCCACCAAGAATGAAACTACTTTATAAGAACTATGTGAAGTATAAGACTGGAGGAAAGGGATAGATGAATTGAACCCTTCCTATAGTAGAGAAACCAATTATCTCCTCCTCCAAAAATGGAAAGGATAAGCTTGCCCCTTCTCAGGCTACCTCGTTTGCTCCTCTTTCTTGGGAGGAGTATTGGATGAGTAAGCCCAATCTCTATCCATTGAGTCTGATGGTGCCTGCTTGGGATAGACCCAAGGTCAGGATATTGGATCTCCCTACCCAACCTCATGGACCTTGGTACTATTTTTATAATAGGAAGAAAGGCTCACGAAGAGAATTTACCTTGCGGCCTCCCATCTCTCTTGCTCCTAAAGTAGTAAACGAAAATAGGCCTTACCCAAGATCAAGATATTGGATCTCTTTTGGCCTGCTCCAATTGGTCCACTTCTACCAAGAACAAACCTAATTTATAATAACTATGTGAAGTATAAGACTAGAAAGGGATAGCTGAAATTGGCCCTTCCTATAGAAGAGAAACTAATTTTCTCCTCCTCTCGAATGGGAAAGGAGAAGCTTTCCCCTTCTTAGCCTACCTCATCTGCTCCTCTTTCTTGGTAGGAGTATTGGATGAGTAAGCCCGGTCTCTATCCATTGAGTCCGATAGCGCCTACTTGGCATAGACCCAAGATGAGGATATTGGATCTCCCTAACCAGCCTCGTGGACCTTGGTACTATTTGTATAATAGGAATAAAGGCTCACAAAGAGAATTTACCTCATGGTCTCCCATCTCTCTTGCTCCTAGAGCAGTAAACAAAAAGAGGCTTGTGGCCTCCCACTGCTCTTGCTTAGCATAGACCCAAGATCAGGATATTGGATCTCCCTACCTAGCTTCCTAGACCTTGGTACTATTTTTATAATAGGAAGAAAGGATCACAAAGAGAATTTACCCCACAACCTCCCACTGCTCTTGCTCCTAAAGCAATAAACAAAAAGCGGCCCACCATCAAGGTACTAGAGTTGATTCCTCTTGCTAGTTTTGAACCTATTCCTCCTACTCCCATATAGGAGCTTGTCCCTCTCCTAGAAACAACTATGGAGGATACTCCCATGGTTTAGCAAGAGCCTTCTACTCCTTCGCACCCTCTAGCCTCTAGTTCGATGAGTCACAAAAATGGCCTTGTACATGAGTGCAAACGTCGATGGAAGGCTATCATGGATTAGAAGGCTACCTCATAGAAGAAGGAAGAGGAGATAAATACTCCTATATTAGGACCTCCTCTCATGTTCTCCTCTCTCCCTTCTATTCAAACTAGCTCTGTATCATTTTTTATTTCCATTGTGAGTGTGCATGCATGTTGAAGGGTGCAGGTGTTCATTGTCCCTTTGGTGGAGCCACACCTATTAACACATGTTCCAGATGTCCTAGCTTTCTCAAAGACTATAAATATGAGTAACACTTTGATTGTATCTACTATGGTTCTTTCCTCATCCCCCTCTAGCATTCTTTCTTCATTTGTGCAGAGTTCACCTCCTCCTAGGAAGAAGAGGGTATAAAGTGGTCCCTCTAGCAACGAAGGATATAAGAGGATCCCACCTTCCTTGAAAGGTGGTCCTACATTTACTTGTTATGTCTTAGTGATAGAACTAGTCCCAACCTCTCATGAGTTCCTCACCACTCCCAAATCCGTCGATGATCCTAGTGGTGAATCTTGGGTGCAAACTCCTCCATTCATTGAGGTGAAACATGGAACTCTCGTTAAATGCATGTTCAACTTGGTGGATCAAGTTCCAACCTTGTCAACAATATTTTCCAGGTCGTTGACCTTGGACCAACAAGAGTTGAGTGACAAAGACCTCATAGGTCCTTCTTCCTTAGCCCTTGTCGCGGGAGGGTAATAATCTCCTCCTCTTAAAATTACACCACTACAAGCTCATCCTCCTTCCCCCTATGATGGTCTAGAGTGGGAGGTTGATGAACTCTGGGTTGATCTATGTTAGGGGGGAAACCCCTTTCTAATATTTAGATTAGATGTGTGTGTGTGTCATGATGTGTTCCTAGATGACCCTCATCACTCATATCGGTGCTTGGATACAGGAGTGGTTTTTTTTTTGTAAACCTTCCTCTATGTGTAACATCATTCTTCCATGTTTGTTATTGACTTTTGAAGAATTGGTGACAATAAAAAGTGTTGGGAACATTTAGGCTTCTTTCCATGTTGACCCAATTTTTTATTTTTGCTTTGTCTTCTATGCATTCTTCTTGATCTGTTTGGGGATTGATGATCTCTCACCCTTGCACTGAGGTTACCTACTATTTATACAAGAAAGAATAAATATGACCCCACAAAACTAGATCCCCTTGTGCCCTTTGTTCATGTTCTCTCTCCTTTTTTCTTTGAATTTATCTTTTTCTCTTCTTTACTTGACTTGTCCCCCTCATGTGTGAAAATACCACTTCTACATTACTTGGATATCTAGAAAAACTATTTTTTGTCGATGAATCTTTTCTGAAGATTCCTCACACACTTCTTTGTCAAAATTGCATTCTCGTATTGAAACCCTAACAAAACATGTTTCCTTCAACAAAGGTTCATAAAGAAAGGACTTGAGAACCTTCCTCCAAAGTGGGAAAAATCTTGAATTTTCCCTCACATGGGGCATATCCTTCCTTTTGAATTCCTTCATGAAGTGAACGTCTTTCAAAAAATTTCCTTGATGATGAATCAATTCGAGAAAGAATAAATTAGCTTTTTAACAATGCATCACTTGAGTGGACCCTTTATTTTAAAATTAGTTTCCCAAAGGATCCCTTCAAAATCCTTTACATCTTGACATCTAGCTTGAGGGAATCCTGACTCGACGTACTTTGCATCCTTGCATCCAGCTTAGGGGCAACCTAACTAGACCTACTTCACATCCTTGCATCTAGCTTGGGGGTTGCCTAACTAGACTTCACTTTTAAAATAGTGTGTTCGTTGAGTGGACCCCTCTTCCTTTTGAAGGGTTCCTAAGGGACCTCATTGAAATTATTCCAACTTGATGATTTTCATGATTGTCTACTTACTATCCTGCACGATCGCTTCTTGACATGTTCTATTTGTAGTTTAACATGTTGCCACTCTTCAACTCTATAGAGTTTGCTTTTCTCGATCTCCCTCATGTGAAATTTATTGGGGTACAAATTCCTTATAGGAATGAGGGTCTGTAAGGCACTTTACTTGGTTTCCCTGATGTGAGAGTTCTTGGATGATACCTCACTTGTAGGTCTGTGGGCATGTAAGACACTTTCGTTCTTCAACTTTATAGTTCTGCCAAGCTATGAAGTCCTTTTCTTGTCCTACACTCTTGGGTTCGCCAGAATGTGATCAAATTCCTTGATGGTTCAGGTATACTTTCCTAACCCTATTACTTTTTTGATCTACTTTACCGAAGCACTCACCAATATTCATTCTCGCTAAAGTGGGGAGAAAATGTATAGGAGAAAATTTGCACCCCTAATGAAAATTCCCCTTTTACCCCTCTCAACTTTAGAAAACCAAATTTGGAGGCTTAATTCCACATAATCCTACTGTCCTCCATCCACTTGGTGCCTATTTTGAGTTTCAGTAGAGGCATTACTATCAGGTATTCTCACATAGTGCACAGATGTTTGCATGATGCACTTATGTCCCTGGCAGATTCCTATGGCTGGAGTCTGTAGAGGTGTTACACTTTCTATATGAAGTTGAACTGTAATGCCTCCCTTCAGTTGGCCAACCTGAATATGGTTGTTTCTTCATCTCTCTTCTTTATATAAACTATTCCATGACCCATTTTCATCTCTTGACCATCTTGAGTCAACTTCATCCACAAGCTCTTAGCATTTCAAGCATTGAAGTAGCATTTTTCACTCCATAGAAACAATCTTGTCACTCCATCACTTCAATAGAGAAAGCCTAGGACAACAACATTGTAGTAGAGGCTTGAGTTCCTCTCATTTTCTCCCCTACTAGCCTTAAGCACTTTGGGTAGAGGTGGTAAGCTCCTCACTCATCTTCTCTATTACTTGGTTGAGTTAGCAAATTACTATTTTGTAGTGTTTTAGTGTTCTATTGCTTGTATTCCCTTCTTTATCACATTATTTATACATCATTGCAAACTTGGCTATCTATGGAAGTGGAAACACCAAATTGGGGGTTTGAGTGAGGCAAACCCTTATACAAACCCCTAAAATTTTCCCCTTTTTTGTGTGTAGTTGGAGATATCTTGGAGCGATTTAGGAAAAAAGTTATTGCGTGAGATCGTCTTCATCACCCTTGTGGTAATATACTTGTTTTTATCACATATGTTTGTATGTTTCATATTTCATAGTGTTTTTCTGCTCCCACAAAAACTATCAACTAGAATGTTAGTTCATTTTTGAGAGGTCAGACCTTATCTTCCTGGTTCTCTACCTATACCAATGCTAACACACTCGAGAGACACCAGCACATCATGCTATCATCCCATAACCATTATTTTGTCCTTTGAAAAAGAGTTATCCGATACATAGAGCTGACTTTGAAAATTGACTCGCCTAGTCTCCTTTCAACTCTCAGGTTTGCATGGTGATCAAAGGACCTTATAGTCCTCATCATTATCATCTCACCTTTCCTAACATTTCCTTGAACTGAAGTAAGTTAGGGCAGCCTATTGCTCTCGTCCCTCCGTGACTTGGGGCCTTTCAGTGGTTGGTCCCCATCTCTTATAGGGAGAAACCACTACCTCCTCTCCCTATTGATCAAAATAGTAAAGGATATCAAATAGAAAATGTAGACACATAAAAATGACCTAGGATTGCAAGCTCTATTTTACCACTTTTGTCCTAGCATAATTATGACATTAATTATGTTTGTGTCCCACCTTCGACTATTAATTAAAAAATCATAATTATTTAATTAATTCATGTCTTTTTATTCTTCATGATTATTAAATAAATAGATCTTATTTATTTATTTAATGTGTCACTAATTATCTAATGTCTTCTCATAATTAAATAAATTTCTCAATTTATTTAATTAATCTTTGCTATCTATGTCCTCTTAATAATTAAATAAATATATTTTATTTATTTATTTAATATGTCACTAATTCTCAAGTCTTTTTATAATTAAATAGATTTATTTATTTATTTAATATGTCACTAATTCTCAAGTTTTCTTATAATTAAATATATTTATTAATTTAAATTAAATAATTATTTTAATTATTTAATTTCTTTATTTGACATTTCCCTCATTTTAAATAATTTTTTTTATTTAAAATAGTCTCACATGGTTAACTACCACTTCTTTTAGTAAATACTCTATAAATCAATTATTTACTATCACACTAAATCCATATTTTGAATTAATTTTAATTCAAAATGGTAATATTCTTCTATAAATCAAGTAATTGCTAAAATCATTGATTTTCTAAATATCATCTTCTTGTTCAAACTTGATCTTCTTGATTTTACTAATTTTCATTTCATTGTCACATTTATTCTCCATCCTTGATTTAATTTCTTAAATTAAATCTTGTCCACTCATTTTGAGAATCTTACCCTAACCCTAATTGAGAGTTAACATTTTGAATCTTAACCATTGATTCTAGGGCATTTCTCAATCTTTAATCTCATCCATCCATCTAAAATTACATTTTCTATAAAATGCCAATTTTGTCCTCATTTCAATGTCTCTTAATTTAATCTCTTAATCTCTTAATCTTTGAATCTCTTGCATTTTCTTGCATTTTAAGATTGTCATTTTTTTTTGTCATTTAACTACTTTTAATAATTGAATATAGAATTTAATTTCTTTTGCATAAGAATTTTAAGAAATCCTTCAACACTTTTCTTATGGCTAGTTCATCGTATAGAGTTTCTCATCAAAATCTGAGGGCACAATTCACATTTCAGCAAGGTAGAAGGTATAATGGAGGTTAGCCATGGAGATTGAATACACTAGGTGAGCTTGTTTCATTTGTGTTTTCTTTTCATTTCCCTTGCACTTGATTATTTTATTGTGGGTTTTATATAATATGCATGTGTGTTGCTACCATCTAATCTTGCAAAAAAATCCTCAGTTACATTGGTGAACCTGACATTTTTTGACATGTTTTTATAGGTTGTCATACGGATTTTGTTTTGTTTTGAAGGTATAGGTACAAAATGATGCATTCGACAGTTCTTGCAATGTAACCGATCTCCTGTGATGCATCTGATACCTCAAGCGATGCAACTGCTTTGTTGCACCACATCTAATACCTCAAGCGACAAAAATTCTCTATCTTGACACACTTTCCATTTCTCATGATGCAACTGACAAACCGAGCCGGATCCGATAGATAGGGAGTCACAATCAACATAAATCGAACCACATTCAACATACCGAGTGTGAAGCTAGAATCTAATCCATGATTTTTTTTTGTTTTTTCCTCCAATAATTTAATCAAACTTGCATTTCATTCATAGTTAGAATGAACAATCACACATTTGCATGAGTTTAAAAAGAACAATCACACTTTCATGGGTTTAAAATGAACTCTTAGATAGATCACACTACAAATAGTTAAAATGAACCCTTTTCTTGATAACACTACAAATAGTTAAAATGAATACGTGCCTATTGTGTTTTGTGATTTAGTTAATTGTCACATCTTCATATTTCAATTTGGGTTTAAAAAGAACAACCATGGGAGTGTGAGTCAAGATTATTGGTGTGCTCTCTCTTTGTTTTTCAACAAAGATTGATTGAACTATGAATATGTTTGCTCATTTTTATTAACCTTAGAAATTGGGTCTGCTTTGGTGGGAAAAAATACTCACCCCAAAGCGACTCAAACCAAAAAATGAAGCTCTTTAGCTGAGCTACCCCCGATCGGTATACAAATGTGAATCCTAAGGGAAAGCCTAGGCTTATGAGTGCAAATATGTCATACGGACCAAGTAGTACTCCCCAAAATCCTATTAAGCTTAACCTTTTCAAGCTGGAGTGCCTCCTTAATGGAGCTTAATCTTGTGCCCCATGTATGACCACACAAATAGGTGCCTAAATTAAAACCCTTGTTTTTAGTGACCAAAAACCTTCTATTCTTTGGTGCAGCAACGGTCATTGCCAAGGCACCGATACCTGCACAATTTTTAGTAGAGATGATTAATCTTCCATGGGATTTTCATGGATTTTGGAAGCTTGGTGTCCCTGAGAAGTGAGTGCACTATAAGGGGGTTCTGAATTCATCTGCTAAGAATATGCGGTTGGAGTAAAATCTGTGTGGGATCTAAAAGAATACTATCTTTGTAGCCATAGGATTTTGTAAATGTTTTCTATGTGGTTTTTTTTCAATTTCATACTACATCATGTGTTTTCCAAGTGTATTCAGACAACTTGAACAAATGAACATCAACCCAAAAATCTTAAAAAACACTACTAAACTGAAACAAAATCCTTGCAATTTGCTAATTTTTTTTCAAAATCACCTTTTTACGACACAAGTGCTATTTCAGACCGCAATTGCTAATTCCTGTGCCACAATCACTCTATTGCAACACATTTGAAATTTAAAATTCTACAATTGACCGTCTTTCACAACAATTTCTTGACCAAATGTTGCAATCGTAATTTTAACCCACATTTTCCTTTTGTAACACTGCAATCACCTATCTTGCAATGCATTTTCTCTGTCGCAACACATTTGTTGCAACGCATTTTCCAGTCTCCAAAAAAAATTCTTTTCACTGTGAAAACTGAGACTCAATTTTTTCCTCACCAGATTCCAACACGTCTCTCTCTAATTTTTCTCTCAAACCAGATATTGAATTGGTCATTTTCCCTCATTATTGCACTATAGCTAGGATTCTTAGGTCACTATAGGATTCCATTTCATTTCATTAGTTGCATTGTAAGACTTTACCATCCTCTTGGACACTCATTTTTTGCAAATTTTAGGTCCTAATTGGCTAATATTCACCAATTGGCTAATAGTTGAATTTTGGGAATCCAAAATTGGCTAATAGTTTGAGCTACAATGTGATTTGAATCACCACATTTTTACAAAAAATTATTATATTATTATTTAAATCAGAAAATAATTTATTATTAAAAACTTAAACTCAAAAATTCACCACAATATTCGATTCATGATTAGATTAGATTCGCCTAATTTTCATAAATTATAGTAGAAATCTATTTAATTCACCAATAGTATATCATAATTATTAGTTCCTTTAGGACCATATTTCTAATCTTTAGTTTCCATTGTTGATCTATAATATAACCTAATGGCCCTTATAGGATTCCATGAGGTAAAATATATCTATGATTTGTAATGCTCATGTGGCCCACAATTTTGGGTCTCATGAGCATTATAGATTGTGGGTAAAATTCACCTTACAGAGTACAATGAGGGGCATTAAATCAGTGATCTAAAAGAAAATTTGAGCCCCATGAGAATTAAAGATCATGGGTACATTTTACCTTGGAGAATACAATGAGGGCCATTATATTATATTTTAAAGCAATAGTGGAAAGTAAATATTATAGTCTACCCTTCAACCCATTGATAATTTCCACCCTCGAGCCCCTACTTTTCCATGAGAATTATTTTTAGATTGGATAGATTCGCCATCATAATTAATGAATTTTCCTATTATTTTACAAGATTTTCCAAAATTTTGATGTAAAAATAATCGCCAATAAAATTAATATTTTTTTCAAAAAAATGAAAGATTCGCCAAGATTTTATATCTATTTTTGAGAGTTTTTTCTTAAAGTTATCACTATTTTAGGATTAGATTCCTTATCGCCCTTTCTCAAACCTTTGCATTCAAAAGTAGGTTATCATTGGACTCAATCAACCTTTTATCTTTAGTCAATACCTTTTGTGAATTATTTCCCACTCATTAGTCTAGTGTGGAAATTTCACTTTGTTCTCCTTTATCCTTTTATAGTCCATTGATATTCCAAACCTGAAGAATTGTCAAAACTTTGTATGGTCAAGTGTACATCTCCTTATATTTACCAATAGTAAGTGCATCTAAGTCTACTTTGAGCTTGCATACCATTATTTTCCTCATTTGTTACTCTCATACCATTTGCATTTGCATACCTTTACTCTCCTTTTTTGGTCCCATCTGCATTTCATTCCTTTGTTCTAAAAAACACAAACACATAGTGTCATAAAATTTTCATATTTGGATCATCTTTCACCATCCCCAAAGCTGAGAATTTTTTTTTAATGGTTGAAACTAGATTACAGAGAAAAAAAAGACTCATAGGTTCTTTTGATGAAGACACCAAACTTTACAACTTTTCAAATGACATGAATGTCAATATCAACAATTTCCCCAATAACATGAATTACGTCAATACAAATACCAACATGGGGAATTCATTCATTAATCCTTTCAGTGAGATGTCCATTCCACTTCATGTAATCCTTTTGAACAATTTCTCTGCAAAGACCAAAATGGGGAAGTATTTGAAGAAGACATACATGCGACTGCCCAAAACCCAGAAGTGGAATCTTTTGTGGAAGAATTCATTCTAAATGACTCATCCAAATATCTAGCCATGATCCTTGACCAAGAGGCTAGGCTACCAAAAGGATTTGACCTCAACACTATTAGAGAAACATCTCTTGATCCCCAATCACACAATACTTCCGTGGGAGCCACTTCACAAAATTTCATTAACACCATTAATGCTACCTACCTTGGTCATGCTACCACCACAACCAATGGATGCACCATGATCAACACAACATCTATTGAGGTATCATCTACCCAAACCAACACCCCATCACAATCCATCCCCCAACAAACATCCACTATTCCTTCACAAACGTTTGGATCAACAATGGGTGCAACCACCTCAAACCTCTTTGGGAATTCATCTAGCTCCATGAGTAAATCAACAAACCTCTTATTAGGTTCCTCTAATGCAATGGCAAAAAACTCATCAAACCCTTTTGGGGGGAATAAACGAAGAGTTGTCATTTAAGGAACCCAACCTTATGTCCCAAATTCCTCACAATTTTATACCAACATTCGTTTGAGGAAAAATACTAACAATCCTCAAGACCATAATTACCTATTTGGGAAAGGAAATCAAGGCACCCAATCTTCCATTCCAATTGGGCATCAACATGCTCAAGGCCAACAAGGCCCCCAAATTCAGTCCAACATGGTGGAATCCCACATCCCAACTTATGCATACACACTAGTACATCCCTCATCAAAATGCTCATTTCCAACAACAACCAAATCAGAACACTCATTTTTCTCATGAACAACAAATCTAAAACCAACACATCTCATCACAGAAGGTGAGCACTCAATCCATATCTATCACCAATATGTGTGATTCTACCAACAACCCAATTGTGGAGGCACTCACACTCAAATTTGTTGCTCTTCAAATGCAAGTGGAGACCTTGCAAAATCAAACAAAAAGTCTTACATTTCATATGACTTATGTCCATATCCATTTGAAACAACCTTGTATATGCCACCATTTCCTCATGGATATGTGGTGCGACATTTCCCTAAATACAAAGGCAAGACAAAACCCATTGAACACATAAGAGAATTCACCATGAGTTGCATGGATATTGCACATGAACAAACCTATCTCATGAGACTCTTCTCTAGAAGTCTCATAGGCCATGTACTAGAGTGGTTCTTGCTATTGCCTAAAGGAATTGAAACACGGGATGAATTGACAAACAAGTTTATTGAAAACTATGCCTATAACATTGACATAGATATTGACATTTCCTCCTTATGCAAACTTACCCAAGAGGATGCTAGAGAGACTTGTATCCCATTCTTTCAAAGATGGCGAACCCTAGCAAGCAGATGTCTAGTAGAAATACCTCAAAAAGGAGAAATTCACCATGTTTGTACATAATCTCCTAGGATTTCTCAAATATGGCTTACAAGTCCATTGTTGTACAACCTTTGTTGACCTTATTGAAAAAGGTGTTCAACTTGAAAAATCCTTGATTGCCAAAGGTGAATTAAAATATGGTGGAAAAATAATCAACACCACCATGAACACTAACCCACGTAATTCCAATGACAAAAAAAAGTACTAGGTTAAAAATAAACACATCATCAATAACAATGTGGTTGATGCAAAAACTATTAATGCAATAGTTCATGCACTTACCATCAAAGGAGTTTAAAATCAAAATGCACCTATGACTACAACGACACCAACTACCAATGCTATTCAAAATAATCTTGCTCAATCTAATCAAAGACAACCATGACAATTTCAAAAATTCACATACACCCCCTTGGGTGAGCCTATTGAAATGGTCTTAAAAAAACTTATCCAAAATGGTGTCATAACTTTGGAAGAACCTAAATCGTATGACCCTAGTTAGTTCAAGCCATCATGGTGGGATGATAATGCATTTTATGATTGCCACTATGTCAAAGGGCCAAAAACTTCCTCTTTCCATTAGTGATGAAATCTTGTGCAAGAATTTATTGAAAACCATACGATTGAGTTGGGAGGTCAATCATTTACATCTAATTCAAATCATACAATCCACAAGATCCCACTGTGGTATCATGGTTCTGGTAACCCCTCCTCGTCTGGTACAAAGAATAACAATAATCAAGCCAATCACGTCCATCCTGCCTTCAATTATTCTGATGGTACCATCATTAACAATCTTCGCGTTGCTAATGAAGATAAATGTGTCAATATCATTACCATCAAAAAGGACTTGGAATTCAATGTCACCACATGTAAAAGCAAGGTCACCATCCTAGGTCCCTCTGCTTGTCAGCCTAAAATTACCATACCTGGTCCATCTGCCAAGTCGTCAAAGTCTAGGCTAGAGTTCAACCTTACTGAGGAATTGAACAAAACACCTACTCAAATATCCATCCTTGAATTGCTCTGCATCTCACCCACACATAAGGCCATCTTGGATAAATTTCTATAAGAGTCTTCTATCCCAAGCAACATTGATGTCAATCATTTCAAAACTATGGTTGGATATTTAACTTCACCTCACCACATTACCTTTTTAGACATTGACTATTTGTCACCCAAACCATCTCATAATGATGCCCTTCATATTGAGGTTTTTTTCCATAAACATAAGGTTAGACGAATCTTAGTTGATGGTGTAGTAGGATTGAACATCTTCTCTTTAAAATTGGTTAAAGCTCTTGGCTTCTTTGATGCATGTGTGGATGCTACCAAGAGAAAAAAAATCAAGGCATATGATGATGAAGAATGCACTTCTAAAGGTGTCATCACAATTCCAATTTTTGTGGGACTAGTTATTATGGATACAACATTCCAATTCTTGGATCATGAAATACATTACAATATCTTACTTGGTCACCCATGGATTTATTCCTTAAACACCATTACTTCCACATACCACAAATGTTGGAAGTTCCCTCTTGATGTTACCGAAATTACTATCCTAGGAGATCCTGATCCATTTCAATACTGTACCAATATGAGATCCATTGTTGAGCACCAGGTACCCATCAATTGAGAAGCCTCAACTCCCACCTCTTCAAAATATATTGACCCATCTGCACTCACCAAATCATCCATTCCATCAACTTTCATCACATCATCCTCCTCAACCTCCATACCAAGTACTGACCTTCAGATCTAGGACCTTGGCTACGGAGAATTCAAATTGAATACGACTTATGGTATCACCACCATACCTAAGGCACCTAAATTTTGTGGTAGACCATGCTTCACAGTCAAGCCTAAAACAAGTTTCAATGTTCCACCAAAAAAATTATTCACACTATGGGGTTATATGATTAATGGAGTCATTATCAACATAACTAACTGGATCTACAAAGACCCAGAAGGATTACCTCCACTACCAAAGAATCTCTATGGAAAAGGATATGAAATATGCAAGGAACTAGGTTTTGATGACACAAGTGGCCTTGGAAAAGCCAACAATGGAAGGAGAGAACCTATTATTATTTCTGCTAGAACAAGGTACATAGGGCTAGGGTTCCACCAACTTGAAACTGATGATCGACGTACCTATGAAATTTCAAGTGAGGATAAAATGACTCCAGAAAGTGTCAAGAAAAGTGAAGAATCCCTTACCAAAATTGACTCTAATGAATGAGAATGAGGATCTGAGAAAACCCTAAGTAACTATGATATTGACGAACTATTCTTGGAGCCTGGCCAACCCTTTTTTGAAGAAAGATTTAGACAAGAATACAACATTGATCCTATTGACTGTCATTCTAAAAATAAGGAATGGGTAAGCATTCCTTGGGATCCAAAAGAACATAAATTTTCATTGACAACATCTGAATTATCCCGCCCCATTCCCAAGCCCACCCGTGAGCCTGACATGCCTAAACCTACTATCCATGCCTCTGAACTACCAACCACTAGTCATGATGCTGATAATTTTATCCCCTATTATGACTATGAATACAACTCATGAATCTGAATAAAGTCCATCCATTGATTCTGACATGAAACTTGAAACTGATAACTTTTCCTTCACACTTGAGGCTTCAATTTGTATTCTTTCTGCATCTTACCCATCTTTTACTAGCACTGACGATGGGATTTCCTTTGGTTACCCACAACTGATTGATTGGGACCAACAACAGCCACTTGCTATGGATATCTTTCAGAATGATGAGGCCATTGCTGAGTTCATGGGACTCTGAGAAGGCATACCATGGGGTGGTAAAAAAGAAGGATTTTCTATTGACCTAGATTGTTTAGCTTACTTTGGGGAGACTGTGCAATCCTCCAGTCGCAAAAATACAAAGAATAAAATAAAAAAAGAAATGTATTTAGGTGAAAACCGCAAGGCACTTTCTAAAAATAAAATGGTAAAAATAAAGGATGTATGAAAAGGTGAAAACGTCTCTAAGGAACCTAAGGATGGAGGATTGGACTTTCTTCTCGTAACATAGGAAAAAATGACAATGCTTATCGAAGACACAATAGAAGTTAACATAGCTACACCAGAGAATCACAAAATGGTTCTCTTGGCCACATTATTGTTAGAAGAAGAAAAACCTGAATTTTAACAATTATTCACAGAAAGGAATGTTAACTTTGCATGTTCATATGCCGACATGCTAGGTCTGGATCTAGAATTGGTATTGCATCATCTTCCATTAATTCTAGGTATCAAACTAGTCAAACAAAAATTGTAGAAAATGCATCCATAGATCACACTACTTGTAAAGGTTGAATTAAAGAAGTTACTGAATGCTAGATTTATAAGATCAATAGACTATGCTGATTGGATATCCAATATTGTCCTTGTCAAAAATACAAATGGACAAATTTGCATCATTACAAATTTTAGATATTTAAATAAGGCTTGTCCAAAAGATGATTTCCCATTGCTGAATATAAACATGATTGTTGATCTCACAACAGGGTATGAGATGTTATCTCTCATGGATGGTTTCTTGGGCTATAACCAAATCCATATTGCACCTAAGGATCAACACAAAAAAATATTCACATGCCCATGGGGAACATATATTGTTGGAATGTCATGCCTTTTGGCTTAAAGAATGTAGGTGCCACATACCAAAGAGCTATGACAACAATATTTCATGAAATGATGCATAACCTAATGGAAGATTATGTGGATGACCTTTTGGCCAAATATTTAACATGAAATTATCATCTCAGGGTCCTGGACAAAATTATTAGACAATTAGAAGATTACAAGGTTCGTTTGAACCCAAAAAATTGTCTTTGGGGTTACTTGAGGAAAACTATCAAGCTACATAGTGTCACAAAGAGGCATATAGGTTGATCCTACAAAGGTGAAAGCAATATAGACATGCCTCCACCAAAAGGAATCAATGAGTTAAGAACACTTTAGGGAGGACTGTAGTCCATCTAATGCTTCATCGTACAGTTGGCAAACAAGTGTCAACCATTTCAGTATTTGTTACACAAAATTATCCCCTTTGTATGGACAAAAAAATTTCACACAACCTTCAAAAAAATCAAATAATATCTATTAACACCACCTATCTGAATTCCATCCATTGAATTCTTGTTGTTGATCTTATATGTCTCCGCAACTACAAATTCATTGGGGGCATTATTGGCACAAAATGACTATGAGGAAAAAGAAATAGCCATATACTATATCAATCACACACTGATAGGATATGATCTGAAATATACAAAAAATGAGTGTTCATGCCTTATATTTGTATTTTTAGCACATAAACTAAGACATTACATGTTGAATCACCAAATGCACCTGATAGCTAAGATTGATCCACTAAAGTATCTTCTAAGTCAGGCAGGATTGACAGGCCAGTTAGCAAAGTGGGTCATGATTTTGAGTGAATATGACATAAAATATGTTGAGTGCAAGGCAATAAAAGGGTAGGTAATAGCAGATAAACTTGAAGATGCACCCATCCATAGAACTCATCCACTAATAACTAATTTTACCCACAATTGTATATTTCATGTAAATCCTACATCACCAAGGAAATTGTATTTTGACGAGTCTCATACTAGTCATGGCTTAGAGGTTGGTATCTTGTTCATCACACCACAAGGGGATTCCATTCCTAAGGAATTTTAGATCACCTTCCGTTGTACTAATAACATTGCATAATACGAAGCATTGGTCACAGGACTCAAAATTGTAATTAAATGGAAAATTCAAGCATTGCTAGTATTCAAGGATTCTCAGTTAGTTATCAACCAAGTAAATGATGATTATGAAATAAAAGATGAAAAGTTTCTCCTTTACATGCAAATGGTAGATGGCTTCCGGAAATATTTCAAAATTATTTGTTTTGAAAAAATCCCAAGGACACAAAATAAAGCAGCGAATGTCACAATTTGAGTTCTTAGTGGAGTAGTTGCTGATGTCTACATATGAAATCCTAGATTCATAAATGCTCTATGAACTTGTTGGTCCCAATTCACCTAGGTACCAAGACATCTATGATTATCTGAAGTCCCAAACCCTACCACCCAACCTATCCAATAATCAAAGAAAATCCTTCATCTGAAAAGTTGCCCAATACACCATCATCAGTGACACCTGATACCACCGTGGCTTTGATAACACCCTTCTTCATTGTCTTGACACTGATGAGGCCCAAAAAAATTTAGAAGTACATGAGGGTATATGCGGATGCCATTTGAGTGGCCCAAATTTAGCTAGGAAAGTCACCAGACTTGGATACTATTGGTTGACACTAGAAAAAGATGCTCTTCAGTTTGTTAGAACATGTCAGAAATTCTAGGTGCACAACGACCTAATCCATCCAGGTGCACAGTGACCTAATCCATCCACCTACATAGGAGCTGAGATTGATCACTTCTCCATGGCCCTTAGCACAATGGGGACTCAACGTCATGGGAAATATCCATCCATCCTCCTCTAATGCCCATAAATTCATAATCACCGCCACTAAGTACTTTACTAAGTGGATTGAAGTCGTCCCCCTTACTTACATCACTAGTAAGAAAATATCCAAGTTTATCCTAAATTACATCTGTCGGTATGGTGTTCCACAATCCATCATCACAGATAATGACCGTCCATTCAAAAATTAAGATGTTCGTGAACTCTATGAGAGATTCAACATCCAATATCATTTCTCCACCCCATATTATCCATCGGGCAACGGTCAAGCTAAGGCATCAAATAAAACAATTCTTCACATTCTTAAGAAGACGGTCAATGACGTTGGCTGAGATTGGAACCTACAACTCAATCTTGACTTATGGGCCTACCAAACTAGCATTTGTACACCCACTGGATCCACTCATTTTCCCTCGTCTATGGATCTGAGGCCATATTTCCCATCGAGGTCGAAATTACTTCTCTCTAGGTCTCCTTGAAGGGAATGATTGATGATGAAGAGTACAAATAGTCGCACCTACATGAGCTAGAAATGTTACAAGAAATATGACAAAATTCCTTGAATCACTTGTAGACATATCAAAATCATCTCTTCAGGAGCTATAATAAAAAAGTGATGGTGAGAAAATTTGAAATTGGTGACTTGGTCCTCATGCAAAATCCAAGAAATCAGGTTGGTGACTAGAAACTTTGAGCCTAATTGGCTCGATCCGTATATTATTATTGCAACATTTATTTCTAGAGCTTATTAGTTGGCCACAGTTGATGGAGAGTAGTTGACAAAACCCATCAACAACCTACATCTATGAGAGATCTACACATAACATTAGAGGGCTTGGCTAAAAACCTAAAAATACAAAAAAATATTAAAAACAAGAAAAAAATCATCCCTTGATGAAAACTTGGCAATTAGGCATCTTGGTGACACCAAAAAAATAAAAAAATGGCAAAAATAGTAAAAAGAAATAAATTCATCCAATAGTGAAAACCTGGCAAATAGGCACTCTGGATAAATACCATGGTGGAAACTTGGAAAAAAAGCGCCATGTGTAGTCAATCATTGCTCCATCATATACTATTACTCTAATCGACCTTTATCCATTTTTCATAATCATGACAACTTGGCACATTCATGAAATTCATCATAAGTCCTGTCAATTCCATCCATGGCTAGTATTGGTTGACATCACCCCTTGCATATCCTTGCCTTTTATCCCACATCTACCTCTTTCCATATCATTCAGCTCGGATAATCCTTGACCTGTCTGGAAGCAATACCTTTATCATTCAACTATAGTGGGTATCACATATGATCCAACATCCATAAAATGTCTTGAAAAAAAACCTAAAAATCAGAAAAAGTCCTGAAAAAAATCATAAAAATTAGAAAAAGTCCTGAAAAAAGACCAAAAAATTGAAAAATGTCTTGGGAAAATACAAAAACCTTCAAAAAGGTGTAAAAAATGTTAAGGTAGATTCAATTTTTTCTTGTCATGTCAAGTCAATCATGTCAGTCAATCTTTTTCTTGGTCCGAACTATTTTGTCTCTACACATTTGCTACATAGGCAAGATTTATCCTTGAATCCTCAAGACATTAGGTCAGTCCTTCTAGGTTTGTCAAAATAAAATCATGGTTCAATCTTTTATCCTTTAGACAGATTCATTGGTTGTGTTGAACTATGAGGTCTCTGAGTGCACGATGTAGGAAAGGCCATCAATCGACGAGCCCCCGAGGCTGCACTAGGTCAGTCCATTAGGGTTCATGACACTACACTTTCACACATGTCAAAAATCTTCAAATCAAATCATCTCTCAATCCTAAATGAGCAATCTACAAGAAAATCTGTTTCATCAAAATTTCAATCAAGTTTTCTTGTCAAGCAATGGCATGACGTAAAATCTATCATCCAGTCAAATTCTATTAAAGAAAATCAACTTGTCAAAATTTGGGTTCTTCTTCAGATGTGTCCTTCTGTGAAGCAACTCTCGTCATTTCTTTATAATTTTGGATGTGTCCTTCCTAAGCATCATCATCATCACCTGGAATTTTTATGGATTCTCCTGACTCCGAGAATCGATCCTCTTGATATCAATGTCATTCAGGATGTGTCCTTCCTAAATCAGGTATCACTTGACATTTGGAAAACGTGACCTCATCAACCTTGGCATTTCAATATTAAAACTCTTGGCATTTTCAACACTTGAAAATTTGTTCACTTGGCAAAAACTTGGCAAATAGTATTTGTCTTTTTGAGGTTTATCACGATATTAGTTACGTCAGAGGAACCATGACATATCATGATGATCATCCTTGTTCTTTTGATCATCCTACTACTAGTTCCTTGAGGATGTCCTAACTTCAGGATTTAGAGGAGCAACAACGTAGTACGATGATCATCTTATCTTTTATTGAGTGTCATGTGGCTAGTTTCTTGAGGATGTCTTGACACCAAGATTTAGAGAAGCAATGATGTCCCATGACTCATCTTATCTGTCAGCGGTTGGTTATGACAAAATTACTAGGGGAAATTGCATTCCTCGTATGAGTCATGATTATCTTTGTCTGTGACTATTAATCTATGTGATGGTTCAACCTTGCACACTATTGATCTATGTCATATCATGGTGTTTTTTGGCCATAATGAAATTTGTTCCCAATGATGATTAAAGAGAAACAACTAGGATAGTACTATGGAAAATTTTGAAGGATTTTTGTTTTTGCATTAACATGCATATCTTCTCCACACTAACATGCATATCTCTCTCCACACTAACATCCATCTTTGTCTTCTCTTCTCTCATCCTCTGATGATATCCTGTGACATACAAAAAAATAGAGTTGCATACATGATCATACGATCATTTCATATTCACATTTCACATTTGCATAAATCAAATACCATAATTCACACTGCATGACACTATCATTTACATTCATCCATATCGCATACAAAAAAACATCATTTTCATTTACATATATGAATCATATCATCATACATTGCACAATGCATACATACATAACCATATCCATAATTGCATTCATAAACATAAAACACGATATCCATACATCTCATAACATCATAAATGCATCACATCACATAGCATCTAATCAAAAATAGAGCACCATAACACATAAAATCATATAGGCTGCATCAAAACCGTATCACACATATATATAATCTCAAAAAGTATCATGTCATAGGATAGTCATGAGATATCCCAAAAATGGAGCTCGCAGGCTCGAATGTCAATATATGCAATGTCTCATAGAAATAAAAAAGTAAAAATCCTATGTTGTGCCCTCTCCATCCCATGGAGGTGATCCATGAGGCCGCTATGATTGAATCATCAAATGAAAGGTAACCTGAATGGGCGTGGTGTCTTGAGCCTGACTCTGAGATCCTGAAGTCTCAATAACAAGAGGCTGGCTCTGCTCTTCTTGGTGTCCCAATGACACTAATCTATGACTATGTCCTGACTTATGGTTGTGGCCTGATGAATATCTTTGCAAGCTATGTGACCTATGGCTTGATGATTTCCTTGATGAAGTGGACCCACCAGCACTGGTATGACTACTTCTATGTGACTTACTATTGTTGTGAGTTTAGGTGCCACTGCCTCTCCTTTTATACGACCTAGATAACCCTAGGTCCCGTCTCTCTTATTGAATGACCTACTCGTATAGAAACCTATATCAGCCCTTGCTCTTGGCAATCCTAGCCAAATCCCTGGCCATATCCCCTAACAGTCTTACACACAACTACGAAAACTCGGTCACCCATCTATCTAACTCCCATTATCGAATAAAAACCTAGTCTCTCCAATCTCACAACCTCCAACTCAGCTTCTTGGGCCTTATTCTGAGACAAGGTCGCACCTAATATTCTCTGTAGATCTAAAATCCTCTGATCCATAGTGGCATCCACTAGAAAAATGGGTAGCCTATCCCCCTCCTCATCTGCATCAATCATCCACTCTCATAACCTCCTCTTAGCATTATCCTCATCCTCCTCCTCCCTCTCCTCCTCCCTTGCCTCCTCTCTACCTATCTCCTCCATATCAATGTCAAGAGGATGGCACTCTTCAAAAAAATCCCCCTCTACCGACATCTCTCCCTCTGCTCTAACCTCCACCTCCTCCTCTCCTCGGACATCTGCCTCATCCTACCCTCTAACCTCCACCTCCTACCTACCTAGCTACTCTCCCTCCTCACCCTGCTCTTGGATGGGTGACAATGGTGCACCACCCACTCTCTGCCTAACTCTCTTGAGATGCCTCTACCCTCCATCACCTCTCCTCCTCCTCACACCCCTCTCATCTCCACCATCACATCCACCCTTGCCACCCCCATCATCTCTTCCTTTGGATTCCCTACCATCTCTCCCTCCATCTCTACCACCCTGACCTCTCCTTTGTACCCATGAGATAACTGATCTGCAATCTATAGGGGCCAGACCATCTGGATCTGTTAATGGAATGGACCTATGAATCCGCCACTAGGTGTCAAACTCAACAAATTCCCCTTCATATACTGGACCTCCTCTCCATAAACACTGTTGTACAACCAAGCCATATATCTGCTGCTCTACTACTACCACTAATATACTGGCCCCCATACGGTCTCCTTGGATGATCGTGTATACTTGGTCATCTCAACTGTCACAACCTATTGCTCACCCAACTATCCTAGTCCCCGCTGGGGTGAGTACATCTCAATGATATGTTGACTCTGCACTATATGACCAATTAGGTATCTGAGCTATCTACATAATGAAAGATAGCCATCCTCATTCAATCACTAGGCACAATCTTTGTATAGCCTCCTGAAAAAGCTAACCAATGTTTCGATCTGATGTTGCTAGTACCCAATATCTCCTACGCGGGTCTGGCTAAATGAACTAGCATATAGGTAAACATAGGGAATGCCCTTGCCCAACTCTTGAATCTATACTAGTGGGTGGAAGACAAGAATTGCTCCCATCCCCAAATCATAAGTAAGGTGGCCCCATAATTAATACTTTTTCCCTCCTGGTAAACAACCTCATGAAGTTGATGATACAACACAGCCAACAAGTAGGGCCCCCGAGCAAAAACTGTCATCTAAGCATGTGTACAAACTAGTACATCCCCTCATCCAATCAAAAACCCATGTCCGCGATGATCTGGAATCAACACTCGGACAATAAACATCATAAGAATGGCATCCCATCATGGATAGTGGTCGGCCACAAAATCCCACCCAATTTCATACCCATGAATTCCTAGACCGGTACCACCTGCATCGTCATACATTTCTCCTAGGGCTTGTCACCCTTTGTGGGGATCATATAATACTCTCTCCCCAATGATAAGGATACACAAAATACAATACAAATCCTCTAGGGTAATGATAGCCTCTCCTGTAGGTAAATGAAAGGAGCAGTTCTCTAAATGATATCTCTTGTAGAGCATTGTCAGTAATCCCTTGTTTTCCTGAATAATGGGCATGTAGGTGACGTAATATAAACCCAGTTTCATCAACCATCATCTCTCCCTATCATTCAGCCGATCTTTGGAAGTATAGGTAGCAGGCTTGAACTCTCAGGTATAAATAGGCACTAATTGTCTCTACACACACAAAAACAAGGGTTATAAATTCAGCACATTAGTACTATCCAAGAAACCAAAAATACATCTGAAAAAAGAGTCTACACTAAGTCAACTCTAGTTAACCTTGGTCAATGGCAATTGCATTGCACTAAGTCACATTCCACTCTACATTTCGTAGTTGCATCACTTTATCAAATGCATCATTTCGGCCGACAATTGTGCACCTTTATAGCGATTGCATCTTTCAATATGGAAATTGTGTCATTTTATAATGATTGAATCATTTTGCAAAGCGGTAGCATTGCAATATCACAATTGTGTTGTTGATTACCACACTTGCATTGCATTTTGACACATGTGTCATTTGCCCTATCACTTGCGCATCTTTAAACTGTGACTCACCCACCCATTGCACTTGCATCACGACGTAATCAAATGCGTTGAACATGAAAGCATTTGCAATTTATGCAATGGAATTTGCATCACAACACATTTTTTCCCCCCTTAACCCTAATAAATGCACAAAAATAAAAAAATAAAATTTAGATAGGGTACTTACTGGTGCCTCTGCACCCTCGGGTCGTCAAAACATCCACATGTGATAGCCATGTTGGTCTGTCACGAGAATCACCATCTTCTCCTCATGTTGTGATCTCCAAATTTCTAAATAGAAAATGTGAAAATGACACTTGGTTTGGCTTGATAGGTTTGTACTAGAGGCTCATTTGACCACCTTTGATGAGAATTTTCACTGGCTCAACATCCTCCATTTTCAAAACTGATCATGTCGTTGTTTTTATGGTCATCAAATTGACTAATCGAGAAACTTTCAAAAAATTTCTAACCTCAGGCCAAAATTAAAAAAAAATTCGTAGGAGGCATAGGCACTTTGTACCTTCTTTGGGGTATATTCTTAACTTGTTTTCTTTGCCATAATGCGATAAACTACATTATGACAAAGAGGGGAAAATTTAGATACATAAAAATAACCTAGGCCTACAAGCTCTATTTTACCACTTTCATCTTAGCATAATTATGACATTTTAATTATTTTTGTGAACCGCCTTCGACTATTAATTAAATAATTCATTATTATTTAATTAATTCATCCTTTTATTCTTCATGATTATTAAATAAATAAATCTTATTTATTTATTTATTTAATGCATCACTAATTATCTAATATCTTCTTATAATTAAATAAATTTCTCAATTTATTTAATTAATCTTTGCTATCTATGTCTTCTTAATTATGAAATAAATATATTTTATTTATTTATTTAATATGTCACTAACTCTCAAGTCTTCTTATAATTAAATAGATTTATTAATTTATTTAATTAATCGATCACCTTCTCTAAATTAAATAATCATTTCAATTATTTAATTGCCTCATTTGACATTTACCTCATTTTAAATAAAACAATTTATTTAAAATGGTCTCACATGGTTAACTGCCACTCCTTTAAGTAAATAATCTCAAAATCAAATATTTACTATCACACTAAATCCATATTTTGAATTAATTTTAATTCAAAATGGTAATATTCTTCTATAAATCAAGTAATTGCTAAAATTATTGATTTTCTAAATCTCATCTTCTTGTTCAAACTTGATCTTCTTGATTTTACTAATTTTCATCTCATTGTAACATTTATTCTCCATCCTTGATTTAATTTCTTAAATTAAATCTTTTCCACTCATTTTGGGAATCTTACCCTAACCCTAATTGAGAGTTACCATTTTTAATCTTGATCATTGATTCTAGGGAATTTCTCAATCTTCAATCTCATCCATCCATCCAAATTTGCATTTTCTATAAAATGCCAATTTTGTCCTCATTTCAACATCTCTTAGTCTTTTAATCTTTGCATTTTCTTGCGTTCGAAGATTGTCTTTTTTTTGTCATTTAGCTACTTTTAATAATTGCATATAGGATTTAGTTTCTTTTGCAGAGGCATTTTAAGAAATCCTTCAACACTTTGCTTAGGGCTAGTCCATAGTATAGAGTTTCTCATCAAAATATGAGGACACATTTCACATTTCAGCAAACTAGAAGGTATAATGGAGGTTAGCCATGGAGATTGAAGACATTGGGTGAGCTTGTTCCATTTGTGTTTTCTTTTCATTTCCCTTGCACTTCATTATTTTATTGTGGGTTTTATATAATATGCATGTGTGTTTCTAACATTTAATCTTGCAGAAAAATCATCAGTTACAAAGAAAAGCATGGGTCTCATTGGAAAAGGATGTCTTCTCTTACATGAACAATGTAGAAGAGAACCACTTATCATTGAAAATCACGTGAAGAATTTTGGTTTAGGTTATGGTTCATTAGGTTCGATCACCCCAAGTATCGAAAAAACCTCTTATGAGTAAGGAGCTCATTTGACTACTATTGAGACATTGGAAAATTGTGAATGTCTAGACAACTACTTGTATATCTAAAATATGTTTGAAAACCTCAACATAAATACCATCATTGTTGAACCTATTTATGAAGATTACCATATTGAAATGGATTCCAATGAATATGAATGGGATTCTTTAAACTTTAGTGGTTATAACTTGGATACCCTATGGAATGTGGATAAAATTAATACCTCGACCCGAGCTACAACCTCCATAACCTTTGTTGATACCAATGAAAAAATACCCTTGCTTTACCATAGTTAATAGACTGGGACCAACAACATCATACACCTATTTTGGATGCATTCCAAAATGATGAGGCTATTGTGGAGTTCATGGGACTTTGAATTGATATACCACGAGGAGATCATTAAGTGGGTTCTATAATGGAGCTTGATCAAAGAGCATATTTTTGAGGGGATTTACATCTTCCAATCATATAAATAAGCTAAAAAATTTAAAAATAAAAGAGACCCCTAAAGAAAACCACAATGTGGCTTTATTAGATCAAGAAAAGAGAAAAAATGGATGCATCTTAGGGTGAAAACCTCTTTCAAGTTCCTACAAATGGAGGATTCAATCTTCCCTTCGTAGAATATCAAGAAAAATAAGTGATCTTAGTTGAAGACTTTGAACCTATCAATGTCGGCACACTAAGATACCAAAAATAACATATCATGCAGCTTCCCTTGATCTTAAAGAAAAGGTAAACTTACAGTATTCATTAATGAATGAAAAATCAACTTTCCATGGACATATCCAAACATGCTAGTGTTGGATCCGAAAATAGCAGTACATCACCTAGTAGTGTTCCCTAGAGATAAACCCATCAAACAAAAGCTCCAAATATGCATCCCCAAATAACACTCTTGATTAGAGTAGAGATTCAAAAACTTCTAGACGTGGGCTTCATTAGACCCATTGACTAGCTTGAGTGGGTATATAACCTTGTACTAATGGAAAAACCCATTAGGGGCATAAGGATTTGCACAAAGTTTTGGGATCTCAATAAGGATTTCTCGAAGGATGACTATCCTGTACCCAACATCAACATGATTGTAGACCTAACTATGGGGTATGAGATGTTGTCACTGATGGAAAATTTCTCTAAATAAAATCAAATAAATATATCCCCCAAGGACCAACATTAAATATCTTTCAATTATGCATGGGGGAAAGTCATGCCATTTGGTTTAAAAAATATAGGGGAAACCTACCAACAAGCAATGACCACAATTTTCCATGATATGTTGCATATCACTATGGAGGATTATGTGGACAACATACTTGCAAAATAAATCAAATGAAAAAATCATCTAGCTAACCTAGAAAAGGTATTTGATAGTTTAGAGGATTACAACTTACATCTCAACCGAAATAAGTGTGTATTTAGTGTGACATCTGGAAAACTATTGGGCTATATAGTATCAATGAGGGGCATCGAGGAAGATCTCACTAAGATAAAATCTATATTAGAAATTCCTCCTCTAGAAAAAATAAAATAGCGCCAAAGTCTACAAGGTAAGCTACAATCCATCAAGAGTTTCATCACACAGTTAGTGAAAAACTGATATCCATTCACCCATTTGTTACATAAAGATATAACATTCAAATGGGATGGTAGATGTGATCGGGCTTTCCAAAAGTCCAGGATTATTTTCTCACCCCTCCAATGCTTATGCCTCTAATTCAGGATAAGGAAATGATCTTGTATGTATCCACAACAATGGTAGCATTAGGAGCTTTGTTAGTGCAATTGGATGACAATAACAAGGAAAGAGTAGTGTATTACATCAGACAAACCTTAGTGAGCTATGAATTAAACTATATGCCCATATAAATAGCATGTATAGTTGTTTTCTTTGTAGCATAGAATTTTAGACACTACATATTAAATAGGAATTAAAGCTAATATCAAAAGTGGATCTCTTAAAGTATCTATTGGCAAAGGCAGCTCTAATAGGGAGGATCACTAAGTGGGTAATGATACTTAATGAATTTTATATAAAATACATTGACAAAAAAGCTATAAAAGGAAAATTTGTAGCAGATCAATCAAAAAATTCACAAATGGAAGATCATTAGCCTCTAGTGTAAGAATTTCTAGATGAAAGAATACTTCTAACTGATCAGTCAAGCTACTGGACCTTGTACTTTGATTGATCACATACTCAACATAGCTTATGGACTGGTATACTATTTATCACATCGTACGGAGATAACATACACAAATCTTACAAGATCATCGTTCTATATACTAAAAAAATTTATGAATACAAATAACTCATCATTGGACTAAAAATGGCTATAGAATTCAAGATGAAGGAACTATAGGTCTATGGAGACTCATAGCTGGTAATAAGATAGGTAGATGATGAATATAAGATGAAGGATGAAAATCTAATGCTATATAAAATAATAGTAGATAGTTTTAAGATGTACTTTATTGTCATCACCTTTGAATAGGTTCCTGTAATCTACAATAGAGCAACTGATGCTATGAAAACAATAGGTTCACTCATCGACATTCCCCAAAATAGTCTAAAATATGAATATCTCATGGATAAACTACTTATACCAATATTTGATAATTTGGAATCAAAACTTGTTTGTGATGTTGTTGGTCCTAACTTTCCTTGGTACCAATATATGTTTGCCTATATCCAACATCGTATCATACCCCCTATCTTAATGACAAACAAAATTAAACCTTTGTTCATAGAACATCTTGATTCACCATCCTAGGAGATACCCTATATAGACGAAGTGTAGACAATAAATTAATTTGATATCTCAATCTGGAAGAAGTTCATACCACTTTATACGAAGTGAACGAAGGTGTTTGTGGGTCTCACGCTAGTTGACCTAATCTAGTATAAAGTTGTTGAGAACAGAGTATTACTAGCCCTTAATGGAGCAAGAATCCATTTTTTACTCAGAAATTTCACCAATGTTTAAAATAGTGATCTTGTTCATGCACTAGCATAAAAGCTATGACCTATACCTACACCATGGCCTTTTTCTCATCCAAGATTATACTTGATAGGAAAGATATCTCCCACTTCATATAATGGGCATAAATTCTTTATAACTGCAATTGAGTACTTTACAAAGTGGATAGAGGTTCTTCCTCTAACCTACATCATAGGGAAAAAAATTTCAAGTTTATCTTGAACTATTTTATATGTCGTGCAATCTATCATAAGAGATAATGAAACTCCATTCAAGAACCAAGATGTCAACGAGCTCTACTCAAGGTTTTCTATCCAACACCGGTTCTTAACACCATACTATCCCCAAGGAAATAGTCAATATGAAGCATCTAATAAAACCATTCTGAAAATATTAAAAAAGACTATTAGTGACATCAGTCATGATTGGAATTTGTATCTAATCCAACCTTATGGGCTTACTGAGCTAGCATTTAGATAGCCACAAGTGCCACATCTTTTTCATTGGTTTATAGATTGAAAGCGATCCTATGTATTAAAGTTGAGATTCCATGACTGCGAGTATTGTTGAAAGGCATGGTCAATATTGATGCCAACATTTGAAAAGCAATGGGAAAATAAGTTAAAGGCCAAACCTATTGCGCTAAATTGAGTCACCTCTAGGTTTCTAAAGAAGCTAGCTTCTTCTATAATTTGGGGTTAGGAATGGGAAAAGGAAACAAGTATATAAAATAAAGATATAACTAAGGCGATGTGCCAAGTTGTAGATGTATTTAGGCATGTGAAACCCTCCTTTCAAACATGGTTTAAATGTTGTTCTACAATATGCTATGTCCTAGAATAAAAAAAATCATAGATGAAAAACCTAAATAGTTTACAAATTAAAATAAAAAACTCCGATACACATTTACTGAAAAGAAGATTCCAAGACATAGTCTAAATCAAGAAAATTATATTAAAATTATAGAAGTTCTGAAAATAAACTACCTAATACAATAATGGCACAATATAATGTTCTATCAAATAGCTAAGAAACATAAAGGCTGAACAATGGCATAGTCAGTGAGTCTTATACAATAATCTGAAAAACAATAGAAAGTCTCGATGTCTTTCCACTATTTTTCTATATATTTTAAACTCATTCTTCAAAATAAGTAGTATTTATAGAAAATGGTTCAACCATCACATAGCCAGTAACATAAAAAATTCCATTATGAGAGAAATGATTTCTATCACAATGATTCCCCAGGTCGTTGTAATAGAAAATAGTGCGAACCATAGAAAAAAGTCACCTTGAACCCAGTTGTATCCTCTGAAAAAATGATGATGGTTGTCCCAGTGTATAAACAACAACTCTCCAGCAAACATGTGTCACTAACCCATGAAGTTGGCTAGGACACATGGCAATGTGGCGCAACCTATTGTTCATTCCATCCTTCCTTTTTCAAAAATTTCCATGGAGAAGACACATGGAGAAGTCTTCATTTTTTGCATTGACTGTGAGGTCTGTCAAAAGGTGTATGCAAAAAGATGCTACATGGCACCCAAATGCCACTTTATAGAAAAGAGAAGGGAATCAAGCCTCAAAGGTGTCAACTTCTGACACGTGCAAGCATGGTAGGGTTAAGAAGAGAAGTGAGAGATAAAGGCCTTGCGAGGATCACATGAGGTACACGTGGCAGAAATGAACACAACCCTTCATAAAAGGGGGTTGGAGATCCATAGGCTATGATCAAAATCCAAAAAAAAAACAATATCAACTTGAAGGGAGCTCAAGGGATTTTATATCCACGTCTTTTGGTGACTACCAGGGGCATTTCACCTATAGAACGGGGAACCTAAAATTTTTGGTTCTTAGATCAGATTCTTTATCCATTGAGTGACGGAGTCAGAGATTTAAGAGAGAAATTTGAAGAGGCAACCAATCAAGTTTAGATGGCATATATATGGAGCACAAAGTTTTGTGCACCTCATGTAGATCGATCACCTCTTTAAAGGGAAGCCTCATGGATATCCTAGTCCTAGACTCAAGTTGAAATAGTAGCTGTGCAATCTATTGATTATCACCTTCTATATCCTCAATAGTTGGGGGTTGAATGAAGCTCTTAAAAGTGGATATGTCCTACTACCTCTCCTCTATCTTTGTTGTAATCTACTCCACTATAGATATCGAATCATCAGAGAGAAACAAGGAGGAATATGCCAAGGCTCAGTCCGCGAAGTGATAGGAGGACTCATGGGAATCAAGGGTGGTGGTGGAGGTGCAAGAGACTCCATTTGTTGAGAAATTTGGGTCAGCGCCAATGAAAAATATGCAAAAGGTGTAGAAATAACAATTGTAGATTACGCTCTAAAAAAAGGTGGGATAACCCACCAGGTAGTGAAAGCGAATTGTCCTACTTGAATTCCCACGATCATTGTAGCAAAAGTGGAGAAATAAATACCCACACCTGAGGCTATTGGCAATGTAGAGACAGTGACACAAACTAGATATTGTGAATCACAAAGAGAGGGAGAGAAAGACACCTAAGTTGTGGATGCCTCTGGTCCTTGAGTCATTGTAGGTTCTTGCAAACCTTCCTCAAAAGCTACATTTGTGCACTGCCTCTTGCTTGATGGGGATTCTTCCACCTCTAAGACCTTTTTCAGGTTTTTTTGGGTTTGACCCCTTGGTCTTTTCATGGCCAATGAGCACACCTTTGAGGTTCTTGAACATAATATATTTACCCGCAGTTTCAAAATAGTTGTGCCAGGTTGCTTTACTACCTTTTCCTTTCCATTCTCCTTCCCTATATTTTTCTTAGCTTCGTCTGGATCATCCTCCTCATCATCGGAAGTATCAGTATCATCATGTGCCTTGTTCCATAGAGTATCAAATTTCTCATCCATTTCCATGTCTTGGAATAGTGCATCATAGATTTTGATTTCTTGGCAGTAAATCCATAAATTTTTAATATTTTCTTCACTCCACAACCATTGCTTGACCAAACTATTGCAAAATGTGGCACCTATTTGGATTTTCTCATTAAAATTCACCAAAGGAAAATAGAAATTGAGCCATGGTGGCCTCTTATCCTTTGTAGATGTGAACTAGGTCTATGAATAGATCATCCTAGTTCAATAGGGGATTTAACCACTTTTCTTAGTAAGGTCAAGGGTTGTGGGTTACCCGAATACTTGTGCCCTTCAAGTCATTTTCGAGGTTGTATTGCCATTTTTCATAGATTAATACTAGCTCTAGATGAGACAAATTTTCTTCTAGCAACTTATGTGACTGCTTCTTTTCCATGACCACTATTTTAAAACTCAGTGGGAAAAAGAAAAATATTTCTTCTTAGCATTTATCAGAACATGTCGAGGGTCAACACCCAATCTATGAGTCATGTCAAGAGATAGAATGGTTCTCTAGTGAAGCCACACACCTGAATGAATGTGAAATCCTCCCTTAGAAACTAGTCGCATTTGGGGGTAAAGCTCTGAATCCATCCCATTTGGTTGAAATAAAGATGATAAAGACCATCATCCTCGCTCAATTCTTGCAAAATTGGATTCAATAAATAATCCAAGAATGCATAGTATTCATATGTTACGAAGAGGATATGAGTCCATAAAGAAACTGGCCTTCTAACTTCATCCTCCTCAAAAGTGGCCAACCTCATATATTTGCTAAAGAAGTTAGGGTTCTGATGTAAAAACATATAGGCAAGGAAAGAAGGGAACCTAAACCTATGTTGTGTTCTATTTTCCCTGATTTAGCCTATCATCTCTCAGACAATGACTTGTCTGAAGTAATACCAGAACATCGAATGTTGCCTTCTTAGCTAAACACCCAGACCCAGTTGAAACTCATGTACCCATATGTCATTGTCTAGGATGCAAATGAATGTCATCATTGAGAAGGCCTCCTACATATCTTTTTTGATAAAAGTGTTGAGAATGAGTGAAGTTTTTGGAAACTTTATCAAATATTCTTGAGGTCTTTGGGTTTCCTAGTTGTAAGAACCCAAAGCCTTTTCTCTACCTCTCCAAAGGATGTCTCCTTTTTCTGGAGTTAATGACTCCATTCTTTGTGATCTAGAGAGCCCCCTTTGGAGATACACAACATGTATTAGATATCCTCATCACTAATTACAAATGTCAACTCCCAACCTTCTATGGCATTGGTATCTAGGTTGAAATGCAGAATTCCCTCATGAACTAGCTCTAGGTATTAATGCACAAAAGGGACCATGTACTATGGGAGTCTATAGAACCATTTCTTGTACACCAACTATCGGTCACTGTTGGCCACCTTCATTCTTTCACACACTTCTTCCCTTAGGACTTTAGGGTTTGTTATGAGGATGGGATCACAAATTTTATCTCACTCCTCCTTTATCTAGCTTTGGTCTTTGTAAACCTTCTACTTTTTTGCCTCCTCTAGACACATAAAAAGGACCTAGGCTTGCAAGCTCTATAATTATGACATTTAATTATGTCCTTGGTCCATATGCGACTATTAATTAATTAATTCATGTCTATTTTATTCTTCATTATTATTAAATAAATAAATCATATTTATTTATTCAATACATCATTAATTGCCCATTGTCTTCTTACAATTAAATAAATTTATTAGTTTATTTAATTACCTTTATGCATTTATTCTTCCTCATTATTAAATAAATGAATTTCATTTGTTTATTTAATGTCACTAATTCTCATAATTAAATGAATTTATTAATTTATTCAATTATCAGTCATAATCCTCTAAATTAAATAATTATGTTTAATTATTTAATTACCTAATTTAACGTTTCTATCATTTTAAATAAATGAAATTATTTAAAATGATTTCATTTTATTTTTGTTTTATTATCTATCTCTTCATTTTAGTAAATAATCTGAAAAACATTATTTATTGTCACATACAAACATTATTTTGAATTAATTTAATTCAAAATAGTAATCTTCTTCCAAAAATCAAGTAATTGAGCAAATTCTCGATTTTTCAAAAATCTACTTTTTAGTTCAACTCTTTATCTTCTTGATTTTTGAAAATCTTTATCTTTTTGACTAATTATCACATTTATTCTCAACCGTCGATTTGATTTTATCAAATGACATCTTGACCACTCATTTAACAATCTTTCTCTAACCCTAATTAAGGATTGTCATACGAAAGATCGTCCACTGATTTCAGGCTTTGTCAGCTTTTAATCTCGTCCGTTCATCCAAAATTGTATTTTTTTATAAAATATCAGTTTTTCTCACAATTTAGGGCACCACTTCATTATTATAAATCACTTCATTATTAAAATACCACTGCATGATTAAAGAAACCAATTTTCATATTAGCTTATTTAATTATTTTCTCATAGGCATAGTCATTTATCATAATCTTTTATCATTCAAATCTTTCAAAACTTGCATAGGACATGGTCACAATCATTTTCTCACACACAAATCTAAGGGAAAAATCATATGCTGAAAGGTAGGAGGTGCTATAGAAGTGAGTCATGGAAGCTTTAATGGATATATGGTATAATCATTCTTGTTTTATGATTTCTTTGTATTCCATAACTTCTTTTGGTTTTGTTTATTTAATCTAATCCACTAAAATACTTGAAAAAATAACCCATTGATACACCTCCTGCATGCAAAACCGCTTTGGCTTCTCTAATATTGTAAGGGAGGCATAAGAGGTATCACTGAAAAATATTAGCCATGGGTACTACACACACAATGTCAATCAAGCTTTTGTTTTCTTTGCCTTGCTCTTCCATCTAAGGATTATGGGCCTTTTTTTTCTATGAATCTTTGTGATTTAACAATGTCTCTTCGTTCCTCTGCAAAATACCCAGACACAAATTCAGCTAGATTCTATTCTTTGCTTTGGTTTGAATCATTGAACTGTAGTATATCAACAATAATTACTCCTCAAAAATATGGTTTCTTCAATTACTTCTATGTTTCTCAGAAATTCTACGCTCAAGACTCTTCGCTCTGGATAGTGGATTCAAGAATCTTTCACACTATTTACTTCTTGCACATGCAACACTTAGCCTTTTCTTAAATGAAGTTAGAAACACTGATAGCTATTTTGCATTAAATTCAACATGTACCGCCAACTCCATTGCTCATGCAGAATGAATTTCCTTTCCATATTGAAAAGATAAGAATTCATAATGATAGCTAGTAAGCACATCCTTCGACACGATATTCTTGGGAAATTGAGCCAGTGATGCAAGCATGTAATCCTTCACATGCTTGGAAATTCATATCTTGAAATAATTATTAAGCCAAAATGCAATGAGTACTTTGAAAATATTTGATTTCTTCCTCAAAGGCTGAAACATGCTTGCATCGTGACACATTAACACCCATTTCTATGAGTGATCACTTGGTGTTTCCACCAACTTGTGCTAATTAATTACCCCTTCTTAATCTCACACATAACAATTCATAAATGGTGGATGCAACTAGGTGGGAAACTTGGGTTGGCTCCTCGTGGAATTTTTGAGTTAGTACTCAATTAGCATCATGCTTATGGTATGCAACTACCTTAGAAATTTCTATAAATAGGCCTTGAGACAACAACATAATCACACTTAGATAACTGGGTAGAGTTTAGGCATCATGAATATTCCAATTAGCCTTATTATCAATAAGGCTCAGATAGATCTCTTAGGTGAATTTTCCAATAGGTGTCTGAAAAAGAATGAGGAAGAACAAATACTCATTGGCTATTATAGAAATTAAGTGGATACTAGGTAGGGATTGCATAGAATATGAAGAAAAGTATAGGGTTAACATTGATATTTTCTCCCACTTTTTGGCATCTTTCCTTGATGTTCAGGTCACCAAGCTAATTGATTTTGCAGCTTACATTGGAAATATTTTTGAAGCGATACCTTGGTGGCCTTGGAGAGGTGGTGGAAAATGCAATTTATTTCCTGGGCATCCCAATGATAGGTGACCTTCGTAAACACATTGAAGAAGATGTTGTGGTGTCTTGGGTGTCATTTCTAAGTGGGTTTTGCATTCTTTCACAAGCTGAGCACCACTAGAGAATAACTTGTGCTTGTCACTTCCTGTTATGCTACTACAACATGGTGTTGTTCTACGACATAGAGTGTTATACTAACTTCAAAGACCTAGTGTTTCCTCCACCACTGGATGTTTCTACCATGATTTCTCCCACTACTGTTGTTGATCCTACTTCCCCAGATGACAATCCTCTTGAAAATCCTACTGATGAAGATGTTCCAGATGTTGTTTCCAATAACACCCTTGCTCCTACTACTTAATTCTTTACACTTCTATACATTTTTGTATTTATTCCAAGACAAGGCCCTTTACCGTATATAAAACTTCATAGTATATAAATATACTTTTCTAAAAAGAATGGCCTTTGAGCCATTTTTGAAGTGTAATTTTGAAGCATATAATACTTTTGAATGAAAATATAACTTATAAGTTTTCATCTCTTTTTCCTTTGGTAGTCTACATTATGGGTTCTCCTTTTCCTAGTTTTTCAATTATCTTTTCAAATTTTTGCATATGGGTTTCTTTGAAAGACCGTCCAAACAAGAACACAAAGGAAATATTTAAAATAATTACATATTTACATGGGTAGAACAATTAATAAGGCTTAATTGAAAAATTTGAGGTGGTTTCCATCAACCATAATCCCCAATACCTCTTTCTCCCTATTTTCCAATTCAAATGCATTGTGTTGCTTGCACTGAATTATTCTAAATGGACCTTCCCATAGACTTTCAATTTTTCATGTTGTTTAGGCTTTGTGGCCCTTTCCCTAAATTTGAGCACTAGGTATCCACATTAAAGAACTTTGTCAGAGAATTTCCTATTAAACCACCTCTTAACCACCTTTTGGCGATTAGTCATGGCTGTTAGGGACTTTTCTCTTTTTTCTTCTACTTACAATAACTCATCTAGTTAGATCTCCATGGCTCCATTCTTCTCAATCTCTAGGGATTTGAGAAATTGTAGAGGAGGAATATCTATGGAGATGGGAAATAGCACTTCCTTCCAATACAATAAATCATATGGTGAGGTTTTGAGGCCTTGATTGGGAGATATGTGGTCCACCCAAAGTGCTTCTCGGATGTTTTTGTGCCACTCTCTTTGATATTCTAACCCAATTATTTTAATGAGTTAGTCCAAATTTTTATTATTCAACTCGGCCATGCCGTTTCCTTGTAGGTAGTAGTTTGAAGATGTTTTTAAGAATATTCCATGTGCAAGTGTGAATCAACATGCCTTATAACCCAATAAATCCTTGTCATTGTCGAAGATGATGGTCTTTGGTGGGCCAAATCTTGTTACTAGTTCCTCGAGGAAGTTCACAATTTATGGCTTCGTTGCATTCTTCAAAAGCATGTCCTCGGTCCACCTGGTAAAGTATTTTGTAGGCATGATGATCCATCGATGTCCCACACTAGAAGTGGGATTAATCATCCTAATAAAATCAAGGCCCCATTGCACAAAGGGTTCATCAACCACTATCGAGTTGAGAGGTATTTCTAAGTTTTTCCTTCTTGGTGTGATGAATTGGCATTCCTTGTAGGATTTAACCAAAGAGTATGATTCGTTGAATAGTGTAGGCTAGAAATATCTGGCACACATAATTTTGATAGCGGTGGTCCTTGCAAAAAAAATTTCACTTGCAAGATTGTTGTGGAAAGCGTCAAGAACTTTCTTTGCTTGTCTTGTGGTGACAAACCATAGTAGAATGCCATTGAAATTAATTTTGAAGAGGACTCCTTTAATGAGAGAATATATGCTATTTTGTAGTCTATAAAATATCCTCTTATGAGAAGGAAGGTCTGGCAGATATTTTTTGGTATGCCTGAATCTTACCCTATCTGCTAGCCAATAGCCTTCAGACTCGGGTTCATTTGTTAGAACAAGCCCGAGTTCCTCTTCCTGCACTACTATTTCTTCATCTTGTTCCAAATACTCACACAATCCTCTTCCTTAGACATTCTTCATGGGCTTGATCTCGATATCATATTCGATGATCTTACTGATCCAATTGGACCTCTTTTTGGTGATTTCTCCCTTCATGATATACTCACGCACACTAGAATGTGTGACATATACAATCACCTTGTTGCAAGATATGAGGTGTCAAAACTTCTTGAACCCCTTAACAATGGTGAATTCCTTCCTTTCTATAAGTGGTAAAATATGTGAATAAGATCTAAAACACTTCTTAATACGACATTATATCAATTATTAAACTAATTGAATGAATTCAACAAAGTAATCAATTGAAAACATCCTATTGTTCTCTATCTCCGAAGATTTATTAAATCTAAATTGCTCTCAGATTGTGTAAGCAAATGAGACTGTTAAAATGACTATCTGAAGAATGAGATGATGATAATGTAATGCTAAATGATTAATCAATTAAACTAGCATCATATTGATATGAAATAGATAATTGCAGTTACAGGAGGTAGCCATGGTTGAATTTTTATTTGCTTGATGCTTGATGTGTGAATGCTTGATGCTTGATGTTTGGATTCTTGCAGAGTAAGACTGCAAAAGCTTGATTATTTGGATCCTTTCTTGGTTCAATGAGGCTTGTATTTATAGATTTCCTAGCTGTAGAAATGCACAGGGAAAGCTTTGAAAGGCTTGGATTCAATCTGGAGAATTGAATGGTGAGAGATTGAGTATATTGAGAGAAAGATGGAGATTGTCTCTACCCATGAAAACACCAGGCAAGAGAAGAGGAAAGATTGATGGAGGAGGATTGAGAGATCAATTTCCAAATTTCTCTCCAATTTGTCTCTAAAACTTCCCGTGAAGTTTCAATCAATTAATTTGACATGATTTTGACATAAATTAGACATAGTTTAGATGTAGGAAATCTAATTCATTTTTGAGAGAATATAGATGGAATATTCTTTGTGCAACAATTCAAATATTTTGATTTATTTAAATTAGCAAAAGAAAGATAAATATTTTAATAAAACGAACTATAGGATAGTTGTTTATTAAATTAGACAGAAGAATATGGCAATTAATCAATAAAGTGTTTTGATCTTTATTTAATTAATTTAGAAATGATGTGATGGATTGAAATAAGGAAATGATAATTGAATTGAACAAAGTATTTATTTTTGTTTGTTTAATTAAGACGAGTTTAAATGAAATTATGAAGAATGTGAATGTGAACTATATTAAATAAATATTTCTATTTATTTGATAGTAGAGGAAATTAGGATAATTAATTAAATAATTCATATTTAATTAATCGGATGCTCTAGACCATTTTTAGGTGTATACATTTTGCCCCTCTTCGAAGTGATGTGTTTACACGTTGATTCAAAGAAATATTTTGCTGCTACTGCCAGGATTAATGATATGAAAAAAATAATTTCGTGTGGCCCATACATGATTTTCAGATGATCTAATAATAATATGCCCCCTTAGGAGATAAATTACTGATTTGATGAATTTTTTGAAATTTTCAAAAATTTATGATTTTCTGATGATATTATATTGTTTTGATTTTAAAATAATTTATCTCCTGACAAAATGATGATGAAATAGAGCCTTCAAATGAGTTTAGATTAATTTCATGAATAAAATTAATTAAAATGTAATAAAATCCACCAAAAATACCTTTCCAAAATTATAAATAGTGCAAAAGGTCATTTTCAAATTCATTATTTGCTTTTTGAGTTTAAAAAATCATAGTGATAAAGACTTTTCAGCTAGCTGGAGCGAGATGCCTATCCCCTACCACACTCACTGATTCGAGCGCATTTGATGTCACAGACGGTCGCCTGCATATGGACCTCCAGTATGTACCTCTCGACCTCCTCGTAATTCATGCACTTTTGTTTTTTATGCTTTTTAGGTCCTAGGTGTGTCTAGGTTAGTTTCAGCGCTTTGAAGCCATGTTGTAGTGCTTACATCCCGATGTAGCACTTCTGGTAGGTAGTTTAGAGCTTTGAGTTTTAGCGCTTGCATTGAAAACTCTAGCGCTTCCAGGCTGTAAAGTAGCGCTTTCAACGTTTTAGCGCTTAGGAGCCAAGAAGTAGCACTTTGAAGCTGGATTCTAGTGCTTTGAGAATTTCAGCACTTTGGGTTGGTGAATTAGCACTTTCGAGGTCTGTTCTAGCGCTTCTGGCAAAGTGGCGCTTTGACAGCCTATTGTATCGCTTTGATGTGAAATAGTAGCACTTTGGGACTTTTAGTGCTTCAAAAGCCTATTTTAGCACTTATGGGTGTTAAAATAGCGCTTTCATGGTTTTAGCGGTTTGGGTCCTTGATTTAGTGCTTTTGGATGATAAAGTAGTGCTTTTGGGATTTAGCACTTTGGGAGCCTGTTTTAGCGCTTCCATGTCAGAATTGAAGTTTTGACATGGTGAACCTTGATTTCGTCAATTCTGATCATGTCCATTCTTCTGATTTGGTTTGATTGATAATCCACATTCTGGATGTTAGATTCAATGATTTAAATAAGACTAACTCTCATGATAGGTGAGAAGAAACCCTATTTATTGATGATCCTCATGATAGGCGAGGAAATGATTCAATATCTGATAAATCTCATGATAGGCGAGATCAAGATAATGTTTTGATGAACCTCATGATAGGTGAGGTTTGTTGATGATTTGAAAACCTCATGATAGGTGAGGTTTGATGTTTGCCTATGAATTTTGATAGAAAAATTCATACCAAAGATTTTGAAATAGGCTGATAGTAGAATGACCTTTGATTCCTTGACATAGTTTACTGATTATAGATTTTTTCATTATGATGATAGGAGGATCTGGGTACCGCACTTGACACCGGATGAGCTCCAGGTGATTGGCCAGTGTGGTCTTACGAATTTACTTGATATGCCCCAAATTAGGATTAATCGGGGTTTGTTGACCGCATTGGCTGAGAGGTGGCATAGCGACCACAACACCTTTCACCTACCCACCGATAAGATGACAGTCACACTAGAGGATGTGTGGCGTATATTGCGCATTTTTTTCATGGGGGAGATTGTGACATATGATTCACATGGGACCAGCAGCAGAGATGCTCTTCGCAGAGTATTTCAGGATCACGACATAGCGGGTCCTAGCATTCGATGGTAGAGGATTGTAGATTCTTATGCTACACTACCAGCAGTGCTAGCTGGATTCATTGGAGGATTCCTTTACCCTGATCGCAAGTCAAAGGGATTCCTCGTTGGTTGGGGTAGGACTCTAGAGAGCATGATGGTACATGGTACCAGATATGCATGGGAGATGTGCATGTTAGCGCATCTATATCATGATCTACAATTAGTGGTGTACTTAGATGCACGTAGTCTATTTGCAGGGATGACATTGCTACAGGTGTGGGTTTGGGAGGATTTTTCCATTTGTTGGCCGTTTCCAATTGCAGACGGACCACTCAGTAGACCATATGTTTTCTGATACAATGGTCAATTCACGTAGGTTCAGATGGGCAAATTAGAGCATTGGAGGCAAGTTTTCGATGACACGGAGACAATTATCTGATGCCCATACCTTGACTGCGAGGAGTGGGATGAGGATAGTGCAGTGTTGGGGTTTTTGTGTGATTCCATGTACCTCATTGGCCAGACTCCCTTTGTTTTAGAGAGATTCCTACTCCGTCGTGTATATAGATAGTATAGCATTATTCAGTGCATGCCACAGGGAGTAGCTCACTATGCTAGGCGTTGGATGGATGTTCTTGATTGAGGTCCGACACTGTCCTACGATGTTCTTGTAGAGGGTTACAGAGCATTACAACCATCTCCTTGGGACATGTAGAGAGATATTTTCGAGGCAACTATGATAGAGGATTATGCAGCTTTCCTGGCCTTGGTCCCCCATCCTCATATTACTATCCCCGATGAGCCAACACCTTTACCTATAGAGGGGGATGTAGCCAAGGGTTCTACAGATAGCGGGGGTGGAGATGATTCTTCATCCGGCCATAGCTCAGAGAGCAGCAGTGGTGATAGTAGTAGCAGTGATGATAGTGATGGCAGGAGTGGAGGATACAGAGGGGCAGGGCCAGACATCCATAGTGCACCTTCTTCTAGTAGGCCTCATAAGAGGCAAGCAGTGATAGAGTCAGCAGGCGAGCAGCAGAGACAGATAGCTGGGCTTCAGGCATAGGTCCAGACCTTACAGGCACAGTTGGTACAGGCTCAGGGTATGCTTGTGCAGACTCAAACAAAGATGTAAACCTAGGCACAGGCTCATGCACAGGCCTTAGCACAGGTACAGGGGCAGTTAGCCGACATGTAGACACAGGTTGATATCCTGATAGCCGAGTGAGAGAGTGTTCGATAGATAGATGAGAGGGCATAGGAGACAACAGATACACTTCAAAGATTGGCCAATGGCACCTCCATTGGTGATTATATGAGAGAGGTTCTGTAGATTGGCCGAGAGGTAGAGTTCTACCGGGGTTGTTATCATGATGCAGTGCCTGTCGAGCACTGAGTCAGTTATGCCCCATCGAGATTTGGGTGGACTCATACACGGATAGTCAACGAGGGGGTGACATAGCCTCCACGTAGAGATTCCAGAGATCCGGGTCCGTCTAGGGGTGGTGGTGGTACAGGTCCTATTAGGCCTGCTCATTCTAGTAGTAGCAAGTCGTAGATGCCCTAGTGATCTTGTGTGATGTATACTATGATGTAGCTTATTTTGATGATGTATTTTGTAGACCATACTTTCATTGTATACTTGACATTTGTGATATATATGAGAGATGCAGTTGATGTGATATGACAATGGTTTTTTGATTTCTATGTGATGGATGCTTTAATTTATATGATTCTGTGATGATTTAAATCTAAATGTGATGATGTATATGAATGTGATGATGCAATGATAAATGCATGTGTAGAATATGATATATAGATAAATGATGTGATGTGATAACATGTATGGATAGTTGGATAAATGCTTTTTAATTATGGAATGATCTTTGATGGGTGTAATGATGTGATTTTATTATTTTTAAATGTATGGATACATGATATAATAATGATGATATTGTATGATGTAGGTGATAAAATGACTATTTATTATGATGCAAAAATCTATATGGATGATGAAATGATTAATGATGAAATATGGATTTGTAACTATATGATAACCGATGATGATTTTGGATTTTATGTCAAGTATACCCAGTCTTATTTGTAGATTAGATAATCATTGATGTGAATCCTTCATGCAACAAATACTCTACAGATAATGAATGATGATGAATGCAATCTACTTTTAACCATGTCATGATATGTAAAACAAATTTCATTTTAACAATCTTTTTGTGCTTGGTATCATCATAGAGCTTTATTGAATGTTGAAAGTGAATACAAGCATCAATGGTTGTGTTAATCCAATGACGACCCAAGTATTACTTGTATGATTTTTGATATTGCAATCGAACACAAGCATCTAGGTATAATTAAATTGAGATGACCTAAGCATTCATTGCATAAACAGGCAGAGATTATCATTTGAGTGTGTGAATTCTGAATGTCATTGGTGATACATTTGCATAGCACATCCCTCGATAATTCACACATTTATATGATTATCGTACATACAACAGACAATAAAAATATCATTCTTTTTCCTTGTTCCTCTAGTTCAATACATCATTGAGTTACTCCAAATAAATGATAATCAAGAAGGACAAAATATCCATTGTTTACTTAGAGTGTTCCATTCATTATTAAGATTTTTAGATCATCCATCCTGATTTTGACATGTTTTTGACTTTTTGAGATATTGACTAAAGACCAAACCAACTAACCTATCTTAGGGGTCTTGGGGGCTGATTAAAGATTAGCCTTGCCTATATTACACACGCAGAGACCATGTAGTTTGACTGACATAGATCTATGTTTTTGGATTTTCCCTTTTTAGATTTTCCTATTTGACATGTTTTTTTTTTTTTTCGGATTTTCGATATGATACAGATGGTTGATGCCCTTCTGATGACAATTGATATTGCACATTGATCTTTGTTTTTGGTTTTCTGCCATTTGATGTAATTGACACATTTGTATTACCCCTAATTATATCCAGATGTTGCCCCCAAGCTATGGAGTTATATGTTGACCAAGTGACATGATTTTGATAATGGATGTAATGTTGGCCAGATGAAAGATATGATATGAATTGATACTAACTTTTTAGATGAAATGATCTTGACATATATCCAAATAGATGGGAAAGCTAATCTTTGAATCATATATGATGCCTGTTTCCAGGTTTTCACCACATTCTTTGATTACACCCGTTGTGTTTTTATATTTTCTAATTTTTTTATGCTTTTATTCGTATTTTCTATTTTTTAATTTTATTTTCGTGTTCGCCAAGATGCCTGTTTGCCAAGTTTTCACCAAGGAAACAATTTTCAGAATTTGCCCCGCGCACTAGGAGATTTTAAGCATAGAATTTTTTGAGATGAATACTGTTGATAGGTTCATCAAACAGATCCCCTTCTGACGTTGATAATTGATATGCTCCTAATCCATACACTGATATGATGACAAATGGACCAAGCCAGTTAGGCTCAAATTTTCCTTTCTTTTCTCCATCTTGCTGATTTCTAGGATTTTCCTTTAGTACCAAGTCACCAACCTGAAAGACCCCTAGTTTTACCCTGTGATTGTAACTTCATGACATTCTCTATTGATAAGCTGTTAGATAATTAATAGCTTGTTGACGACGCTCATCCAGTAATTACAGTTCTTGTAGTCTAGATACCCTGTAGTCTTCATCTGAAATGATACCTTTGAGTGATACACGAAGGGATGGGATTTCAACTTCAATGGGTAATATGGATTCTGATCCATATACCAAAGCAAATGGTGTAGCTCCCATTGGTGTTCTGATGCTTGTTCTATAGGCCCATAGTGTAGGGTTGAGTTGAACATGCCAATCACTTCCAACATCATTGACTATCTTTTTGAGAATTTTGAGTATGGTTTTGTTTCATGCCTCTGCTTGGTCATTCCCTTGAGGATAGTACGGTGTTGAAAAATGATGTTGGATGTGGAACTTATCACATAGCTCTTGGACATTTTGATTTTTGAAAGGTCATCCATTATCAGTGATAATGGATTGAGGGATACCATAGTGACATATTATGTAGTTCAAGATGAAAGAGGAAATTTGTTTCCCAGTGATGGTAATAAGAGGTACTACTTCAATCCATTTCATGAAATATTTTGTAGCTGTAATAATGAAATTGTGTCCATTAGATGAAGATGGATTGATTTTCCCTACTAGATCTAGGCCCCATTGACAAAAAGGCCATGTTGATGTAAAGGGATGCAGTTCTTGTGCTGGTGCATGAACCAGATTGTTGTGAACCTAAAATTTGTGACATTTCTTGACAAATTGATATGATTCTTTTTCCATGCATGACCAATAATAACCTAAACGGAGGAGTTTCTAAGCTAGAGTCATTCCACTCGAGTGAGTACCACAAATACCCTTGTGAACTTCTCATAAGGCTGTTTTAGATTCATTGCATTCTAGACATCGGAGTAAGGTACCATAAAGAACTCGATGATAAAGGACATCTGTGATTAATGTATGACAGGCGGATTAGCGGATAAAGTTCTATTTTTGATTCCCGGAAAGATATGGTGGAAGAATATCATCTTTTAGGTAAGCATAGGTTTTTTCGTAGATGGAGGGTTCAATGATTTCTATATGGCATATGGTAGCGGATTCTGATTGATAATGTGTAGTACATGATATTTGTTCTACCATAAACTCATAACAAACATGCTTCTCAGGAAATTGTAGTAGTGAAGCAATCATAGCCATGGTGTCTGCAGCTTTATTCTCTACTCTTGGAATTTGATCAAACTTGATATTTTCAAAAGACTATTTCAGATAATCTATTTGTTGTTTTTATGGCATCAACTTTTCATCTTTGGTTTGTTATTCTTCATTCACTTGATAAATGACTAGTTGAGAGTCCCCATACACCTGTAAGTCCCTGATTTTCCATTAAATAGCCTTGTTGACCCCAATAATAAATGCTTCATATGAGTCTATATGAATTTAGAATTGTGTGTCCTTGGGGGGAGATGAACAAGATTCCTGCTCCCGATCCTTATTGTGTACATGATCCATCAAAATAGAGAATCCATTGTTGAGGCATAGCTATCATAATGTCTGCATCTGGAAATTCCATTGTTATTGGGTGATCATCCGGTAGAGGAGCTTTAGCTAGCTATTCAGGGATTACTTGTCCCTTGATTGCCTTCCTTTCGACATATCGAATGTCAAATTCACTTAGGAGCATAACCCATTTTGCCAATCTACCTGTTAAGGCAGCTTTACTTAGTAGATACTACAAAGGATCAATCTTTGCAATTAACTTGATTGTATGAGCCATCATGTAGTGTCTCAACTTTTGAGTAGCAAACACCACTGCTAAGCAAGACTTTTCTATGAATGTATAGTTTATTTCATAGCCATTTAAAGTTCTACTGATGTAGTAGATGGCATGCTCTTTTCCTTTATTATCCTCTTGTGCTAAGAGTGCCCCCAATGAGATATTAGTTGTAGCAATATACAATATGAGGGGTCTTCCTTCTATTGGTGGCATGAGAATAGGTGGTGACATTAGATATTGTTTGATCTGATTGAATGTCGCTTCACACTTCTCATCCCACATGAAAACTATGTGTTTATGCAATAGATGATTGAAAGGATGACTTCTATCTGCCAACTGGGAGATGAATCTTCTAATTGATTGAAGCCATCCTTGTAGTGATCAGAGCTGGCTGATGTTTCTAGGAGGTGGCATCTCCATTATAGCTTTGACTTTTTCCGGATCCACTTCAATGCCCTTTTTTGAGACAATGTACCCTAGCAGCTTTGCTAATGTAACCCCGAAGACACATTTCTTAGGGCTTAACCTGACATTAAATTTTCCATCCACATGAAGATTTTATCTAGGATGTGCAGATGTCCTTCCCTAGTAGTAGATTTTGCTAAGATGTCATCTACATAATCTTCCATGAAGGTGTGCATCATATCATGGAATATTGTCATCATTGCTCTTTGATAAGTCACTCATGCATTCTTTAAACCAAAGGGCATGATGTTCTAGTAGAAGGTTCCCCATGGACATGTAAAATTCATCTTTTCTTGATCTTCTGGAGCTATTCTTATTTGATTGTACCAAGAGAAACCATCCATGATTGATAACATGGCATGCCCTGCCGTCAAGTCCACAATGATGTCTATATTCAGTAATGGAAAATCATCCTTCGGGCATGCTTTATTGAGGTCCCTAAAATCTGTGTAGATTCTGATGCTATTGTCTAGCTTGGAAATAGGCGCAAGATTTGATAGCCATTCAACATAATCTATAGACCATATGAATCAAACATCCAGTAATTTCTTTAGCTCTGTTTTGACCATTAATGTAATGTGGGGGTGCATTTTTCTTAATTTTTGTTTAACAGGATTGATTTCTGCTGGAAAAGACAAATGATGCATAAGAAGATTGGGATCCAAGCCTGGCATATCAGAATATGACCAAGCAAAGCTGATGCTTCTTGCTTTGAAGAATTTGATGAATGCCGGTCTTTCTTGTTCTATCATGGATTCCGCTAGATGTAGGATTTTTGCCTTCTCTTCTATGCCAATGTCCACTGATTGTGTAGGTTCAACTAGAACTGATGGTCACTCATGATAGTGTTTTGGGAGAGTGTCAAATCTTCCATCCTTTAGTGCCTCAGAAAGGTTTTCACCATTGGATGTGTTCTTTATTTTTACTTTTTCTAGATCTAATGCTACCATAGAATGGTTTTCACCATTAGATCTACTTTCCCTATTGTCAATTTTGTAACTGGAAGATTTGACACCCTCCTGCTGAGTCATATTGTTATGAGTATTATAGATAGCATTTGTATCAGGTCCGGTATGACATAGGAAATGCATTTTGACATCATCATTTGCAAATTTTGGTATAGTCAAAGGTTCGATAGGTTCCCAATCAATAAGTTCTGGATGGATTAATGGAATGGTATCATTGGATTGATTTAGGTCAATGGAAGTAAGGGTGAGGATAGCAATATCGGCATGATTTTCATTCAGGATATCAAGATCCATGATGGTACCCTCTTCGAAATCATCTAGTTCACTCAAATTTTGTTCGTCCTCACTAGAGTCATCGATATTTAGTGATCCCTCAATGAAAGGTCTAGACCTAGAGCCTTGGACCTCCTCACATGTACATGTATATTTTTGAATCACATCGACTGGAATATCAATGACAAGTAAATCACAAGGTAAGGTCCACTCATATTCATTTGAGTCTGTTTTAGAACCATCTCTAAATTGAAGGATATTTTCCATAGTTGTCTTTGTTAGCTCTTGCTTCTCTTCTTCAGAGTATCCTAGTCCTGGTTTTTTTTTTGTGTGAAGAGTGAGAGGTGTGATAGGTTCTCTGATTCCATCCTTTTGCAACCCTACAGGTCCTTGTCCTTCATAACCCATCTTTTCAAGAATAGCCTTTCCTTCTCCATACTTGTCTGTGTTGATGTTAACATTTTTGATACTGATCTCATATGTTGATGCTTCTTCATCCTTGTAAAGCCAATCTAGGATTGCTTTATTGTCTATTTCTTCTGCTATGGTTCTAGATTTTATGAATGTTTCTTGAAGAACTGTGCCAAGTAAAGATGTTGGAGGTTTGATCATTGATGGTTGACCATATTTCCTAGGAAATGGCATTAACTATGATAAGTTAAGTGATTGCTCCATTGAGTACTGTCCCATTCCTTTATTTGTCAACTGAAATTGCTTCTGAAAGTTGTCTGATAAAGAAGTTTGTGTACCTGGAATGTTTGTTTCAACATGACTTTTTTCCTTTTTTTTACCTTTCTTTTGTACCCACTTGGTAGTGATGCTTGGAATTTGCTCATTCTTAGATGATGATAAACTTGAAGCTTCCCTGTTGTGAGGGACAAAGGTGTCTTGAGATATTCTCAATGTGTCACAATGTTGTGGATGATTATAATCAGCAACTATAGTCACCTCTTGTCCATTTATTGGAAACTTTAGGCATTGATGGTATGTAGAAGGTACGGCTTGCATTTCATGAATCCAGGGTCGTCCTAAGAGTATGTTGTATGTCAACTCTCTTTCCAACACTTGACATGCTATATGCTTGATCATGGGTCCCACTTGAATGGGTAATACAATTAAACCTTGGGATGATATTTCCTCCTCATCATATGCTTTGATGGTCATTTTTCTTTGAGCATCAATAGCGTCATCGGAATATCCTAGTGCTCGGACTAATTTGAGGGTGCAAATGTTTAGACCAGCTCCCGCATCTATTAGAACTCTCTTAACATGATTATTATGGATACATACTTCGATATGCAATGCGGTGTTATGCGGATGGTTTAATGAGACATCATCACATTCAAAGAATGACAAACAATGCGGGGTAGTCAGGTGTCCCACCATAGCTTGTAATTGACAAACATCCAGATTCTTTAGTACGGTTGTGGCAATCAATGCTTGTTCGAGAACTTCCTTATGTGATGGTGACAACTTAAGGAGCTCCAGTATTGATATTTGTGCGGGGATATTTTGCAATTGATCAATAATATTATAATGAGATTGAGGCATAACCGCACATTGAGATCCCACTCCTTTTAATATTACCTTGGCTTGCCCCCTAGTCATGACGTTTGCTAGTTGATGTGCTTGATTCTCTCAAGGGGTGTTTTGCATTTGATTGATAACATCATAATGTGATGGAGGTGGAACTGCATGTGTGGAGCCAATTCCTTTTAACATTACTTTGGATTGTCCCCTAGTTAGCGTATTGGTGGGTTGATGTTCTTGATTTTCTCTGATTTTTAAGACATTTATTTGATTATCAGAGCTGTGCACGCTTGGGAGTAAATCCAAAGAGGTAATGGTGTTGGTTTTGTTCTCAACAATGTTATCGTTAACTGCATGATCATGTTTGACTTCAGATAGACATAGGATTGTTGTGTCATAAATATGATTAGCATGCTTTCCTTTGTTGTTTGAAGATGATGCACCTTTGTCATAATTGGGCAAAGGATCTTTGAAGGCCAAATGATCATTGTTATTTTGAGGTCCTTCCACATACACTTTGTTGTTGTCCACCAAATCTTGCACTGCATGTTTCAATTCCATACAGTCATTGGTTTTGTGACCTTTGTTGTTATAAAAATTGCAGTAATCAACGTCATTCCACCATGATGGTTTGAGTTTTGGGTCCCAAAACCTAGCTTCTCGTGCCGTGAGAAGGCCTCTAGAAACTAGTTCTTTCATTACTAATTCCATTGATTAACCTAAAGGTATGAACCTTCACCAATTTGACGGTTTTTGATATGATTGTGGTTTTATGATCTCATTGTTTTGAATGGTATTTGACTTGAAATTTTGTTCATTGTTCTGATTCTTTGATGCGGATGTGGTAAAATTGAAAACCGGTTTGACGTTTTGGGGATTATTTGTCATTTCGCTGATAGTCATGTTGTGATTCTTTTGCCAGAATTTTGGTTTCTCACCGCTTGCCTATTGATTTGAGGAGTTACTTGTGTTGTTTGTTTTATCATTAAATTGTTTGATAAATCCTCTCTTGACCAATGCCTCTTTGATTTTAAGACCATTTTCAATCACTTTTTCAAATGTTGGAGGACATTGTAATTCCAATCTATAACTCATTTCATCCGTCAGGTTTTCAATACACAACTCCATCTTTTCCTCTTCAGGAATGGACCTTTGATACCTAGCAAACAAGCGTCACCATCTTTGGAGAAAATACAAGAATGTTTCTCCCTTGCTTTTTTTGAGATTGTAAAGATCTTTGATTGTCACATCATGTTGGATGTTGAATGAGTATTGAGAGATAAATCTATTAACGAGTTCCTCAAAAGTTATAATGCCTGGTTTCAACTTTGAAAACCATTCCATACATGATCCTCCTAAACTCCTTGGGAATAGTTGCATTAAATATGTCTCTTCTTGTGAAAACTTTAGACTCATCATTTTGAATTCTCTGATGTGATCAATTGGATCCGTTCTTCCATTATACTTATCATATTTTGGGATCTCACAATGTCTTGGAAAAGGTATCAAGCCGACTGTTGCATCGAAAGGATAAGGACAATTATCCTGTATCACATATCTCTTGGTAGTCCCTTGCATCATATCTTGTATTTTATGTTGTAACAGTTGCATTTGAGATGTTAAAACGACAACCAGATCTATTGTTTGTGTAGTTTGTGGTATCTCATTCTCATTCATTTCTGGTGTTTCTTTTAAACGGTTTACATCAAAATCTTTTGGAAGTTTTGCCCCTGATTCGGCTAACATTAAAAGATATTTTTCCATGTCTTGTTCTAGAATTTTCTCCATAAATATGTGAAACTTGGGATCTTGTTGAGCCGCTTGGATGTCCTCTGGAGTTATTTCATTTTTATCGTTTCGGTTTAGATTATTCCAAGGATTTTCCTCTACGATTTCTTGTGATTTTAAAATTTCTTGTTCTAAGAATCTCTATTTTTGGGACCTAGTTAAGATTGGCATACACATTTTTTCCCTTTCTTCTGAAATGTTGATCTTATGTGCGGGATAGCGTCAACTTGAACCTTTTTAAATAAAGTCAAATAAGATCACTTATCTTATTGATGAGACAATATTTAAAAAAAGTTAATCACTATACTTTGTTTCATGATGAAGGATGATAGTATCCTAATAAAGAAAATTTTAGTATAGTAATTGATTGTGTATTTGATTTTTGACACTTGTGATTTGCAAGATCTTGTTTCAGTTGATAAGTTGGAAATTTGTATAAACCTTTTTGACTTTGATTCCTAGACAATGATTCTGATAGAAGAAATTTTATTCTGATGAAAACTGTGGATAAAATGACAGGCTGATGGACTAGTAAAAATCTTGAACTCTTTATTTTAAAAGCACTAAAACAGATACTAGAAGCATTATTTCTCAGAAGTGGTGGAACAGAGACCAGAAGCACTGAAACAGTGCCTGGAAGCGCTGCAGAAATTGATGAAAGTGCTATTCTACTGAAAGTGCTGAAATATAGACTCGAAGCACTGAAAGATTTAAAAAAAGTGCTATTTTACTGAAAGTGCTAAAATATAGATTGTAAGTGCTAAAACAGTGCCCAAAAGTGCTATTTCCTAGAAGCGCTAAAACAGTGACGAGAAGCACTGAAACAGGTTTCCAGAATCCTTAAATCAGAAGTTCAATTTTCTCTATTGTAGAATCTAGTCTAGCCTTGTGACATACTGTATTAGAGACTGCATAAGATATGAAGGATGAATCTATTGACTACGGTTGTGGAATTGCATGAGAGCTCTTCTTTGAAAGAAGGCTCGTGAATAGAGCGGTTCTACTGCATAGTCTAAAGAGTGACCCCTACCAAAATCGTGATAATGGTGAATGAATGTTCTATGTTGTAGAAAGAGTTTCTGATTTTGATATAGAAAACGTTGTCTTCTCAATTTATTTCTATAACTGAGAGGTTGTTTGGGCCTTGTAACTTTGATTTTTCTCTTGACAAATGTGGTGGATTTTCGCTTTCGCAGCATGGATTTTCTGATTTGTTTTGACTTGACGTTTTCAAGATGATCCTTAATCTGATTTAAATGAATTTGTGAAAACACGGCAAACAAGTTTGACTAAGTGTTTTTAAAACTAAAAAGATTGTGTATATTCAAAAGTCACGAATGATCTTTATTGATTTTGATGGGTTGTTTTAACAATTGTATTCAAATCAAGCAGACTCACACTTAAGGACAAGTAGGTCATCATTATACTCACAGCCCACATCTTGCAATTACATTGACTCACACAGCCGTGTCACCCCCTAGAGGGCATCCGTGTTTTTGTCATTGCCAGGTGCATACTCAAAGTGACGAAAGTGGATACCGAATCCCTTGAGCAAGCGGTGCTTGGTAATTATATGGTGAGTTTCTTGGGGGCAGATTCTTCCCTCCCCTTGCACCGTGAGTATGACAATGTATGGATACTAACTCGGTGAGAAACTACTCTATGGTTCGTAGATAGGGTTCCGTTCGGTGTGGAAAATAGATAAACTCCCTCAGGAGACCTCCCAATCTTTAGAACAAAGATTTTGGGGATGGTTATCTTGCCTACTACCATCAAGTTGGACTTTCATCAACAACTTGCATTTTTATTATAGTGGGTTGGATAACCTGGCTTTGGTTGTTCCCAGTTAGGTCGTTCTCGTAGGGTGAGGACTTTTTTCCACTACAGCAGGCCTGCTAAAGGATTTGATAAAACGTAAATGAAAATAAAAGTGAATCTGGCACTTTGGTCACCCAGTTAAGGGGAGAGCGTAAGCCTAATCACCATAAGCACAACATATAAGTTTGTCCTATTTTAAAAGCCCAAAAAGGAAATTTTCTAATCTATGTGAAGGTGTTGCTTCACAGAAATCATGATGTTCTTTTAAACGTTTACTTGTAAAAATGCAGTGACTATCCTAGGATTGATAGATTTTTTTTTAAGAAAAACATGAAAGTGACTATCCTAGATTGATCAATTTTAGTCCAACTTTGAAATGACTATCCTAGATTGATCAATTTTTAGAAAAAATTTGAAGTGACTATCCTAGATTGATCAATTTTAGTCCAACTATGAGAAAAATTAAAATCTGGCCGCAGATGCATTGGATCTAGACTTACTTTTACAAAAGTGTTGGAATATTGCACCAAAGCGCTAAAATAGTTACTTGATGCGCTACAACCCGAAAGCACCAAAACAGGACCCCGATGTGCCGAATTTTGGCATGGAAGCACTAATTTACCGAAAGCTCTAAAATATGAACTAGAAGCGCTGAGACAGTGACTGGAAGCGCTGAAAACTGAAAGCGCTAAAACAGCAACCAAAATCCCTAAAACTTTTAATGGAAGCGCTATAATAAAACATGCTGAGAACCTGTGTGACACTTTTCAGAAATATGTAATTTTGATAAAATTGGGGTTAATGCCCCACAGTGGGTGCCAAATTGTAAGTGGTGAAATATGTGAATAAGATCTAAAACACTTCTTAATATGACATTATATCAATGATTAAACTAGTTGAATCAATTCAACAAAGTAATCAATTGAAAACGTCCTATTGTTCTCTATCTCCAAAGATTTATTAAATCTAAATTGCTCTCAGATTGTGTAAGCAAATGAGGCTATTAAAATGACTATCTGAAGAACGAGATGATGATAATGTAATGCTAAATGATTAATCAATTAAACTAGCATGATATTGATATGAAACAGATAATTGCAGCTATAGGGGGCAGCCATGGTTGAATTTTGATTTGCTTGATGCTTGATGTCTGGATTCCTATAGAGTAAGAGTGCAAAAGCTTGATTATCTGGATCCTTTCTTGGTTCAATGAGGCTTGTATTTATAGATTTCCTGGCTGTAGAAATTCACAGGGAAAGCTTTGAAAGGCTTGGATTCAATCTGGAGAATTGAATGGTGAGAGATTGAGGATATTGAGAGAAAGATGGAGATTGTCTCTACCCATGAAAACACCAGGCAAGAGAAGAGGAAAGATTGATGGAGGAGGATTGAGAGATCAAATTCCAAATTTGTCTCCAATTTGTCTCCAAAACTTCCCGTGAAGTTTCAATCAATTAATTTGACATGATTTTGACATAAATTAGACATAGTTTAGACATAGGAAATCTAATTCATTTTTGAGAGAATATAGATGGAATATTCTTTGTGCAACAATTCAAATATTTTGATTTATTTAAATTAGCAAAAGAAAGATAAATAATTTAATAAAACGAACTATAGGATAGTTGTTTATTAAATTAGACAGAATAATATGGCAATTAATCAATAAAGTGTTTTGATCTTTATTTATTTAATTTAGAAATGATGTGATGGATTGAAATAAGGAAATGATAATTAAATTGAACAAAGTATTTATTTTTGTTTATTTAATTGAGATGAGTTTAAATTAAATTATGAAGAATGTGAATGTGAACTATATTAAATAAATATTTCTATTTATTTGATAGTAGAGGAAATTAGGATAATTAATTAAATAATTCGTATTTAATTAATCAGATGCTCCAGACCATTTTTAGGTATATACACTTTCAATGAAGTTGTAATTTTTCACATAATCCTTTAAGTTCTGGGAGTGAAATACTATTGGATGTTCTCCCTTTCCTTCATCCTATTTTTGAGTCAAAATAGTAGCAATGTTGGTTTTTCTACTAAATACATACATTATGAAGTCCTTTTATAGGTCTAGATTTACCAACAAAGGAGCTGAAGAAATAACATTCTTAACCTTTTCAAAGGCTTCTCTAGCTTCCTTTGTCCATTTAAAAAATTGATTCTCTTTGAGAATTAGGGTGATAGGCCTAATTATCCCTGCAAAATCATAAAATAATTTTCTCACAAAATTTACCTTTACTAGAAAGGACTCAAATCCCTTCTTATTGACTGGAAGAGGAAGTTCTCTAATTGCCTTTACCAACTCTGGTTTGATTGCAATTCAATATTTGGACACTACATGCCCCAATAGTTTTCCTTGCGACACTTCAAAAACACATTTTTTGGGGTTCAAGGATATCCTAAACTCTTGGAATTTTTTGAAAACCATTTCAAGGTGATAAAAATGATCATCCTTATGCTCACAGAATATTGTAAAATCATCCAGGTAGATTAAGATGATTTCATTGATCAAATCCTTGAAAGGGATGTGGATTGCTTGCTGGAAGGTGGCCCCCGCATTTGAGAGGCCAAAGGGCATTTTCATGTTTGCAAAAATTCCCCACTTAGTAGTGAATTTTTTTTTGTGTTGGTCCTCCTTTTTTACCCAAATCTAGTTGTAACCAGAGAATCCATCCAGTAGAGAAAAAATATTTGATCTTGCCACTACTTGCAAGATAGACTCCATGGAAGGAAAGATGTAGTGGTCCTTCAAGGAAGCTTTGTTCAAGTCTCAAAAATTGACACATAGGTGGATGTCTCCATTCTTTTGTATGAGAACTAGGTTAGATACCCATGTACTATGCTTGGTCAGTTCTTGTGCCATCAAGGCATCAATCTTTGAATTTACTGGCCTCTACTTTTGGTGGAAAAGTTGTTCTCTTTCTATCAATTCTATAGTGTGTTGGATGATCTCGGGATCATATCCCTTGAGGTCATCATATGACCAGACCACTAATCCTTCATATTTCTTACGAAAATGGTTGAGTCTTTCCTTGTCACACTATGGGACATCCTTTCCAACTTTAAGTTTTCTTCTATTTCCAACCTAGAGATCTGCATAGTTGCTTTTGTCCACTACAAACCTCCTCTTGTAATTTCTTGCATCATCACAATTGAACAAATTTTTGAGAGTGACCAATCCTTTCGGGAGTTTGTTGGATCTTAACTAAATAATTTTCCCTTCATATACCTCAACAATTTTTGATTGGAATTGTTCAGCGAACTCTCTCGACTGTTGGATGAATGAGGCAATGTGTTCATCCCTTTCGAACACTTTCCATCTTTTATCATTATCTAGGATGGACGATCGAACAATTACTCATATAGATTCTATGTTATGAGTTAAGTCAGAAGTAGGATCAAACTAAGATCCAATTGTTTCCATGTGGTCCACTTCTATTCTTAGCTTTATTGGAACTGTCCAAATATTGAAAGCTTTTAAGCTTTCAATCAAGTCCCAAAATATGTTTATAAAATCTCATGTGGAAATTATTTTATGTAGAAATCCCTCAGACTTGATTGATGACTATCTCAGAGTCTCTAAATACCGTTATTTTCCTAATACCCATTTGGTCTACAAGTCTTATACCTTGCAGTAGGCCTTCATACTTAGCTTCATTGTTTGAACAAGAAAATTGGAAGTAGAAGAACCAAAGTGTATTTTCATTAGATGGGGATGTCAAATAGATCTCAGCTCCTACACCAAATTTTTATCTTGCTCCATCAAAATGCAATTTCCATATTTTTGAGGCTAGACAATTCTTGGATTCCCTAGCGACCTTCAAGATTACCTGACCTTCATCATAGATGACATAAGTCCCTAATCCAGTAGAATGTTAGTTTATAAAAGGATCAATGTATATATATTAACTTAAAAGGACCTCTTTTTGACTGGTCAGGTCTCTTGTCACCTTCTCATCCTCTAGTAGCCTGGTACCACATGTCTCCTCTTTGGTAAAAGAGGTATGAGATGCTTCAAAGTTGATCATGGTTTCATTGACCACATGTTCTGAATGTAGAGGTTCTAATATTATTTTCATTGTAGCTCCATGCTTGGTCTTGAGGATCAAGTGTGACCAATCCATAGAAAGATATCCACCTATATTTTAAGCGAATTCCTAAGATAAGAAATGGCCTAACATGGGGGGAACATCTATGATCATGGTATCTTGTGGAATTGTGAGACTAGGGTAGAAGAATAGAGTCAAGGGGAGGTTTTTGATGACACCTACAGTTTCAACCTTGTTCCCATCAAGTTGCATGAACCCCCTTTTTAAAGGTTCATAGCTAAGTCTTAAGGCTTCAAATATCTACTTAGGCATGACCATAGTGCTAGCACTAGATTCAATCATAGAATTTTGTAATAATTTCTTTCGCACAATAAGAGTCAAGAAAAAGGGCTTCTGTTTCAACTTCTCTTTAACTTTGGTAGAGGTCTCCTTTGCACTATTTGTGAGAAATTTATGTTGGATGTTGTGGTAGTGCTGTTGATATGTGGTTTTCATTGATGCCAACACTATTATCATTAATGTCTTTAAGACTGTATATGTCGAGGATATTGAGAAAATTGTAATAAAATAAGCTGCAAGTTATTTGTGCAATAGTGGAGATCAGTATGATGGAAAGTTCAGTATGTTGATGGTGAGAAGTTGTGGATTAAAGGGTTTTTTTTTCAAGTCTATCTAGTTTATCCATTGAAATATTTAGACGTGTGCATAAATATTTGAGCAAGTTATGAGAATCTGTGTTTTGATAGTTATTCTGTTACTGTAACTAGTGGTGTTCTTGGAAGAAGATAATGTGATTCTAGTAATCTAAGTTTTTGTGTATTCTTCTGTGGTGTTTATGGATTTTTCTAGATTGTTCTCTATCTATGTTGCACATCTTCATTGATCGTTGTGCTTGTGATTGATAATTTTCTCTTGTACATTCATTTTTTTCATGTTCATGGTCGACAGGGTGATTGAAGTGTGTTTTGGATCTTTGAGGACAAATATTTGAAGGTTTTTTGTGTTTGAGGAAATTGTTTTGGGTCTCTACTATGTTCTGGCCAACCTTGGTAGATTCGTATTAATAATATTTATTGTTTTGGGCCAAAAATTTGCATTCATTCTATTATTTTGTTCAAGCCGACATGAAGCAACGCAATTACTTGTTGTAGATATATATGAGCAATTGTTTATTTCATTTGAGGTATGCATGATGCGAGTTGTGCAAGTGGTATGTGCAAATAAAGATCATACAATTTGAAGGCAAAGAAAATATAAGAAGTGCTCATGTGCTTAACCAAAACTGTAATCATGCATTAGCAGATGTTACTTTCTCAGTTCAAAATCTTCAAATGGATTTAAGCTGAATGTTTTTGTAAGATAGCGAGTCTTCCCTTGTATTTGAGAAGTGAACTCTAGGAAGTGTGCTTGAATGCATGTGCATTCCTATTTAGTATTATTATACTTTTAACAGAGTAGAAACTTGTGGATTAACCTCCACTATGGTTTTTCCCCTAATAGGGTTTCCACACAAAAAACTTGGTATTATGTGTATTTCTGATGTTTTGTTGATTTATGATTTCATGGTTATTAATCAGATCTAAGAATAAGGGTTAACAAATTTAATAAGTTTGAAATTATGTGAAAACTGATTCACCCCCCATCTCAGTTGTCTTCCCTTGTGTTGCCAACAATTGGTATCAGAGCAGGTTCCTTGGAAGAAGTTTAACAACTTGAGGTGATCTGGGATGTTGACATATAAGAAGGATAGTCTGAGATTTGATGGAACAAACTATTCTCTATGGAAGAAACGAATGGAGTGTCATCTAAGATGCATTGGTGAATCTTATTGGAACATTACAAGTAATAGTTATGTTATTCCTCAAAATGGTTCTACTACTACTGCTAAGATTAGGGATGTTGAATACAATATGATGGCTAAGGAAGCATTGTTGAGTGCTTTGACTGATTCTGAGCTAATGAATGTTATGGATCTAAAGTGTGCTTATGAGATCTAGAAAAAGTTGGAAACTTTGTATTAAGGTGATGCTAATGTGAAGATTTCTAAGTTGTAGAGCCTGAAGGGAAATATGAACTACTGAAAATGGGTAAGATGAGAATATTAATAATTTCATGCAAAAAGCTAATGAACTTGTGTGTGGTATTAGATGTGTTAGTGGATAGTTGGATGAATAAGATATTGTTGCTAAAGTGCTTAGATCCTTGTATAATGCATACAAAATCAAAGCTATTGCCATTGAGGATCTCTGAACTATGAAAAATGTAACCAAGGATTTGTTGATTGGTAAACTTACTACTTTTGAGTTGAGTGAATTTAGTGATACACTTCCTAATATAGAATTTGTATTCAAAGCTACTACCTCTGGAAGAGACAAGAAAAGATTTGATCTAGGTGAAATTTATTATAGAAAGGTATTCAAGTATGAGGAAGAAATGAGATAGATTGAAGATGAAGAAAGAGAGCTGAACGAGCTTGAAGCACTTATTGTCAAAAGATAATCCAAAGGAGAAGGTAAGTATAAAGGAAAATTTCCTATTAAAACTTTTTCTTGCAATAAGATAGGTCCATAAGCCAAGATATAACAAGACTATATTTCAAAAGAAGTTTTATTATGCTACTGATGAAGGTGTGATAGATAATGAATCTGATAAAGGGAATGTAAGTGAAGATGAGTTTGTGTTTATTTCTATCAAGGAAAATAAACCCATGTCTACTGAATCTGCTAGTTGTACAAATGTGGAGAAAGCCCTAGCTTCATGAGTTGAAGAGAAGGATGAATGGGTAATTGATGGTGGATGTTCACATCACAGGATAGGTGATAAAAAAAAATTTGTGAGCTTGGAAAATTATGATGGTGGTGTTGTAAGATTTGGTGATAACAATGGTGGTATAATCTATGGTAGAGGATGCACTTCTTTTGATGGTAAGCATAATACTAATGATGCTATTTATGTTGAAGGTTTAAAGAATAATATTTTAAGTGTCAAAAAAATGGTTGATAAGGGATACAATCTTCAATTCAAGGATGAAAAGTGTATAATATTGGGTAGTTCTGCAAATGTGATTGCTTTAGGTACAAAAACACAAGGTAACATTTTTCACCTTAATGCTGCTAGTAAAAGTTGTATGATTGCTCAAGTTGATGAAATTTGGTTGTGGTATAGGAGAATGTGTCATGTAAAATTTGATAGTATTATCAAGATAAGTTCTACTTAGGCAATGAGAGATCTTAGTAAGTTGATAAAACCATCTAATGCCATATGCAAGGAATGTCAGTTAGGAAAGAAAACTAGAATTTCATTTCGGAGCAAACAACATTATTCAAATAAATTGTTGGAACTTGTGCATACTAACTTGTTTGGTCCTGCCAGAATCATAATTTTGCAAGGTTATAGGTATTTCATGTTTCTTATTGATGATTATTCTAGGATGATTTGGGTTGCTTTCTTGAGGGAGAAAATTGAAGCTCTAGAGAAGCTCAAGATTTTCAAGGTTGTGGTTGATATAGAGACAAATCTGAAGATTAAATTTCTAAGATCATATAGAGGTGGTGAATTCATTTTCGATGATTTTAATTATTTTTGTGAAGTGCATGGGATAAAAAGACAACTATCTATACCACCGACCCCTCACCAAAATGGAATTGTGGAAAGGAAGAATAGGATATTTAAAGATGCTACTAGAACTATGATGTTGGAAGGAAATTTTCCTCATATCCATTGGAGAGAAGTTGCGAGTACTATTGTTTATATCCTCAACTAGGTAAAAATCAAAGGAGATACTGGTAAGACCCCTATTGAGCTATTGTTTGGTCATAAGTCTACTGTTACAAGAGAAAAAATATTCTGGAGTAAATGCTACATTAGAAGAGACAAGTATATAGGAAATTTTGATGCTATAAGTGATGAAGGAATATTTTTTGGTTATTCTACTAAGAGCAAGGCCTACTGGTATTACAACAAGAGATTGAAGAAAATGGTTTAAAGTGAAAATGTTAAGGTTGATGAATACATTCCTAGACCATCCAAAACCTATGGATATGATTCTCATGATCAAAATGATAGAACAAAGAAAGGTTAGACCTCAGATCAAGTTTTGAATGTTTAGGTGAATCAAGAAGATCAAGAAGAAGGAGAAACTAGTGAAAGTACAAAAGAGAGATCACAAGAACCTCAAGCTCAAGAAAAAACTAAGACTCCAAGGTATGTGAGATTAAATCATTCAAAAAATCAGATTATAGGTGATAAGAACAAAGGTGTTCAAAATAGGACAAGAATTGCAAAAGAATATTGTTTTATATCCAAGAATGAGCCAAGTAATGTAAATGCAGCATGCAAAGATGAACATTGGATTGAAGCAATGAAAGAAGAACTACAAAAAATTGAGAAGAATAATACATTAATTTTTTCTATAAAACCTAAGAATAAAAATGTAATTGGAACTAAATGGGTCTATAGAAACAAACTGAATGAGCAAGGTGAAGTTATCAGAAACAAAGAAAGATTGGTATGTAAAGATATTCTCAGATGGAAGGAATTGAATTTGAAGAGACTTTTTCCCCTATAGCTAAAATTGAAGTTGTGAGATTGGTTCTTGCTTCTGCTACTTTCAAAAACTACAAGGTTTATTAGATGGATGTCAAGTCAACATTTCTAAATGGAAAATTGGAAGAAGAAGTTTACGTTGAGCAACCTGATGGATTTAATTGATTGATTAGGGAGATATGGTGTGTCAATTAAAGAAAGAATTGTATGGACTCAACCAAGCCCATAGAGCTTGGTATGCTAGATTGGACAAGTATTTTCAAAAGCTTAGATTTAAGAAAGGTACTACTCATATTAATTTGTATTTCAAGATTGATAATGATAAAGATTTTATTGTGGAAGTCTTTGTTGATGATATAATTTTTGAGGGAGATGATGGTTTGTGCATGAAGTTTTCTAATGAGATGTAGAATGAGTTTGAGATGTCAATTATTGGAGAGATGAAATCCTTTTTAGGATTGCAAATTACTCAGTTAGATAAATGGATCTTTATATCTCAATCTAGATATGTGAAAGAATTGCTAAAGAAGTTTGGTATGGAAGATTCAAAGCCAATCGGTACACCCATGGTGATTGGATGGAATTTGACAAAAAATGATGATTCTTCGAAGTAAAATCAGACTAGATATAGATCAATGATTTGTGGATTGCTTTATTTGACTAAAAATAGACCTGATATCATGAAAGTTGTATGTATTGTTGCAATATTTCAAGCCGATCCTAAGGAATCTCATGTGACTGCTATAAAAAGAATTTTTTGATACTTGAAGGGAACAATTGATTTTGTCTTATGGTATCCTAAAGATGACGATCTTCCTTTAAGTGCCTTTACTGATGTTGATTTGGTAGGATATGTGAAGGAAAGAAAAAGTACTAGTGGTGGCACATTTTTATTGGGAAAGAAGTTGATTTCATGGTGAAGTAAAATGCAGAATGCTATTTCTTTGTCTACTATAGAGGCATAATACATTTCTACTGCTAACAATTGTACTCAAGTATTATGGATGAAGCATATTTTGAAAGATATCAAAGTTGTTTATGATGAACCTATTGCTATATTCTATGATAATTAAAGTACAATTAATGTTTCTAAGAATTTGGTGATGCATTCAAATACCAATCATATATCTATCAAGTACAAATTTTTGGGAGACAAGGTGAGTGATAAGGAAGTCAGACTGGAGTATGCGCCTAATAAGGAAAAAATTTCAAACATCTTTATCAAGTATCTTAGAGGGAAGTTAGGGGTGGTTACCCCTCCTAATTAGAACTAATATGCAAGACATTGCATCAGTCTAAGAATTTCACAGTCATATATTTATTTGACTTGATATTGTGGTGGTTGCTACTCAGAGGGAGTAGTCAGATGATTCAAATAAGTGGTTTAGATCGTGTGTATATTTTTCATTGATGTAAAAGGGGGAGAAGATTCATGTGAAAGACTCTTGAAAAATCAAGGAGGAGAAGAGAAATGTGAAAATCTAGAAGAAGAAATCAAGAGAGAAGAGTCAGTTACTAAAGGGGAGTAAGTGTTGAACTTAGTTGTGTTCATGGTGTTTTTTTTCATCATGTTTCATCATGTGTTTCAATCAATTCCAAAGGGAGAGATTTTTGGATTTTGTGGCTGTGTTACTAATATTTGGTTTTCATTGATGCCAACACTATTAGCATTAATGTCTGTAAGACTGTATATGTCGAGGATATTGAGAAAATTGTAATAAAATAAGTTGCAGGCTGTTTGTACAATAGTGAAGATCAATATGATGGAAATTTTAGTATGTTGATAGTGAGAAGTTAAGGATTAAAGGGTTTATTTTCAAGTCTATCTAGTTTATCCACCAAAATTTTTAGAGGTGCACATAAAGATTTGATAAAGTTATGAGTTTTTGTGCTTTGATAGTTATTCTGTTACTATAACTGGTGTTTCTAGAAGAAGATAATGTGATTCTAGTAATCTAAGTTGTTGCATATTCTCTTGTGGTGTTTGTGGATATTTCTAGATTCTACTCTATCTATGTTTCATGTCCACATTGATCGTTGTGCTTGTGGTCGACTATTTTATCTTGCATGTTCATGGCTAGCAGGGTGATTGAAGTGTGTTATGGATGTTCCAGGAAAAATATTTGAAAGTGTTTTGTGTTTGAAGACATTGTTTTGGGTCTCTACTATTTTGTGGCTGATCTTGGTAAATTCTAATTAATAATATTTATTGTTTTGGGCCAACAGTTTGCATTCATTCTATTATTTTGTTTAAGCTGACATGAAGCAATGTAATTACTTGTTATGGATATATATGAACAATTTTTTATTTCATTTGAGGTATGTGTGATATGAGGTGTGTGAGTGGCAAATAAATATAAGATCATTTGAAGGAAGAGTAGAGTGTGAATAAGAGTGAAGAAAAGTGAAGAAGTGTTCATGTGCTTAGTCAAAACTATAATCAAGCATTAGCAGATGCTAATTTCTCAGTTAAAAATATTCAGATGGATCTAATTTGAATGTTTCTATAAGACAATGAGGCTTCCCTTGTATCTTACCAGTGAGCTATAGGTAAAGTGCCTAAATGCATGTACATTCCCATTTATTCTTCTTATAATTTTAATAGAGTATAAACTTGTCGATTAACCTGCACCTTGGTTTTCCCCTAACTGGGTTTCCACACAAAAATATTGGTGTTATTTATATTTCTGATGTGGTATTGATTTATTATTTCATGGTTATTAATTAGATCTAAGAATAAAGGTTAACAAAGTTAATAAGTTTGAAATTATGTGACAACTGATTCACCCCCCATTCAGTTGTCTACCCTTGTGTTGCCAACACTTTGGCAGGAGGTGATGGATCAACGACCTTTTATTTGAGTGATAGCTCTATCGGTTCAATAATTGCATCCTCCCAGAGGGCCTTCAACAACAATGATGTTTTTTCTAGAATAGCTGAGATATCCCAAAGGGACATGCTAGCAGAGGATTTTTCAATTGGTCCACCACATTGAATGGTGGAGAATTTGAAGGCTTTGATTTTTTAGGCCTCATTATAACATTTTACCTTCACAGCTAAAACTACTAAGCAATTGTGAAGGACTCTATTCAGAGGAACTTTTAGGCTATAGAGGAGTTTGGTCAAAGACACTTTTAGACTAGAGAGTCACCGACTCACCTATGAATCTCCTCTTTGAGTGAGTGTTTTAATTGGACTGTACTTGCAGGGTATCTAATTTGGACACATCATATGTAAATACCACCTATTCTCCTTCCATCCATGAGAAGAGTGCATTGTTGGGAGCTATGTCATTTTCTTGCTCAAGGACATCCCTAGCATTTGAGCGGTAAGAACAATTTTTTCATTTGTGGAGACGTGTATGCATAACCTCCTAAACTAAATGCTACACCTTGACTATGATATTCCACAACCTTCTGTAATAGGTTGCCATGTGGGAAATTTTGGGGCATATGTGCGTCATTGCAAGGAAAGCACCAGGGGTTGATATCATCGACGAGATTGTTTTCCCCCACTACCAACTCTCTATTTGAACTTTGTGGGACATTAGGTAGTGGAGTATGTATTAGAATCATCAGATTACTTGATTGATCTTTCACAATTATGCACATACCTCCATGGTACTGGTTCTACTGGTTGGAAGGTCTTCCACTTTGGTAATTTTTGTATGCTAGCTTCAGAGGTATGTACTAATTGTTCTTGATGGTAGTTACTTAAATTGTGATACTTTGTAGAAATTCCTTGAAGTCGTTCATCTCATCCCTTGAAAGATTAGATGTAGAAGTGATATTATGTGGCGTGCTCAGATATGTGTATATAGATTAAGGAGGAGTTGATGGACTAGTAGATGCTATTTTCTAGGCAGGAATATATATGTCTCAAAATATAGGCATGATGGGCCAAGGTGGTAGCTTTCCAACATCGATCAGGTTATTCTTTAGCTTCATAATGATGCTATATGCATTTGGTAGAGTGCTTTCGCCAAGGGACTAGATCATCATCGAGATGTCGACATTGATGGATTTTAGGTATAAAATGAAAGCCAACTCAACTGATGGGTGAATAGAAGCTTGGATCCTCTGCCAAGTTGTGTGGAACCATGAGTTGAAGTTAGTAATGGCTTCATGTGGGGCTCGCTTTATGGTCCTCAATTGATGATATAGCAAAGAACGATCTCCATCATTCAAAAATATTTCATAGAAAGGATCTATGAGTTGATCCCAGGTATGAATATAGGGCCTTACCTTTGAAAGAGGTTGCAAGTATCCTTAGTGCTACATTTTTATCACCCACACCATGCACCATACATACATCCACTACATCTTGCAAATTTTTGGATGGAATCTTCGAGCTATCTCCGGTGAATTTTGGTACAAATTTTAAAGTGGAAATTGCGATATGGGCCTAGATGGTGGGTGCTACTAGTGCTATAACGGGGATTTCGGCATCTCATTCCACATAATTTATGTTAGCAATTAGAAACTTGGCTAGTGGAGGGATCAAAACATTTACTAGATTGGTTCTAGTTCGCACTGTTACTAGTGGTGGCACTAGTAAGCCAGGGTTGTTTGTTGTTTTGGATCTAGTAATAGGTCGATGGCTCATACACCCACTTAAGGTTTAATTACATTTAAAAATTCCCATCGGGCATGGTAGAAAAAGAAAATATTGATGCCAAAATTGGATAAGCAACAACCTTATGGTAAACTCAATAAAAGGGGGACCTATTGCGCTAAACTGAGTAACTTCTAAGTTTTTAAAGAAGCCAACTTATTCTATAATTTAGGGTTTAGAATGGGAAAAGGAAGTAGGTATATAAAATAAAGATCTAACTAAGGTGATGCACCAACCTATAGGTGTATTCAAGCATGAAAAAACCTCCTTTTGAGCAAGTTTTAAATGTCATTCAAAAATCTTCTATGTCCTAGAATAATATTAATCATAGATGAAAAACCTGAATAGTTTAAAATTAACATAAAATAACCCCCATATAGATTTACTAAAAAGAAGAGTCCAAGACATGGTCTGAATCAACAAAATTATATTGAAATTATAGAAATTTTGCAAATAAACTACCCAATACAATAATGGAATAGTATAATGTTCTATCAAATAGCTAAGAAACAACAAGGCCCAACAATGACATGGTCTATGAGTCTTATACAATAATATGAAAATAATACAAAGGCTTGGTATCTTTCCACTATTTTTTTTTGTATATTTTGAACTCATTCATCAAAAGAAAAAGAAATATTTATAGAAAATGGTCCAACCGCAACTTGGCTAGTAAAAAAAAGATTCCATTATGAGAGAAATTATGTCTGTCATAATGATTTCCCTGGCCATTGCAACAAAAAATATTTTGAACCATAGAACTTAGTTGTCTTCGAGCCAAATGCATCCTCTACAAATGATGATGGTGGTCCCAACATAGAAATGCCAACTCTTTAGTAGACATGTTTTTCTAACCCATGAAGTCAATTAGGACACATGGGAATGTGGTGCAAATCATTTCTCATTCCATCCTTCTCTTTGCTAGAATATGTGTGGACAAGACATGTGAAGAAGTCTTCATTGAATGTGGGGTCTACCAAAAGGGTTACATGGAAAGATTATAAATGGAATGTAGACATTGCTTGATAGAAAAGAGAAGGGAAGCAAGCCTCAAAGGTGTGAACTACTGACACATGGAAGCATGGCGGGGATCAAAAGAGAAGTGAGAGATGAAGGCCTTGCGAGGAGTGTATGATGGATATGTGGCGGTAGCAGGTAAAAATATTCATAAAAGGGAGTTGGAGATCCATAGAACGCAATCAGAAATCAAACAAAATAACTATATCAACCTGAAGGGAGCTTGAGGGATTTTATATCCATAATCAACAATGAGGAATATCAAGTGTCCAAACTTAATGTGAAAATATTTGAGTGCGTTAAACTATCTCTAGGTTGATTACAATCGGCCAAGTGAAGCTATATCAAAAAGATCAAGAACAAAATCTTTCAAGTTGGTGACTTAGTACTGAAATTAAATAGAAAGATCCAACTAAATTAGGATGGGAAGGGGATGTTTGAACCAAACTAGTTAGGTCCTTTCATCATAACAACAAGTTATGGCTTGGGAGAATATTATTTGGCTACTCCTAAATGATAACCTTTAGCTAAACCTCTGAATAATAGCTATCTCAAAAGGTTTTATAATTGAGTGCATCAAAATATCCCAAGAAAATTTCTTAAGAAAGGAAAAAAAATTAAAAATCAAGAAAAACAATAAAGAGAAATAAAATGTCCTTTAAGTGAAAACCACTTTGTGCCACTTCTAGGATAGGTACCATAGTGAAAACCTAGTAAATAAGTACTAGGTGTCAATAAGACTTGCATATCTATCTACCAACACTATATAAAGCATCCACCCCATCTGTTTCATAATAAAACATATATCCAACCATGGATCAATAACTGATCAAGTATTGAACCCTGTTACACCATCTTCATCCATCTACCCTAATGAACGTAATCTTGTCCTGAACTAGGGGAAACTTCCTAAAATTGGTAGGAAATTTGATCCTTGTACATCCCATCACTATTAGAAAAAAAATTCAAAATAAAAAACATCTAGAAAAATAAACAAAATCAAACAAAAATCCAAAATCATAAAAAAATCCCAAAAAAAATATTAGGTTATCTTTGGATGAGCTATAATTGAGCCACAAAACAAGTGAAATATGAGCCTTTGTGTGTATAATGTAGGCAAGGCCATCATTGATGAACCCATGAGGCATTGGGTTACTCCTATTTAGGTGTTCCTCTTGGTTTTTGAAACTTAATCAAAAATAAAAAACATAGGCAAGGTGATCACTGATGAGCCCCTGAGGCCCTAGGTTAGTTCCCCAAATTAAAAATAAAACATTCAAATATCTTATTAAAATCCAAAAATATTCATAAAAAGTAAAAAAACTCCAAAAACAATGTTACTAAATACAATCGAACTATGATGTCTATGAATTTATCACATAGGAAAGGATAATATTTAAAGAGCCCCTGAGGCACTAGGTCAATCCCTTTAGGTCCCCCTAATTTTCTCTTAATCTCCCGAAAACAACAAAAACATCATAAAATGATTAGAAAATAATAAAAGGTCCTATCTCCATTATCACCTATCCTTAATAAATTTTCCATTCATAATAAAAAAGCATCAGCTTCAACCTATGACAAAGCAATTGATGGGGAAAAAACATCAAAATTGAAATTTCCAAAGTAAAGATCAAAATGATTGGATCACTATCATACTATAGCAATGCCTTAGTATTAACTACCTACCTAATCAATAGTTCATTGTCAACATCCTAACATATGTCTTAATGGATAAAAAATTTCTACAATAGAGATCACTAATGGATAACATCCTAAAACATCAAACAACTATCGCAAGTGATATTCCAACATTATTTATCTTTTTTTTATAATGTTATATTTTTTATTTATCTTAAATGCCCCATTCATAGGATCTCTCGAGGATGTCCATAAGGATTTAGAGAAGAAGGAATGGGGAGATTAACTATCGATTTATGTTGATTTGTTTGTTAGATATTTTCATGATATTACTACATAAAATAATTGCTTTGTTCAGTTTGTGGAAATTTTTTTGAGGAATTTTGTGTAGTAGTTGCATGTTAGGTTCTCGATACCTCTCTATGTAACTGGTACAAAGTTCTTTAACACAACTCACTCATATAGTCTAATAGGGTCTCCATATGTTTGGTATGAGAAAGAATATTCTTTGTTTACAATAAATTTCCACACAATGGATACAAAGAAACCTCATTTATTAATACCCCGGTTCATCATGTTTGTTTTCTACATTAATAAGGATTGCTAAAAATATGAAGTCTCTATGAAAGAAAAAGTGAACTCATCAATTAATAACAACATCAATTTTCTAGCTATCTCTAAATCAGACTAACACTTTTTCTAACTAACAGCTCCATCCTACATTATAATTCATTACTACCATATGCATCCTACATCTACAAAATCATTAGTACATGTCATGACCATAATAAAATTATATATCATCATCCATTGCATACATCATGATTCATACATATCATATAAGTGCATAGGATAACTGTAAAAACTGAGCATGTGATAATAAATCATTAACACATATAAGCATCCATAATCATCCATAAGAATCTCATAACACATAATAAGCCACATCGAAAGATGTTATATGTCATATATCATCAAAAATGAGAATGTCATATACATCATCAAATATCATGTGGGATATCAAAATATACATATACATAAGAGTCCTCAGCTAGGTCGATGAATGTATATACAAAATATCATGTCTACACACATCTTTGAAGTAATAAAAAACATATAAGATCAAGTAAACTCAGCCTTTATGGCCATCTTGTGGTGGGGATCCATGCTACAACTTTATTTGATGAGGAGAGGGTTGTGGGATAATGTGAGATAGTTGAGGATGTCTAATAGATTTCCCACCACAATCTACACCTGTCTAAACTCTCAACTCGCCAAAATGAGGATGCGTCTATGCTCTAGGAATAAAAGCCTCATAGAGAGTCTAGTAATAGATACACCACTAAAAAAGTTGATCCTTCTCAACCTGATGCTGAGCAAGGGGAGAAAAGGAGGCTAGTGAAATCTTTGTAGCTAATCTTTGCTAAATTCTAGTAACCAGCTCCTACCTCAATGCATCTCTCTCCTACCAAAAACTATCTCTCTGCAGTAAGAACAATGACCTAACCCTCAACAACCTACCTTCACACAACCTCCACATCCCTCTCAATAACCTGAGCATCCCTATCTATGGTCAATAGTGCAATTTGAGCCACCACTGCTACATCCATCTATGGAAGAGGACCCTACAGTGCCTATTGATCCTCATTTTTTTTATCACCCTATTTTCCATCATTCCCCACTCTATCTAGCTACTCAATAGTGATACACAGCCTCTACTTATTAACACCTCATGGTAATACCAATTACACTTTGAATTTTTCACATAGATGGCCTAATACTAGTAGGATCTATAAACCGTAATGTAATACATCGAGCCCACCACTGATCATAATCCTAAGTAGTACCACAATTTTCTAAACATGTTTCCCATCCCCATCCAAATGGGGAAAGTCATCTAAAATCTACAAGAACATCAATGGAAGAGGTTTTCAACCCCCATACCCTAACCTCTTCAGTTGTCCTTCCACATCATGCATTATAGTCATCACCAAAATGTGCCTGGCACTCTTTGAAATATTAGAGAACCCTATTAGGTAAGTATCACTCAAGAAAAGTATCTACATGACCTATCAACCATTGTGTCTATAAAAAATATGGTAGTTGATCCATATCATCATGCCAAGCCTTAGAACCTAGCCAAGGCCTTCAAGCAAAATCGACCATGTCATCAAAAACTTCTCACCAGTAGGGTAACCTATTGGACCAAGTGTAATGCATAAAATCTAAGTACCTATTAGAATATGGATCCTCAACACCTCTCTCAAGAAGGCCATTTGGAATAGTCATTGGGATCCTCTCGTAGGCCCATATATGCAATAGTGTCATACCGACGAAGATAGTATTGCCACCATGATAAATAACCTCATGCATCTCTTTGTATAGGTGTGCCAAAAAAAATGGACCCCATGCATACTGGGTCCCATTCTCCATCATCTACTCTATGTAGATGCCCAAACTGATAAGATAGTTTCTATCTCTATGATCGGGTACCAAAATCCCCATGATAAAGATAGCTAATACCATCAATATAAAATTGATATCATCAATTAATGAAGAAAAGACTATCATCAAATCCTCCACCTATAGTCACATAACGCCAAGTACTTGTTGAATCCCTCTTATGCTATTTTGTCCTTGATGTCACTTTATGATTATCTAGCATCTTGATGGTTATTATCATGGTGGAACTGATTGTTTAACTCCATGTGCAGATTACAAGTGCTTGTTGAGGTATTCTAGTTATAGGTCATCATCTCCATTGATCAGGTGATACATTTATGGTTTAAACAATTGTGTTTCAGTGATGATCTAAATTATGTTGTCTTTGGCATAAATCAGTTTTTTACAAGTTGTTGAATTATGGCTTGATCAATCACATGCTCTTGATATTTACAAAATTTTATTTTACTCAACACAAGTCCTTGAGCTTTCATGACATTCTAAGGTGGAAATTTGACCTTGATATTTATTATTGGATATTATTTGGAACTTTATATTGAAGTACACCTTATATTTCTATCGAGTCTCATCATGGTTTTTAAACATAGATTAAATGCTGATAGTCGATATAAAGTTTTCTGTGCTACTACTAGAAGTTATGTTAGTAACTGTGGTAAAGCGGTGGAAGTAGCTAGTAGCAAGCAAGACAGTTATCACTATACCGTAGACTGTCAGAAGTGTAACCATGGTAATGCGGTGGAAGTAGCTAGTGGCAAGCAAGACAGTTACTGCTATAACCTAGACTATCAGAAGTGTAACCAAGGTAACATGGTGGAAGCAGCTAGCGGCAAGCAAGAGAGTTACCACTATACCACAGACTGTCAGAAGTGTAACCATGGTAACGCGGTGGAAACGACTAGCGGTTTACATGGAGCTACCGTTGTACCATGGTTGAGTGGTAAAGGAAGCAGTAATAGTTAAGTGTTAGCTACTGTTTTACCATGGTTAGTCCAAACAATGGCCGCGGCTCTGTGGTAAGGGTACAGATCTAAAATTTACTCCTTTGGGCATGGATGTCATTGATCTACCCACGGTTTTCAAAGTGTTTTATGCAATTTTGATTGATTAATGTTTGTCCTCTTGGACTCCAAATGGCTATCATATTTTGCAAAGGAATTCGCTTTGCTTGCATTGGAAGATTAGGGAAAACTATTTTCATTTCACTCTTTTCATGTTTTTTGATTGGAACCCTACTAGCCGCCACCATGGATCATTTCTATCAACCGTTTATTTGTTATCCCTGGCATTTTTTCTCTTGGACAATGATTGGGAGCAGTAAGAAGACCATCACAATGGTTGCTCTATGTGTCAGTTTCTAGCCACTGGGTATAGGAACGAATTTGGAAGGTTGTGTGGCCATTTTCTTCTCCTCTGCAGATTTAGTAATCTATTATTTGACAGCAACTTTGTTTACCAGGTATTTGTTCCTTGTCTATTTTGTAGATCTGTTTCAGCTTAGTAAAGATTATTTTGAGCCATGTTTTCTCTCTTTTACAAATAGAAAAATGAAACGTCTTTCCTTCTCATGAAAGATCTGAAACATTTACTTCATTCCTTGACAACATTTTGGAAAATTTATCATAATTTTTTCTATTATTGGGCATTGTTGTTATAGTTTCTTACTAGGTTCTTCAATAACCATTCTTAATAGCTTTTCGTTACATGTTGGTTGGGGTTTCCATTACTTCATTTTCGTAGCAGCTTATTTGTCAAAAATTCTTATGGAATATGAACTCTTCATTACTACTTTTGGGTATAATCTGAAAGAGGTATCTTTTGTTAAAAATTATTCAGTTGCTTTGTTGGTTCTGTTAGGAAAAATGGTTATCATTTTTTGTTTTTAAATGATGAGTTCTCACTACTTTTGTGTAAGCATTGCCTGTGTAGGCTTCTAGTGAAGATATGCTCTGTCACACCTCTATTCTTGGACTTTGTTGTTCTATCCTCAATAGAAAGAAAGAATCTTCCTTTATGATCATTGCAACATTAGATCTGTTTCTTGACAAACATTCTGTAACCTGAAAAACAACCTTGTATAACCTTCTGGAATGTGAAATTTGAGGAACAGTGGTAATACTCCCAATATGTATTGATGTTTTTTGTTAAAAGCCAAAAGCAGTGAGTTTAGGGTTCTATTATGATTGAAAATCAAAATTTGGAATAGGGGTATTACTATTTAGAGACAAAAAAGTCTATTCTGTTCTTTGATGCTAAAAATTGGAAAACACGCTATGTAGTCAGATTTGTAGTTTCTAAATGGGAAAAGATTGAAAATTAGACAGTGAGAAAAGAAAGAAAAAATGTATTATTGTAAAAGAATTTGATGAGACTGTATTGTGACTATGATAGGATTTTCCTGAAGCTGCATCGAGATTAGATAATGCATGGAATTCTGAAGAGTCAATTTTGACTCCTGAAAATTCTATGTTTTGTTTATCAAGAGGCACTTGACAGAAATCAAGTGAAACAATGAGATCCTATGTAATATTGTACATTCCATTGAATATTAGGAAAGGGTTTGGTGCTCCTTGAGATTGGTGTCTCTAAACAGAAGGATTGGTGCTCCTTGAGTCGGTGCTCAGAAATCAGTCATTGAGGCTTTATCAAAATAAATTTTTAAAATGAAAGCCTGAAAAAGGCAGCAAGTTCAGGAGTGGTTTTTCTACCCCATGAGGGTTTTCCACTTGACATATCTTGTGTCTATTTGTGTCTATGTGACTCATTTGCTTCAGTACTTTACTGCTTTAAAATGCAATGTTACATTACTCATTTTAGTTTATATGATTTCATTTGAATACATGAATGACACTATCATTGATAAATGATAACATATGTATGGTTTTTCAATTTTAGTTTAAATTTTTTAAGAAGTTATAAACATTGATTCACCCCCCCCTCTCGGTGTACTTTCACTCCAACAATTGGTATCAGAGCCAAGGGTCCTCTGATAGGTCTTTCCAACCTAGGATTGATTCTGGACTTGGAGTCTATTAAAAATGTCTCAAGCTCATGAAGGTACTTCCATGACTAGAGCTCCATTATTTGATGGAACTAATTATGTATTCTAGAAAATTAGAATGGAGACTTATCTAACTTCTATTGACCTTGATGTCTAGAGCATAGTTTTGACTGGGTACACTGTACCAGCTACTTTTCCAACTACTTCTGATGAAAAGAAGAGATATGAAACCAATGCAAGAGAAAAGCACACTCTTCTTTGTGCTTTGACTAAATATTTCTTCATCAAATTCATGCACTGCAGTTCTGCTAGAGAAATTTGGACTAAACTTGAAACTATCTATCAATGAAATGAAAAGGTAATGTAGTCTAAAGTCCTCACTTTAAAACATCATTTTGAAGAATTAAAAATAAGGGATGATGAAAAAGTTGCTGACTATTTTCTGAGAGTTGATGAAATAGTAAATTCCATGAAGGGTCTGGGAGAAGAAGTGAAGTAATTTGACATTGTAACCAAGGTCATTAGAACCTTGCCAACAAAATTTGAAGCTAAGGTAGCTACTCTAGAAGAGAAGAAACATTTTACCCAACTTACCCTTGATAGTCTACAAGGCACTCAGACTTCCTATGAAATAAGGATTAGTAAAAACAACACCACTACAAAAGAAGTAGCATTTAATGCTAAAAGGAAAGAAAGGGATGAGCTCTCAGAATCATAATTTTCTGATTCTAAAGAATCCCATTTTGTAAGGAAAATCAAAAAGGGTTTTGGAAAGTATAAGGGAAATCTTCCCTTCAAATGCTTTAACTATGGAAAAATAGGCCACTTTTCTACAAAGTGTCCCTATGGTGACACAAATAGTGATAACGAGAAATTTGAGAAATTTGCCAAGAAAAAGGGTTATAGACCCAAACAAAAATTTAATTTCAAAAAGAAGAAAAGTCTGTTCAGTAAAAATGAAACAGACTCTGAATCTAACAACTCTCTAGATGAAGAGGAGGAAAATAGTATCATGGCTGAAATCATTCATCAAGATGAAAAAAACAACAATGATGATGAAGAAGGTGAAGTGGACTATGAAGGAGAACTGAAATGTTCTCTAAAAGAGTTGAGAAAACTTAAGAAATAGTTGTGTGATCAAGAACAAAATGTTGTTCAAGATAGCTCACAAGAGCAGCTCATAAATCTTGAGATAATTTCATTAAAAACTCAACTTGAAGAATCCAAGAGAGTTGAAGATTGTCTTCACATTGACATAAGTTTTAAAGACCAAGAAATTCAAAAACTTGAACATGAAAGTTTAGATCTCAGGAAGACTATTGAGAAGTATGAAAGCACTCTTAAACTGAATGACATGCTCAGTAAACATAAATTAAACAAATAAAAAACTGGTATTGGCTTTGTTAAAGGTGAATGCTCAAATGAAATTGAAAAGAAAAATAATGTTGCTGGAAATAAAAATCTTGAACTCAAACATTATGAGTTTGTCAAGGATCATATTCATCCGTTTAGAAGCAACAAAATGGTTTGCAACTCCTACCCTCTCTTTTATGGGTATTGTTACTTCTGCAATAAATTTGGTCACAAAGTAAATTCTTACAGATTTATGAATGCTAGAACTCCTAGATTTGGCTTTAGGAAGAATCATGGTTTTGCAAGACAAATTAAATGTTTACATGCAAATCTTTGGGTCATTCTACAAAGCAATGCAATGTTGATCAGTAGAATAAATAGTTGAAAACCATCAAAGTTTGGAAACCCAAAGCAGTTAACAACATTGAACAAACTATACTTGTTCAAACTAATTTTCACTCAAAGAAGAAGGACCTATGGGTCCTGGATAGTGGTTGTTCAAGCCACATGATTGGTGACAAAGAAAAATTTACAAATCTAGAAGACTTTGTTGGTGGATATGTAAAATTCAGAGACAACTCTGGAATTCAAATCAAAGGTAGAGGTTCTCTATTTTTGAATGAAGACACTCCAATCTACAATGTATACTATGTAGAAGGATTAAAACATAATTTTTTGAGTTTAAGTCAAATCTGTGGCAGTGGCTATCAAGTCTTGTTCACTTCACAAGGATGTGAAATCAAAACCCAGTCTAGCAATGTTGTTGCTTCTAGAAGGAGAACTAAAGGAAATGTCTACAACTTAATAGACACCTCTGGACATGAAAAAAATCATGATATATTCTTAATGAATCATTTTGAAGAAATTTGGTTGTGGCACAAGAGACTAGGCCACATTAATTTTGACAATATGGTCAGAATTAGCAAAAATAAAAATGTAAGAGGTCTGCCCCTTCTTAGAAAACCCAACAAAGCTATTTGTAAAGGGTGTCTCAAAGGAAAGCAAACCAAAGTAAGCTTTAAATCCAAGGAACATTTATCTACTAAGCCTTTGCAAATTGTTCATACTAACTTATGTGGTCCTACAAGGACTAGATCCATAAATGGTGAGAAATATTTCATGTTGTTTGTTGATGACTACTCTCGTATGGTATGGGTTACTTTTCTCAAGAATAAATCAGAATCTTTTGAACGCTTTAAAGTTTCTAGAAAACTGGTAGAAAGAGAGTCAGACTTAAAACTAAAATGTTTAAGATCTAAAAAAGGTGGTGAATTCACCTAATAAGAATTCATAGACTACTGTGACAAACATGGCATAAAAAGATAGTATGTTTCTGCCAGAACACCCCAACAAAATGGGGTTGTTGAGCAAAAGAATAGGACTATAAAAGAGATGGCAAGAACCATGTTGAATCAAGAAAACCTGACAAACATGTACTAGAAATAATTTGTTCATACAACTATCTATAATTTGAATAGAGTGTAGATCAGAGTGAATTAAAATTTCACTCCATATGAACTGTGGTATGGTAAATCTACCCAAATTAAATATTTCAGAATATTTGGCTGCAAGTGTTTTATCAAGAGAGATGATGAAAACTTAGGTGGTTTCCAATCTAAAACTGATGAAGGTATCTTTTTAGGATACTCTACTCACAGCAAATCCTATAAATGCTTTAACAATAGGCTGAACAAAATTGTTGAATCTATAAATTTGCTTCTAGATGCTGAACCTATGCAGGATGATGAAGAGGACGAATTTGAACTTGATATAATTACTGAAAGCTTTGAATCTGCAAAGCCTGAAACAAAACCAATAAGCCCTAAACTTGTTGAAGAAAATCCTGAAGATGCTGAAATTAGCTCAGAAAAATGTGAACCCAAAATTCCTTCAAAATATCTTTCTAGGAACCATCCTAAAGATTTGATTATAGGAGATATATCTATAGGTGTTCAAACAAGGAAAATATATATTAACTATGATGATAAAGCTCACATAGCTGAGCTTACTGCATTTTGTTTAATCACCCAATTTAAGCCCAAAATTTTTGATGGTGCTCTAACTAATGAATGTTGGCTTAATGCAATGTAGGAAGAAATTGATCAAATTGAAAAAAATCAGACTTGGGATATAGTCCCAAGACTAGATGAAAAAAATTCCATAGGAGGCAAGTGGGTCTTTAGAAACAAACATGATGAACATGGTCATGTTGTTTGCAACAAGGCTAGATATGTCTGCAAAGGATATGCTCAGCAAGAAGGTATTGATTTTGATGAAAATTTTGCTCTTGTTGCTAGGCTTGAATCTATTAGAATTTTCTTGGCATCTTTTGTTTTCAAAAATTTCACTATATATTAAATGGATGTAAAAACTTCCTTTCTAAATGGATACTTAGAAGAAGAAGTTTACATAGAACAGCCTGAAGGGTTTATCTGTAAAAAAAAACCCAATCATGTCTACAAGCTAAAAAAGGCTCTATATGCCCTAAAACAAGCTCCTTGAGCTTGGTACTCTAGATTGGACAGTCACTTACTATCAAGAGGTTTCATTAGAGGAGGAGTTGAGAGCAATCTGTATGTTAAAATTGAAGGATCTGATATTCTGGTTGTTGAAATGTATGTTGATGACACCATTTTTGGTTGCAACAATATTGCTTTGAGTAAAAAATTCTCACAAATCATGGAATCTGAATTTGAAATGTCTATGTTGGGAGAACTGTAATTTTTTTTGGGTCTTTAGATTTCACAACTTGAATCTGGCATCTTTCTATCTCAAGCAAGATATGCAAAAGAAATGTTAAAAAGGTTTCAAATGGATGAAAGTCATCCTGTAAGCACTCCAATGGCTACTGGCTATAAACTTAGCAAAGTTGATGACTCTCCTACTATAAAATCAACTAATTATATGTCAATGATAGGCAGCCTATTGTATTTAACAATGTCAAGACCTGATAGAATGCAAGTTGTTTGCATGGTTACTCATTTTCAATCAGCTCATAAGGAATCTCACATCAATGTTGTTAGAAGAATTCTTAAATATGTAAAATGCACAATTGATTATGGGCTTTGGTATCCTAGAAGCAATGATTTATCTTTAGTAGCTTATACTTATTCTGACTAGGCAAGATGTCTAGATGACAGGAAAAGCACCAATGGTGTTGCTTTCTTTTTTGGAGATCGTTTAGTGGCTTGGCACAACAAAAAGCAAGAATTTGTTTTTCTCTCTACTAGTGAAGCAGAATATATAGTTGCCACTTCTTGTTGCACTCAAGTAATTTGGATGTCATAGACATTATCAAATATGGGTATTGAAATTCCAAAACTTATCACTATTCTATGTGACAATACTAGTGCAATAAATATCTCAAAAAATCTAGTTATGCACTCTCGAACTAAACATATAGCTATAAAGTTTTATTTTATTCGCGAAAAGGTGTTGGCTAACAAGGTATTTTTGCAATATGTTCCTACACAAGCATTGGTTTCTGATATTTTTACAAAACCGTTGGCTAAATATGTCTTTGAGAGACTTCAGTCTCGATTGGGAGTTGTCTCTCAATCTTTGTTATCTTAAACAATCTATCTTGGTGATAGGGGGAGCTGGTTAGCTCTTCTTCCAGCTCATACTTTTCTACTCAAAGGTTCTTTCTATAGTTTGATGGCATGTCATAGTTGGTTCTAATTTATCTTTGTCAATCTCCCTTTATCCTTGTGTCAAAAAGGGGGAGAATTTTGAGCATTCGGTTATAGTTAATTATCTTTGGTTTGGTGGCTCAATTTTTCCATCAAGGACAAAGGGGGAGTTTGTTGAGTCCCTCTTATGCTATTTTTTCCTTGATGTCACTTTATGATTATCTGGCATCTTGATGGTTATTATCTTGGTGGCACTAATTGTTTAACTATATGTGTAGATTACAAGTGCTTGTTGAGGTATTGTGGTTACAGGTCATTATCTCCATTGATCAGGTGATACATTTTTGGTTTAAACAATTTTGTTTCGGTGATGATCTAAATTATGTTGTCCTTGGCATAAATCATTTTTTTATAGGTTGTTGAATTATGGCTTGATCAGTCACATGCTCTTGATATCTACAAAATTTTATTTTACTCAACACAAGTCCTTGAGCTTTCATGACATTCTAAGGTGGAAATTTGACCTCGATATTTATTATTGGATATTATTTGGCACTTTATATTGAAGTGCACCTTATATTCTATTGGATCTCATCATGGTTTTTAAACATAGCTTAAATGTTGATAGTTTAAATAAAGCTTACCGCGCTACCACTTGTAGTTATGCTAGTAACCGTTGTAACATGGTGGAAGCAACTAGCAACAAGCAAGATAGTTACCGCTATACCATAGACGGTCAGAAGTGTAACTGCAGTAATGCGGTGGAAGTAGCTAGCAAAAAGTAAGACAATTACCACTATACTGCGAACTGTCAGAAGTGTAACCGCGGGAATGCGGTGGAAACAACTAGTGGTTTACATGGAGCTATCATTGTACCACGAGTAGTCCAAAATGAGACCATGGTTGGGCGGTAAAGGAAGCGGTAACAGTTAAGTGTTAGCTATCGTTGTACTATAGTTAGTCCAAATAGTGGCTGCAGTTGTGCGGTAAGGGTACAAATGTCAAATTTACTCCTTTGGGCATACATGTCATTGATCTACCCACCGTTTTCAAAGTGTTTTATGTGATTTTGATTATTAATGTTTTTCCTCTCAGACTCAAAATGGCTATCAAATTTTGCAAAGGAATTTGCTTTGCTTGGATTGGAAGATTAGGGAAGATTGTTTTCATTTCACTCTTCACATTTTTTGATTGGAACCCTACTGGCCGCCACCATGGATCATTGCTCTCGACTATTTCTTTGTTATCCCTAGTGTTTTTTCTCTTGGACAGCGATTGGGAACAATAAGAAGACCATCACAATGGTCGCTCTATATGTCAATTTCTAGCCACTGATTATAGTCACGAGTTTGGATGGTTGTGTGGCCATTTTATTCTCCTTTGTAGATCTTGTAATCTATTCTTTGAAAGCAACTTTGTTTGCTAGGTATTTGTTCCTTGTCTGGTTTGCAGATTTGTTTCAACTCAGTAAAGGTTATTTCAAGCCATGTTTTCTCTCTTTTGCAAATAGAAAAATTTAGAAGTTGATAAAACTCAACCTCATAACTCCCAAGAATCACCTGCAAGCAATCACCTATCACATGCAATAGATATTCATAACAAACAAGAGCATGTTTTGTAAACCCTCGGAGCATAGTATGTGCAAGCTAAAACCAAAATTAATATTATTGAATGATCTGATAATTACAATGTGATCAATCCTTATGAGGAGATGAAGAAAACCTAAAATTAGGAAACCTTAGTGTGCACACTTAATAATTAATAAATAATTATTAATGTGCCTAAGTTTAGCTTAAGCAACCTAAAGGAATAAGTGACTTAATTAATTAACCAATATGATTGAATTAATTAAGTATAATAACTTGTTACTCTAACACCCCCCCTTAAGATGAACTTAGGGAGTAGCTAAAACACTAGAAAAAAGATTCATGAAAGAAAAGATGGGTCTCGACAACAAAGGCCTAATCAGGTACCCATTTACAAAATCAATGCAAACTAAATGAAACGGGGTAAAGGAGAAAACCTAGTGGAAACAAAACTCCTCCCCAAAATAAAATGCAAAGAAAGGAATACAATGCACTAATGAAAGAAGGATAGGAGGTGGATTACATGATAACCCCCATAGACAACTTCTATCATATAAGTACATGTACAATGGTCTCCATAGGAGAGATAGAAAGAGATGAAGGCCCCCCACAATGAAGAAACTCTTGTCACAATGGTAGATGCATGATGTAGAATCCAAAAGGAGATCCTGAAACAACAAATGATATTCCTCCCCTTGGGAAGAAATGAATCCAAAGGACGATGACGAAGAAACCTGTGAAGAGTGATGAACCAATTTGTCTCAGGATGTTTTCCATGATAGGATGCTGAGGAATCTCTCTATCTGAACTAAAACAAATGATGTCAAATCCAAATTGATGTGAAGAATCTTGAAACACAACCTCTGAATGCACTGATAATGGTGGGTGTACAGTGATAACCTGACTATCAAAGTAGAGGAGATGAATGTCCTCATAAGAATCCTCCAAATCTGCAATATAAGACTCAAGAAACAAGAAAGATATGTCTGAAACATAAGAGTCCAAAGTAGCTATGTCTGGAAGATGTATGATGCTCTGTTGCACTGAATCAAGAACAACATGAGATGTTGATGAAGTCTTAGTCTAAAGAGTAGGAACTGTGAGACAAGCCTCTGATCCATCGGAACATGTAAGGGTGTCTAAATACTCAAGCTCCTCTAAAGTATCATGATCAAAGGGTGTATTTTGTCTCCAATAAATGGGTAAAAGATAATGTAAAGAAGGATCCTCTGGGAATGGAGAGAGATTAGGGTCTCCAAAGATCTCCCAAAGATGTGTCTAAAGTGGGGGAGGACAATCAATGTCCGATATAGCCAACACAATGTCATGATCAACAATAGACAATATAAGTCCTACTATGTGATCTCTAATGATATCCCATACAAATTTTCCCTCTAAAGTGACTGGTTTAGGTATGCGATCATACAAATAAGGAAAAATATTAAGCCACCTACAATGTGTAAGTATACCCTTTGCCCATGACTCATAATTACCTCGTTCCAGAATAAAAAATGAAGGGTGAGTAGAAAAACTCATGATAACTCTTCAAATGAAAAAAAACTGAGAAATCTAACCTTACAGCATTTAGATCAAATTAATATAACCCATCCCACTTAAAAAACACCCATGTAGGTGCCAGAATGGCCAATTAATTGAGGAAAGTGTCAACACATACAAAGCTGAATAAATTTGCTTGGTAAATTTTTTGATGCAATAGACTAGAGATCTGGAAAGATCACTGCAATACCTTTCCAATGCCTATTCGTTTGTGAAAAACAGAGTTCAGACGCAAAAGATACGCCCCGAGGAGTGAAAAACACAAGTTCTGACTTTGACTGGAAAACAAGACTACAAAATGGCAAAATCAAAAGAAATAACCAGCACCACTAGAATGAAGTCAGAACTAGCTTTTTGGTGATATCTTGTTTTCACAAAATGAAGATCATGCAAAAAATACACCCAATTTCATGAAAACAGCTCCAAAAAAGGTTTGAGGGTTAAGCTTTGTGGTTAGGCTAACCGCTAGCATTAACCGCTAGTATCAACCACTAGTGGTTAATTGATGGCGATGCCCATTAATTCTATGATTTTTATTTTTATTTCTCAGATTGTGTGCTTTGAATTTGATGGCAACGTCCGTTTGGCCAATAAATGTACAAAAAAATTGCCTACCCCTAGATGCACAAAAAATCAGCCTGGCTTGAAACCCTTGCACAGAAAAAGACGCTATGAGAGAATATCTTCAAATCATGAACAAGTAGCCACAAGTTTGGAGCTCTTATACCATGTAGAAGTTGATAAAAATTAACCTCACAGTCCCCAAGAATCACCTGCAAGCAATCACCTATCACATGCAATAGACATTCAAAACAAACAAGAGGATGTTCTATAAACCCTCAAAGCATAGTATGTGCAAGCTAAAACTAGAATTAATATTATTGAATGATCTGATAATTACAATGTGATCAATCCTTATGAGGAGATCAAGAAAACCTAAAATTAGGAAACCCTAGTGTGCACACTTAATAATTAATAAATAATTATTAATGTGCCTAAGTTTAGCTTGAGCAACCTAAAGAAATAAGTGACTTAATTAATTAACCAATATGGTTAAATTAATTAAGTATAATAACTTATTACTCTAACAGAAAATGAAACATCTTTCCTTCTCACGAAAGATCTGAAATGTTTACTTCATTCCTTGACAACATTTTAGAAAATTTATCATAATAAATTTTTTGTTATTGGGCATTGTTGTTACAGTTTGTTAAAAATTGCATTTTCTTACTGGATTCTTCAATAACCATTCTTAATAGCTTTCGGTTACATTGTGGTTGGGGTTTCTGTTACTTCATTTTCATAGTAGCTTATTTGTCAAAAATCTAATGGAATATGCACTCTTCATTACTAATTTTGGGTATAATCTGAAAGAGGTTTCTTTTGCTAAAAATTCTTCAATTGCTTTGCTGGTTCTATCAGGAAAAATGGTTATCATTTTATGTTTTTAAATGATGAGTTCTCACTGCTTTTGTGTAAGCACTGTCTGTGTAGGGCTCTAGTGAAGATATCCTCTGTCACACCTCTATTCTTGGACTTTGTTGTTCTATCCTCAACAAAAAAAAAGAATCTTCCTTTATGATCATTACAACATCAGATTTTTTCTTGACAGTCATTCTGTAACCTGAAAAACAACCTTGTATAACCTTCTGGAATGTGAAATTTGAGGAACAGTGGTAATACTCCCAATATTTAATGATGTTTTTTGTAAAAAGCCAAAAATAGTGAGTTTAGGGTTCTATTATGATAGAAAATAAAAATTTGAAATAGGGGTATTACCATTTAGAAATGAAAAAGTCTATTTTGTTCTTTGATGCTAAAAATTTGAAAACACAATGTGTAGTCAGATTTGTAGTTTATGTGTGGGAAAAGATTGAAAATCAAATAGTGAGAAAAGAAAGAAAATATGTATTATTGTAAAATATTTTTATGAGACTGTATTGTGACTGTGATAGGATTTTCCTCAAGCTGCATCGAGATTAGATAATGCATGGAATTCTGAAGAGTCAATTTTGACTCTTGAAAATTCTATGTTTTGTCTGTCAAGAGGCACTTCACAGAAATCAAGTGAAACAGAGAGATCCTATGTACTATTGTATGTTCCATTTAATATCAGGAAAGGGGTTAGTTCTCCTTGATATTGGTGTCTCTAAATAGAGGGGTTGGTGCTCCTTGAGTCAGTGCTTAGAAATCAACCATCGAGGCTTTGTCAAAATAAATTTTTGAATGAAAGCCTGAAAAAGGTAGCAGGTTCAAGAGTGGTTTTTTTAGTCAGCATATCTTGTGTCTATTTGTGTCTTTATGACTTATTTCCTTCAGTACTTTACTGCTTTAAAATGTAATGTTACATTACTCATTGATAAATGAGAACATATGTATGGTTTTTTTTAGTTTCAATTTAAATTGTTTAAGCAGTTATAAACACTGATTTACCCCCCCCCTCTCAGTGTACTTTCATTCCAATAGTATTCACTACATGGTGAGGGTACCATGTTGAACATCATATGTAACAAGCTTTTCATCATTAGGTATCCAAAGAATCCTCAAAACATCCTCCAACATGATAGTCACTTTGCTAGTTAGTTGATGGAAGGATGAAATCTTGGAATACCATCTCTCTATAAGGGCAGTCATCATCACCCTATGACATCTAATCTTAGGAATATAGCATATCTATAGAAGATTGGGAAGAGCATCCAAAAGGTCTCTTTCAACCTCAAATAAACCAAAAATCAAGTCGAATAGATATTTTTGTCATAGGGATTTGTACCCAATGCTAAACTCAGCAATCCCATGCAACATGGTACTACTTTTAGGTTGTGGGTATCCTATTGTGAAAGTAGACCTCTAGATTATGGGTTGGTTCCCATTTAGATAACTTGAAAAAATTAAAATTTTGACAGGGAAAAGAGTAAGAAGGGAATTCTTGTAGTTTTAAAACCTATCAATAAAAGGTGATACACCAAAGGTAAGTCTTCACAATGCAACTAGAATTCAAAAATCCACTCAACTAATGAAAAATATACTATCTCACAACTTAGTTACACATGCTTGCAAAAATGATTCTTTTAAATTTTTTGGCTTTTTTGATATTCATAAAAGGAAAATGACAACATTTTCAAAATTTGGATACAACTATAAAAAAATTCACAGACCCACACTATAACATGCCACTCTTTGCATTCAATTATTGAAGGAATTTGAAAAAAAAAAAAGGAAAATCACAATAATTTATCATGTTATTCACAATCAATACTAGAACCAAAAGAACAATTGAGGAGGAAACAAGCTTTGTTTATTGAAAAAAAGGAGTTTCTTGCATCTCAAGGAAAAAACTCTTTACAAAAATGACTGTAAATCTCATATAAAATGAGTTACAAAGTCTAGAAAAAAATGCTACTACAACAATCCCCAAACTCAAAACTAGAGAGAAGATGAGAGAAGAAGAATATTTGTAGAAAAGGCTCCAAGAATTCAAATTTTGAATTTTGGCTCCAACTTTCTTGATGAGTTGTCTAACACCTCTCCCTCGAATTAGGCACTTGACTGAAAAAAAACTCCTCAAAATAGGCATAAGGAATTTTTAATTTGAAAAACTATCCAAAGGGTTGTGAATAACTGAAAATCCCCCCAAAATAGGGTTGAATCTACAAGAAAAATGGAGTGAAGTGCCCCAAAATCCTCCTTGACTCATACTCCATCCACTTGGACTCTTAATTGAAGCTAAACTGATGATGAAGTCATCAAATTTACCCATTTTTTCTCTAGAAGTTTGAAAATTTCACCAACTACCTCTTATATACTATCCATCACATAAATTCTTCCAACTATATCCTCTTGACTCATTCTCAAAGCAATAACACTCTTTATTTACATAAATACACATATTGAAAGTGATTTATAAAAGATTGCTTAACAATAACTACATTAATAATATGATGCAAAGCAAGTCATTATATATCATTTTGATATTACACTAGGATATATATATCACACAAGGTGCAATAGTTTTGAAATGAAAATTTATAAAATATAGGAAAAAATGCCTAAGTCTTAGCTAATGACATATTAGGGTAAAAAAACAACTAATATCACAAAGTCACTCATTTCACCATCTTTCATTTCTCATTGTTGAAGGGCACCACCAAGGGCTTGCATCGAGCTTCTAGAAAATTATGCAAATCTAGTGCTTTTCACAAGCTAACATGGTGAGTTTCTTTCTATCTATATTTCATTATCACAAAAGGATTTAATATTTTTGTTTGTGGCCCGCAAGTTTCATTGTTTGAGTTTGTATTTTGCATGGAAAAATGAATCTTTCTGTAGAAGAGGAAACACAATAAGGGTGAAGGCCATGACCTCTTCTATTTTTTTATGCTTTTTTTGCACTTTTGTGTAAAAAACTTAGCCACTTTCTTTTATTTTCCACAAATAAGCTCAAAAGTTTAATTTCTTTTGTATTTTCTAGAGGAAAAATGGTAACAAAAAACCTCCAAGCATGGCTTAACATTGACAGATTAATCGCATTCTTTGATCTATAACATTCTCTCCATGTTGTGGGATTTACATTCCTTCAAGTATTTGAGAGCTCTACTCTCACTTTGTGGTCATGGCTCCATTATATGAGTTTTACCTCCTTAGTTGAGGGTTTTTTGCACTCTATTTTTGAAAACCTCTACATTTTGTAATTTTATTGAAATATTCATGTGTGACCTTGGTCAAGGTTTGGCATATGGTATAGTTCTTTATGGACACTATATTTCTGACCGCTACTGTCATATATTGCAATCTTCAATGTGCTAACACCGTACATTTTCTTTCTCACTATAGTCACATTTTAATATCCTTCTTGGGCTGCCATGCATTTTTTTGATGACACAAGTCTTCAAATGTTTGTTTGAGAATGTCACTTATAATTTATATGAATTCTACGACACTTCATTTATAGGAAACTTGTTATGTGCCTCACTGTGACTTCATAATCTTGTTGTTAAAACTACACATACAAGGGTCTGTCTTGAAAACTTCAAGAGAATATTCTATAAGAATAATTCATCTTCGTGGTCTATGATTGCTCTACATTAGATCCAACCCTCTTCTTTTGTAGATACTATTCTTTGTTTCAAAACCACAACTAGGAGGAATTTTCTCTACTGCTCGCATTGCACAAATTATCCCTCCCTTGATTTTAAAATATTATTGGTACACCATTAAATGTTTATGTGCATGATATTCTTTCATCTATCCATGGCATGATGCTTTCATAACATTATCTTGCTCACCATTTGGTACTTTGAAATTCCACTTGGAAACACTATGTTTGTATGCATTGTCTGTGAAGTTAGAACTAAGAGTTCTACAGTCGCAAAGCAATATCTCAACATAGTTGCTTATTTAAATGACTATTTCTTGATATAGTCTTCTAGCTCTACACTCATGATTCTAATATATATCTCCAATGCTTTCACATCTATAAAGATAAGATTTCATATATTTTGATGTGAATGAAGATTTCATAGCCAAAATCATGAGGTTGTTGATGGAGGGAAATAAATTCTTCAAAGATAAAAAGGAATCACAGGACGCTACACAATTTTTTTTCAAAGGCGATGAAGCTCAAGACTTGAGGGCAATGAGGAGTAGTGATTACTAGAGGAGCTCTCTTAAGGCACTGTATGGGGATGTGGGTGAGGATCTCATAAATTCCATGACCTATTTATGGTGAAAATGACACAAACAACATTAAAACAAAATATTTCTACTCTATTTCTCCTGAAAAAGAAAGACAACATATAGTAGCCTAACTCCCAAGGTCCTGGTAGTTGGTTCTCAACTATCTGGTGTCACTCAATTGGTTCATGTAACTATAATGTTCAAGGGGCCTATGCTAGTAACAAAATATTCAAGAAATGACTCATTTTATCAAACCGTTCTTGTAAACAAAGGGGTTTCAAACAAAAGAAAAAGATAGATTAAAGGGTAAACTAGTAAGTATGAATCAAATTTATCTAGCATCCGAACATATACCTTCAACAATGAATGTTTTCTAACAGATCACAAAAACCAAATCATGACACAATTTATAGAATACACTATACCATTGCATGCATCTAAGGTGCTTAATTTAATACCACTATTCACATATCACAACTATCTCCAAGATTTCAAAAGAACACACATCCATTCATTGCCAAGGTCATAGATCAACATAATTTAATAACTTCAATTCAATGATAATATAACAAGATAATCCTTAAATCTGGTTTCTTCTAATGACTTTCATCACATAAGAAACTAGCATGCTTTAGCACAATCACTAGCATTCAGATAGATTATAACTTATCAACCATATCAGGTACAACTCAATTCTAACACCATATTGTGAGAAAACCTATAATTTTATTAACTGTAAAGTATCTAATAACAACGTATCTCAGTAATCACTACAAAATTCTATCTCCTAATATCAAGTAAGCCAATTCTATTCTCAATTAGCTGACCTCTTACAATATCATACCCATAGGGTATTTATAGATATACAATGTTTGAAATCTACTTCTATTTTAAGTCATCCACCCTTTTAGGAACAAAAACTTTCTTGGAAACTCAGATCAATTTGATCTTGAGTTATTACATTAGACGTTTAGTTTAGACTGAAGAATAGAAAAACAAAAGAGAAACATGCCATGCACCTCAAAACTATCAATGTTGCATGCAACATGCAAAGAAGAGGGAAATCATGTATGCGGGAGATTTATGCATGTGAGGCTGGATCTGCAATGAACTCATCATAACTGCTGAAGACTTGCTGTAATGTATCTATTTCTGGCTTGTCAACCCAACTATCTTCAAATTTAATTCGATCCAATTCTGCTACAACAAACTCTCTCATACTTTTTATCTTTGTCAACTCTCTTCTAGCAGCTTTTATTTCTTCTTTGACCTCCATTAATCGATCTAACATCAAATCTCTGCCATCATCTCCTTTCTGCATGAGTCCTCTGAATCTTTCATCCCATTTCTCTTTTATTTGACTTAGAGGCATGCCTTATTTTGTTAGTATATTTACATCTATAATGATAGAAATGACTGCTTCTAGCTCCTCCAATTGCTCAGTCAGATTATTAACAACCTCTTGAATCTCATCCTTATGTTTTCACAAGAAATCGGTTCTAAAACAGAGTATACGAGAGGTTTTTCCAACAAAATATCTATTCTCCTCCTCAAGTATTGACTATTCAAGAAGAGTAGCTAAAGGTAATGCATTAACTTTCTCCAATTTTTGACTGTATTCTTTATACTCTTCTTCTTGTTTCTCCGATGCTTCAATGTATTGATGCATTTGTTTTATCAACTCTTCAGTGCCTTTGTAGACTTCAAAACCCTCAACCAAAATTTCACCTACCTCTCGATTCAACTTGTCTACCCATCTGTCTACCATCTCCACTTTGCCTCTTACCTGCACCAAATCATCTACCTCCTTTTTGCTTAACAAAATAGGAGTCTCAATGGCCATTACCTGTTGCAATCTTAGAGAGGAGACACTTTTCAAGAATGCATGTAATTGATCCAACTGAACCTTAAGCTCATCCTTCTTTTGTTTATCCTTTATCATTCTTGATTTGGTTGTTGAAGCCACCACATCAATTAGGTTCATCTGTTTTAGAGGTGTCTACTGATAAGGGTGTTGATAAGAATAATGTTTTGAATAGCGAGGTGAATGTGGGTGGGCTTGGGGCTAGGACTCATAACATGACTAAATCTCAGGCTGGGGATCCTATTAAATAACTAATTGATTCCTTGGATGAGGATCATAAGGATGTGGTGTGTGATGTAGAGGTTGTAAATATATTGAAGAATATGTAATTTTGATGATTGTATTCCTCCTGTTTGGTTGATGCTTTGCTAATGGTGTACTACGTATGGGCTGATATTTACTTATTGTAATTTTTTAGTTTCAATTGCTCTCCTTTTTAAGGGTTCTAGGCCCCTTCAAAACTCATTATTTACCTCTAATAAAAAACAAGGATTTCACCTATATATGCACAAGAAGAAAACATGTTAGATAAAAAATAGGCATATGATAGATGTGTTTTATTATGCTCTCATGCTTTCTTAGACATTTATGATATGCTTGGATATTTTAATGCACATGAGGATCATATTATATGCTTATAGATGTATGCAAATATTTTGACTGGTGATCCTTCATTTCTCTAACAACAATTTTATTTCAAATGCATGGAACCTACGAGTAGAAAGGAGAGAAAGAAGGACAAGCAAGAGGGAACAAAGATGGTGTAGAATAGAGCAACTAGGATTTGTCATCCAAGAAATGATAGGTCCCCTTTCACTTTATGTGAATTCCTTTTCTTTTTTTATCTATAAATGTATAATGCTTTCCATTATATTCTTTCATGCAATTAGTCTCACAGCTTGTGTGGGACATCATACATTTATATCATCAATAAATATTACAATTTTGAAAATATTGTGCATTATTTTCCTATGTTATATGCATCTACATAATGCAATGTAGTAATGTAGTATTTTTTTTTTATGCACATGAATGTCATATATCAGATTTAAAACATACCTTCATTTCATTTGTAAAATATAATAGCTCTACCTATTTGAACTAGTAGCTAAAATAGGTAACATCTATCATAGTCGTCACTCTCTAGAGTTAGTGATTTGAGAGGCGCTTACAAACATTCAACCCATGACATCAAGAATTCTCTATAAAACCAAATTATGAACCTAAAACTATAAATAAACTAGCCAAATCATTCAAGTTTGACAATAGTGAACCTTTTTTAGATAACAGTGACAAGATTTTGTGATAGTGCTCTATTTTTTATCATAGATGTCATTTTGAATGATAGTGGCTAAGTTAAACAAAAGTGTTAAATATTTATGATAGCGCACAAGAAAAATTATAACGAACATCACAAAAGTGGCTACTTTCCTAAGAAAAAAACAATAGCACACAAATTTTTCTATAGCGATAAAAAAGTGAACAATTTTTATGATAGTAGACAAGAAAAAAAATAGCACTTAAGTTTCAAAAAAGCGATAAAATCACAAAGTACAATAATGGTAAAATTGAAACAATAGCGGTAAAAACACATAATCACCACTATCATCTAAAACTTTTTTGAAGATGAATTACACAAATGCAAAAAGACAAAAACAAGAACGGAAGTGGTACATAACATGATGCTTGCACTAGCTAGCCTCCAAAAATAACTAACTACCTCTACATGGTGTGGGGCACTCAAAATTATCACCATCATAAATTGATAATAGTAAAAGTAGTATCTCCAGAGGAAAGAATTTGCTAAAGGCTAAGATTGCAAATGAGGAAAAGTGAACACTGATTTCCTAATTTTACCCCCAAACCCTAACTTTTTACCTTGGAAACCATCCTAGGTTAAAATTAGGAGCACCCTAGAACTTCTAAAACCAAAAGTGATGGTCCTATAGCCTATTTTTTTTGTTCTCTATGCATCTAAATTACAATGGAACCTTGTAACGAGACTGACCCAAAAAAGAGGTTTTTTGGCCAATCACTTAAAAGGCCAACCCAACATCGTATTATCTTTCCCCTAACCATCGAGGCATAGTGGGGCATATATTTTTTTCAAATCTTGATCTAAACAACGAATTATTTGAATCAAAGCAAAAAATACTTTGTCTGAAAGAGGGGAAAAATGTAGATGTAAAAATGGCCTAACACATATCACACATCCTAAATGACATTTTTCCATTATCGACACCATTGCCATTGTATTTCACATCATTTACATCATTAACCCTATTTTCCTCTATTCATTTAATAATATTTAATTATTTAATTAATTCATTATATCGTCAGCTAATCTAACTTTATTCATCTTGATTAATTAAATAAACATCAATTATTTAATTATGTTGCTAATATACCCTATTCACCTAAATCAATTAAATTGTTATCATTAATAATTTAATTTTAATCACTTTCCTTTCTCTAAACTTGAATAATTAAATCAATTATTCGAAATCATTCAACATAGTCAAAAAACAAATATATCTTTATTTGTTAAATTCAAAAATGACTTGTACGTTCAAATCAAAATATTAATTAATTATCCTCACCCCTTTTGTGATTGAAAAAATCATTTCCACTAATTTCTCATTCTAATCGATGGACTAACTCATTTATTCTTCAATCCCACTCAACTTGATTTCTTCAATCTCCCCAATCATTCAAATATAATTCCACTAATCATTCCAATCTATTTCCTCTCTACAGTTCTTAACCATTGATTAGGATATTTCCTCATCGAATCTTGATTGTTCATCTCAAGCAAACCCTCTTCATTCTAAAAAATGATAGGATAATCTATAGATTTTATGAAAAAAAGTCATGCTAAATTGAGATTTGAATTCTTATGAGCATTTACACACATCTTCAATCACCATTAACACACTTTGAAGCTTTTGCAAAAAACAAATGGAGGCTTAATTCAAACACAATCCAACATCAATACAAATACAACTCTGACATGGTATGGTAAGACTTGTTTTGTTTTTGATTCATTTAACTTTGTTAGTTTTTTATTTGTTTGGATTCATAGCTTTACATTTTGCATTTCATGAGTATGGGTCTGGAATTTTATCTTGTTTGAATTTATTTGGTTCGATGCATTGATATTTTCCCTTGTTACAAAATCACAAAAACAAGCACCCATGTATCAACACACATAAATAAATCCACCCCAACAACAACCCATGTATCAACAAAATAACACTCCTCAAGGCATGGTGCAACATAACACTCCCCAAGGTTTGGTTAAAAAACATGTTCAACAACATCCTTCTCATTAAGACCCTTGACATAATGCTAATATCAACAAGTTTCAAACATTCAAAATAAAGATCATAATGCAATGAAATATCAAAATGGCCCTTCATATACACAAACTCCTCAACAACAAAATCTTGTTCCACAAAAAAATATTGTTTCACAACAAAAAAAATTTGAATCCAAAATATCAATAAAATCTTGTTCCTCAGCAACCAAATCTTGTTCCACAACAACAAAATTATGGTCCTCAACATCAAATTATTAATCCTCAATATACATACTTCAAACTAAAAGATCCAAATGCTACTCCACAATATCAATATAGTGCTCCTCAAGGACCAAACATTTTGTCACATATACATAATGTCCTTCAAACAACAATTCATAATCCAAACCCATATTACAACTCATCATTCTTTGGTCTTAATTCATCCCAAGATAGATCATCATCATAGTTATATGTTGTCACACATGGATCCCATGTGAAAGAGGATTGATTTCTTTAATCAAAATATAAGTATTCATTGTGCTCCTCATGAGTGGTAGAAAATTCAGAAGTGTCATTCTCCACCTTCTTAGGACTGTCTTCATCAAATTCAAATCCACCTGTAACCTCATGAATGAAATGATATGAGTGAAAATTAAAAACTAAATTGGAGATATCATCACATTTTTCTCTTTCATGTCCATCTTGTAAAATAACCTCGAAGAACCCATCATCACTTTCAAATCCACAAAAGACATCAATAAAGATGTTAGTATTAGAATATTCGATAAATAAATCAAAATTAGGATTCAAGGTTTCCATTTGTTCTTCTTGCAATTCTCATTCTTCCTTATGTTGTATCATCACCATCTCTTCTATATCTTGAAATTGTGTCTCAAGTTTTTCATGCATTAAAATATCCATAGAAATTTCATGCATGACCAAGGATTCATCAAAAGGAACACATTCTTGTTGTGATATTTCATTTACTAAAATATCTTTTTCAATTAAAAAATTATGACCTTCATCCTTTGACTCAGATTCTTCATATTTTTGTAAAGAAATTTCCTTCACTTCATAATCCTGGATCTCCTCCTCTTGATTTATTCTTAATTGAACTTGGGTGTAATTTATAACCTTTTAGTGCCATCATACCTTGGATGTGAATTAATAAATCATTATAAGGGTCCAAATTCTTGAAACCCTCATCCATATTGTTATATGCAACCCTCATAACAGTTGAATCTATAACCAATTCTTTCATGGGGTTGGAAGAGTGAGTGAGTGTAAAGTAACCACATTCAGGAAAGGAATTAGATTTAGTGGAGAAATCTTCAAAATCCCTAGGCTGGCAAGATCACATCTCTGATACCACTGTAATGCCCCAAATTTAAAATATTTTAAATAAGAAAGTTTTTCTTCAATTTGAGCAAATTGGGTATTGAATTTACTACTTCAAATTGTGCCCAAATAAAACTAAGATGGTTTCCAAATATCATATGATGCTCTATTTATAGTGTAATTTCTCTTGCTGGAAAATATTTCAGATTTTATTCAATAAATAATATCACACTTAAATATTGTGAACCCTCAACAAACAATGAAATCGGGTATGAATTTATCTTCACCAATATTTGCAAATATAACTCAATAATGTGAGAAGTTGTCATGTAATGCTACATAAATGAAAATACCATGGAAATTCATCAGATTTACTATCATAAACAACAGCTAACAACAAACTACAGCTGCAGAAAAAAAAAAGAGAAATCTCACCAATGCAAGTCAAAATATGCACCAAATGGATGCCAAACTCAATACAACTCATCAAATCAAAATATGATAATCTGAGAAGAAATATTATATGAAGATATGTCACTGATACAAATATATATGCTGCAACCTACAACAAAAAAAAACTAAAGCACACAACTCACTTATTCTCAAAATACACCTACACATATTGAAATAAATACTATAAATTGAAATCGATGAAGCACAATGTCTCTCTATATGAATCTGATCTTGGAGACCATCAAAACCACTGCCTTCAAGCCTATAAATCCTTGGTTTATTATCCTTGGATTTTTTCCTTCTTCGGTTTCCCAACGTTAGAAGAAAAATCACAAACTGTGAGAATAACATGGATAGAATGAATCCAAAAAGCAAGAAATTATATTTTATATGAGTTGTCTTCTTCATGAAGCTTATTGGGTGCCAAAAATCCATGTCAAAATGGAATGAATATTCATTTTCATGATTTTATAACCCTTTTTCCAAATTGACCTCCATGAAATTAGCCATTTCCCAAAAATATTTTATTTTATGATAACTTTGTCAAAAGCAATTAAATCTTCTTTTTTAGAAAAATATGCTTTTCCAAAAACCAATGGCAGTTTGGGGAAATTAACAACCTTGCAACAATATTTAATTTTTATCATTAAATCATATTTTCCCTAGTTAGTTTTAAATATAAACTTTTTTGGTTTATTCATAAGTCCTGGCTTACTATTTTTGGATAACCATCTCATTAAAACTAATAACTTGATATTTTTAGAAAATTCTAAAAAAGGGACATGACATTGTGCTTGTTTCTAGCCAGAAATTTACAAGAATTGGACACTTAGGTTGTTAGTGCTTCATTTTTGTCACATATGAAGTCATAATCATCAAATTGTAATTTCTAGGTTTTTTTCATAAACAAGACAAGCCCAAATGCATAAGTTTGAAATTACCATAGGGGCAATTCTATGACACTAATTTTTTTCCCCACTTTAATGAGATAATTTTGGATAAAAATTAGCTACACTAAAGTAGCTAGAAAGATATAAATATTGATTTTAAAATTTTAACATTTTTCACAAAAAGAATACTGCATCTAGGCCACAAAGGTCAAGCAAGTAGATATTGACAATACCCCCAACATTCAAGATTAAATAAACTACATCTAATTTAATATTTGATTCTTCAAAAATAAAAAATGGGTTAGTTTAAAAAATGGAGGAAACTACCACAACGAGAAGAATGTTCAAGAAAAAATTTAGTGAATTGAAATAAAATTTTATAAGAAGTGAGTATATGCCCCATCCTATTTTTGGACCCAACTAGGAGGGTATAAATAGGAAGGTATGGAGGTCTAAGGAAATTTCACCATGAAAATGGTAAAATCTTTCTTATATACGCCCATTGTGGGCACAAAAAAGGTCATTTTCACTATTCACTTCAAGGATTTTTTTTATTTTTCTATAGAATTGTTAGAAAAATGCCTCAAAGACATGATTTAAAGCTACCTAGGATTGAGTAGCTTATGTGGAAAATTTATCCTTTCTTTTTCATTTTTTAGTGTTTTTAAACCCTAGAAAATTCATGAGCAACACAAGCATCCAGTCAATATGATGAAGTATAGCGGTCGGGTTGGCATCCAACTAGTGTGTTAAAGTCAATCAATTGTGTTGTTATTTTTCCTACACACTGTCATTAGAAAATAATTCATAGACTCCAACATGGTATTTAGAAATTTGTGTGGTGTGCTACCATCATAATGAGAAATTGAGAAACTTTTGGTTAAGAAAAATAAAGAGTATAGAATAGAAGGTAAAGGAATGGATTTTCATGATATAGTTTCATTTTTAGGACCTTATTGATATCTAAGATCATGTTAATGGAGTTATCTTATCTCTACTAAGGATCCCCAACAAGAATATCTCACTATATGAGTAATTTCTACAATGAGTCAGTTCCATGTGCCTATGTTGATGGCATTAATGAAGAGGTGGGAAGCAGATACCTCCTCATTTCATCTCCCAATAGGGGATATGATGATTAACCTTGTATATTTCTACCACATTCACTGACTATCCATCTAAGGAGAGAGGGTGGTTTATGAGGATGGACACACAACTTAGGATGCACAAGTAGCACAACATTTTTGTATCAATTGTGTGATCCCAAAGTATACCACTATGTATATCTATCTGTGGTTCTTGGAGCAAGGGTGCATCACAATTCTATTAGTATGATGTGTTGTGATTATGATTGTGGAATTATTCGTAGCTATCAATGGGTGAGGATCTCACCTTCATGGGGGCCGCATTGATTGTATCAGAGCAATGGAGGAGCAAAAAATGGTATACACCTCAAGAAAAAGTACACTAGCACATCTCTATCATGACCTCGAGCATTACTCCACTATGAGTATCATTATGGAATAGCCTATACACTCCTATGGGTATGGGTTTTTTATCACTTTACCAGCATGTGGCTAGTCGAGTATCCCCAAGGTGTAGGGCAAGGAGATCCTCATGCACTTGCTTACCCATTTAGGTGTGATTGGGGGTTTGGAAATTTATTATTTTGGTAGAAATTTTTTAACACACTAGGGAGAAAAGATGTCTGATGGTAGTCATATAGGCACATGATGACCAAAGCCTCAAAAAAGAGGTAACTATCACACATACAAAAAAATAGGATCCTAGTTGGGAGGGCCAACCACATCATTGTACCATACTAATGGAATTGATTCACTTGATAGTTTGACCAAGTGTAGGCCATCCCACCTATTGTACCTATGTATATATAGCTGCACCAAAGTACAACCCAAGCAAGAGATCTTCCTCATTTTACCATTATCAATGTTACACTCAACAACGATGATGGTGAGGATAAAAATATACTAGAGGCCCTCATAACTGATGACATCAGTATATTAGTTGGATTTTCTAATTGGTGGTCGATAGAAAGTTTGACCTTAATTTTCCCAATGGTGATACTAGTGCATAGGGGTTAGACAACAAGGTACCAGGGATCAACAAAGAGGAGAGCATGATGGAGGTAGCTCAAGTAGAGGAGAGGCCAAGGTGGTGGTGGAAAGTGTCTTCACTTGTACATGAATTGATGGTCTCCATCACACCACTAGGTTCTTGACCGGCCATACCCCCTTCTATGGGTGCTACAAGGCCCAACATTGCATCCACCAATGGTGTTGCACCCTTAGATTCACACTAGAATGTTGGGGACCTAGGTATGGATTGAATTTGAAAGAGATATATGATATAGATGTTATTTTATTTTATGCTCAAACATATATATACATATATTATTTTAGTTATTTTATTTTATGCTAAAACATATATATATATATATATATATATACATATATATATATTATGATGTGGTACCAATACCATCCACTTTCTCTATTATTTCAGTAATTTACATTGGAGTGCCTAAACTTCTTTGGTTAATGCATATCAGAGGTGATCTTAGCCATCTAGATCTAGGGCTAGGTCCTAGATTCCTATAGACCATAGATAGTGGAGTGAAACACCCAATTATTCAATCTTGTATTGTGTCTATGGATGGCCTACAAGGAGGTCCAGATGGAGCTAGTTCAACACATTATAGTGCTAGTAGTGATGAGTGGGGTGTAGAGATCCATCATATCCTCACTGAGAGAGACTACATAGTGACAAGGGCTAAGATTGTTGATCAGGCATGTGAATCTCTCTAGATCTTGTTCAATGACCTCAAGGGATAGCTAGAGGAATCTAGGATGACCTTGAATGATTTGAAACATCCCTAGGTGTGGTAGTTGAGGGAAAAACTAGTAGAGGCATGATAAAGAGAGGATATAATGATAAAGAATATGACTTCTCTGATGGAGAAAGTGGGTGATCTATAAGGACTTCAATCACGAAGCATGTCCATGTCACAGTCGCATCGATCCCACTCACATGCTTCCATCTACTAGTCACCCCTACCACCATTAGGACTAGAGGGCTGAGGGAGCCATTCCATCAACAACTATATGCATTTTATTATTGTATATCATTTTTGATGTACATATTCATATTCATATATACAAACACCACATATTTTTATAGTGATTTGATACATGTACATGACATTGATATATATATGATATTTTGGATCAACATTATGTGTTTCATGTGTATGCTTTATTTTCATGTATGGCTATACTATGGATGTATTATTGTATTATGTGATATCATGATCTAAATAAACATACATTGTATGTATTCTTAATTAAATATAATGATGATCTAATTGGTGCCTAATAATGTAGATAGAATATGCGATGTAGAATATATGGATAAAATAATTAATCAAAGATAATGCACTTATACATAGTATAGAAATAAAACACATTATAAAATCTCTAAGAAATTAAATTAATACACATGTTTACATCACAACAAAAATTAAAAATTAATGTGTTAGTGAAGGAATACCATAGAATAATGGACTACAATCATTGAAGAGGTGATGATCATCACGCACATACCATATAGACCTTATGCATAGTATCTGTGAAGGTGCATATCATTGAATAGTTATTTTATAGGAGTGACATACATAGAAGATAATCCATAGGCACTAGAACCATACATGAATGTGATTATGTAAGGACCTAACCAATTAGGGCTAAAATTCTTCTTTTGATCAGGTGGCACATTTACATTTATCTGGTTCTCATAGAGAATGAGATCACCCAATTGAAAAGTGTGAGAAAGAACACCTTTGTTGTAATGCTTAGAAATATAATTTTGATAATCATGAAGATGGTTGAGGGCTTGTAATAAGTTCTCATCAAGAAACTCAGGCTAATTTAGACACTTAGGATGGTAAGAATCATCATGAATAACCCCAAGAGAAACTTGCAAAGATAGTTTCCAACTCTAAAGGCATAATAGCCTTAGAACCATAAAAAAGGTTTTATGGAGTTGTTCTAGTATCCATATGAATAATCGTGCAATAGTCCCATAGGGCATAAGTTAATTTAGTATACCAATATTTACCATGTTTATTCACTACTTTTATAAGAATTAGTGCAAGAGTTTTATTACATGCTTTTGCTTTGCCATTATATTGAGGATAATAAGGCATAGAAAATTGATGTTGAATATGAAAAAAATCTATAATTATTGCTTTACCCCTTTGTTCTTAAATGAAGTACCATTATCTGAAACAAGGATAGAAGACAATCCAAAGCAATAAATAATGTTATTTAGAGGAAAGATATAGATTGCTTCAACGTTAGTGGATCGAAGTTGAATATCTTCAACCCACTTCGTAAAGTAATTGGTAGTTGTGATGATGAAGGTATGTCCCTTAGAAGAAGGATGATATATTTTCCCAATAATATCCAACCCCCATTTTATAAATGGCTAAGGAGCAGTTTTATTACAAAGTTCTTGTACATGAGCTTGACTAATATTACTATGTTGTTGACATTGAGGACCTTAGTGAGACATTAAAGAATACCATTGTAAGATTTTCAATAAATAACATTACATATAAGGATGTATCAAGCTAAAATAATTTTTATCTGGACATGAGTATTCTTAATTTCGTCATTAGGAAAGTTTCCAAGTTTTAGGTAATTATAGATATGAGAATACCATTCCCCTAAGTCTACATGAGCACACACGATATTATCAAGTTCAGGTTGATTTAAGATAATAGGAGATCAAAGAATCTAGACCGAAAATTGGTACTCATCTACACCATCATCCAAGGGTCCAAGGGAAGTTGTGCTTTCCATTGCATCTATATGACAATTTTCTCTCCTAGGAACACTATTGATAGTAAAATTAGGGAACCAATCAAGAAAGGATAATTTGAAATCTCAATACTGAGATGGCTTTCTTTGCTTAGCTTGATATGTTCTCATGATCGGATTTACAATAAGCTTAGAATCACCATGAATATAGATATGTTTAATATTCAATGCTATAATGGCATGTAAGCCAACAATAAGGGATTCATACTCAACAATATTATTTATAAAATGAAATTATAATTGAAAAGATAGAGGAATCATCTTTCCTTTGGGAAAGACACTACACTTTCCATGGAGCTAGTTTGACATCTTGATCCATCCAAAATAGGTTTGTGATCCAATGAAAATAGATTTTCATCTAGGAACAAGTCTAATATAGGAAAAAAATGGGGTAAGGTAGCTTCTACCAATTGATTAGTAGAAACTTACACTTTAATTTCTCTGTAAGGCACAAACTTAATATCAAAATTAGAGAGAAACATCACCCATTTTTCCAACCTTCTAGAAAGATCAATTCTAGTGAATAATTTTTAAAGATCACATTTTATGATCATATGAGTCTCCACATGGAGAAGATAATGTCATAAATTTTGTGTTGAAAAAATGAGAGAAAGACATTTTTTTTCATATTAGAGTACCAAGTTGTTGTAATATGGCCTACACATGTTTTCATTGAAGGCAACCATGGCAACCTTAGCAACCTAAGTCAGGAATCTGATCTATAGTACAATTTTGGCTTACTCCAGAAGAATAGGGTGAAGAATAGGATATCCAGTTATAGGCATAAAATTTGATCTTAATATTCCACTAGACTACTATTTTGGGTAGTGGATCTCTGAGGATTTTTTTTTATGTTTTTTAATGCTTATTCATGAAGTACATTGATACACAATCTCTGATACGCAATCTAGGAGATCTGGTGCACTAATTTGTTGAATTTTGTGCTAGAAGGCCAACCTAGAAAATATAGCAATCATAGATGTATGAGGATTAATTAATCAAATGTCTTCATGCTCTATTATGTTTTTTTTGGTCCTCTCTTTGTCTTAGCCAACTTTGGAGGCTGCGCATAAAGATTTAGTGGTGGATCTAGCCGACATTTGAGAAGAACTAATTTTTTTATGAAGCCGACATAAGAATGATCAAATCCTTGATAGTGGATATAAATATGAGATTGGTTCTATCACTTTTGTATGTTTCATATGTGGAGAAATATGTGAAGATAGTGAATGTGAATATAGTGTGAATGTGTCTATGTGTGATGTGAAGAGCAGAAAGAAGCAAAGTAGAGTAGAGTGAAGTGCAAAGTTAAAAAGAAGATCTAGAATTTAATCCATGAGCTTCACCAGAACTATAACCTAGCATGAATAGATGCTAATATCTTAGTTCATCCTTCAGATGGTTTTAATCTAAAAATTTTTAATACAATGAGCCTTCCCTTTGAGAAATGTGCCTGAATGCAAGTGCATTCCCTTTGTAGAATTTTATTTGAGTACTCAAATTGTGGATTAACCTCCACCGTGGTTTTTCCCCTAATAGGGTTTCCACATAAAAATATTTGTTTCATGGTATTATGAATGTTTCCTTTGAATGCTTGCATCTTTATTTTAATGTAATGAAAAAATGGTTGAGTTTCAAATTAATAAGGTTAAGATTTGTTGAGCACTGATTCACTCCCCCCTCCTAGTGTTCCCTTGAGTCCAACACAAGTTTCATAATAAACCAAAATGTAATTGATGTAGTAGACCAATATTTCTTAACCACCATCATCATGCTGAGCCAAAAAAACTACTAAAGCATGAGGTGATGCAAAAAAAAAAAAAGGGTCTATCTTGTATAGTTGGCATCAAGATGGGAGGATTAGCCAAATACCTCTTGATAGATTTAAAATCCTTGTGGCATTGATCATCCCATGGAAAATATATATCTTTCTTCAACATACATGTGAATGGAAGAGTATGATCAACCAATTGAAATATGAATCTAAGAATTACCTAAATATTCCCTTGCAAACTATGTAGTTGATATGTGTTCTTAGGTGGAGGTATGTTAATAATTACATCAATTTTTTTATGTCAAATTTGATTCCATGACGAGAAAAAATAAGTCCTAAAAGTTTTCTTGCATCCACACCAAAGACACATTTAAGGGGATTTAGTTCCATCTTATATATTTGAAAATACTTTCAAAGATGAGATGAAGATTCCCAATGTGATCTTGATGAGTTATAGACATATCCAAGATGCCATCAACATAATATTCTAAGATACTATTAATGAAAACATGAAAGATAAGATTCATAACTTGTTCGTAAGTTTCTCTAACATTATTTAATCCAAATGACATGGCTACGTTATAGAAAGTACCACCAGGGGTAGTGAAATTTATCTTATACTAATATTCTAGGTTAATATGGATCTTATTATAGTCTGAGAATCCATCCATGAAAGACAATGAATGGCCTATTATTGAGTTAAAAATCATATTCATATTAGGAAATGGAAATTCATTCTTAAGAGAATCCTTATTAAGATCATGAAAATCACTACACACATGAATACAACCATTATGTTTACTAATGATAATGATATTTGATATCCAAGGTGAATAGTCAATAGGATGGATAAAATCATCTTTTAAAATATTTTCTATCCCAATTTGACTAATAAAGTGACCTTGGGAATCATTTGAAAGATTTTTTATTTAGTGGAATTGGCATCAAGACACAAGAAAATATTGTGAACTACCATAGATTCATCAATACTAGGCATGTCCTCATATGACCAAGCAAAGATATTGGGATGAGAATGAAATAAATCAATGTGTTGTTTAGATTCCTTTGAGGAAATATATTTTTCAATCTTAATTAATTTTTCAAAAGATTTAGGATCCATGAATAAATAATTTGTATCTCCTTTGAGGGGGGTGCTAAGATCTTAAAGATGAGGCATATAAACACTATCATCCATATTAGATAAAAAATACTTCTCATCAAAATTAATAATGAAATCACCAAACTAGGTCTGTCTATTTAAGTAATATGGGAATCATCATTTATGATGATAAGAAGGTAGGTTGGAATAGACACTTAGTAATTATTCTAGTGATTCATCTCAAGATAAAACATCTAGAGGAACTTCATTAGATTCTCCATTTTTTTCAATGTATTCTAGATGAACCAGTTTAAGAGGAAAAATTAAGTAAAAACCATAATGAAATTGAACCATGGATTTTCCTTTGACGTTGTGGGATGATATCCAATTCCAACTTTAGAGTCACATGGATCAACCTCTAAGGGGACTTTGATACCTTGTTCATTATTCCCACAAACTTTACCTACATAAATGAACTTAGAGAAGATATTAAATCTTGGTTTATAATGTGACTATAATTCTTGAGAAGGACAATTATTGTAAAGAGTGTACTCCATACTATAAGTATTACCTTTATAGAAGAAAAAAAATCCTTCTTAGCAGAGGTGAATGCAGTTTTTTGAATGTTTAAGTAGATTGAATCTACTTTGTACTCATTGATACAAGATTTTGTGAAGTTCAAGGATCACTAATCATCACCTAGACATGAATTCAATTTAGGAGAAGAAATAGGAGTGGATTAAGGACTTTCTTCTTTATGAGGGTCCTCTTTAGGGACATATACCTCAAGAGTAATCTTTGTGATAGGTACTATGACAGTATATGTCAACACATTGGAAGATAATGAAAGGTTAAAAAATTTAAGAGTAGGTGCAACTGAAGTTTGACCAACACATATTCTCTCACACAATTGTACAACATTAGGGTTAAATTTCATTGTGATCACCTCATTGTTAGTGAAAAAAATCACAAAACAAAACAAAGTAAAAGTAACTGCTCCTAAAGCATGAATGTGTGGCCTTCCCAAGAGAATATTATATGGAAAAAATCCTATCACAACACATACTAGGGTGGCTATAATAACGAGTGCCAACCTTAAAGAAAATATTACCATGCCTAAGGCTTGTCGACTAACATTATCAAACCCACAAATATACGATAACTAAGAAACAAGGGAAGCTGAATAAAATTTAATTTTAGGAAACAAATCAATAATACATATGTTTATTTCTGAGATAGCATCAATGAGAGCACATCTAATATTGATATTATTAATATAAACTATTACCATCAAATGATCTACTTGTAATTTCACTTCTAAATATGGGAGATCATGTATACAACATAATATTCAGTGAGTCCACATGAATATGATCTACCAACAAATTAAAATTTGTGAGCCTAGAAGAATAAGGAAAAATAATCATTTTGAAGGCTTCCTAAAGCATACCATTCTAAACCAAATAAATTTGAAGAAAATCCTAAAGTGAGATCTTCATGGGAGTAACAAGAAGTTGCTCGACAAGATAATACTCACCCAAATGATTAGGTATAGTTCTAGGTTCTTAAGGAATTATTGGTTGAGAACGTAGTAAATAAGTAGGTTGATTAACATTTTGTTGATTCCTTTTAGTATTGTAAGTATGTGCCACTACTCTATAAGAGGGAGCATTAGATTGCATGAATCTCTATTGCAAGTATGAAGGTGTTTTTATTGATTTCAGAAAGCTTGTGTTGGTATTGGTGAGAGTTTTTTAGTAGTTGAGAGAGGTTGTTTCTTTGATTAGTTGCATTATGTTTTCATCAGTTAAGTTATTGGTGTTAACCTCTAGTATTAATTTTATAAGCTTCCATTTATGATTTTGGTAGTAATAAAGATGTCGAGGATATTGAGAAAATGGATAAAATAAGGAAATAGGTTATGAGAGAGGTTTTCTGATTTTTCTTCGTATTTATTTTGGATTGAAGATTAGCTTTTGTGGTTTGGATCTGTTGGATAAAGATGTTCAAAGTTTATATATCCAAAATTTGGCTTTTGGATTGATGTGCAAAAAAATTTCAATATGTGAATTGGATTTATAATGTTTCTTACAGAGGTGTCTAGGAGAAATATTTTGTCTCCACATTTCTCTATAGTTATTCTTGAAGTCTTGCAATTTTGAAGGTATGTTAATAGTGTTGATCTCTTTCTTGTTTCATGATGATTTGTAGTTTGTTTCTCTAAACGATGGATTTTTGAGTTGCAATTTTTGGCAACATAGTTTAAGTGTATTGAGAGTGTACATTTTGAAGGTGTGATTTTTTGTGAAGGAATTCAATGGATTTTATGATGATAGAGTAATATTAAAGATCATGATGAAGCATGGTGTGTGGTTTACAAGTCATCCCTGGATTTAAGGAAGCATGCACATCAAATTTTGAGGGTGTTTGCATGGATTTAAAATATGAATCTAGCTCTTCTAACTCTTAAAGTTGTGTGAATGAAAGTTCTCTAGAGAAAAAGGAAAAAAATGGAGGTACTTTGGTATCCTATTTTCATGTTAGAAAGGATAAGAACTATTTTCTTTTTGACAATGGTTGGTCAAATAATATAACCAAAGACAAGATTTTTTTTTTTAACTTAAAAATATGATGGACTTGTTAAATTTGGAGATGATTCGGGTACTAAGATTTGTGGAATAGGTTCAAAAATTTTTGATGGAAAGCATAATATTGAATATTTTTACTATATTGTTAAATTTTTAAGGCATAATCTCTTGAGTTATGGATAAATGTGTAGCAAAGGAAAAAAAAAATGTTTTAGGATGATATATGTGAGATCAAAAAAAGGTCCAGAATTGTGATTTATATTGGAAAGAGGACAAATGGAAATATCTATTAGCTCAAGGGTGTTGATGGTCACTATTTTATGTCTCAGATTAATGATATTTGGTTATGGAATAGGAGAATGTGTCACATAACTTTTTATAGATTGGTTAGAATCAGTTCAATTCAAGCAGTGAGGCATGCAAAGATGAAAACTGGATGAAAGAAATGGAAGAAGAACTTATGTAGATTGAGAAGAATCAGAATTGAGAACATAATTGGTAAGAAGTGGGTATTTGAAAAAACATTAAATGAGAATGGAGAAGTGGTAAGAAACAAGGCGAGGCTTGTGTGTAAGGGCTATGCACAAGTTGAAGGAATAGACTTTGAGGATACATTTTCTCTAGTGGCTAGAATGAAAGCAATCAGGTTGTTTTTGGCATTTGCAACACATAAGTACTTTAAAGTTTATCATATGGATGTGAATTAATCTTTCTTGAATGGATAATTATAAGATGAAGTGTGTACATGGAACAATTGGAAGGACTTTAGTTGTCAAATAAACCTAAAATGGTTTGTAGATTGAAGAAAACATTGTATGGATTGAAGCAAGCTCCTAGATCTTGGTATGTAAGGTTGGAAAAATATTTGATACAACAAGGATTCAATAAAGACATTTTAGATAGTAATATTTACTTTAATCTTGAGAAAGATAAAATCTTGATAGTGGTTGTGTATGTTGATGACATATTTTTTGGAGAAAATGAAGCTATGTGTAGGAATTTTGTAGAAGAGATGTAGAGAGAGTTTGAGTCGATGTCTACATTTGGTAGATTAATTTATTCCTTGGGCTACAAATCAATCAAACAAATAAAGGTATATTCATTTTGCAATCAAAGAATTTTAAATAAATGTTGAAGAATTTTGGAATGGAAGACTCCAAACCAGTATGCACTCCTATGGTTACTAGTTTCAAACTAAATAAGGATGATGAATCCTCTAAGGCTGATTAGAGAAAGTATAGATCTATGATTGGTGGATTTCTATACCTAAATACTACTAGACTATATATCATGCATGAATTTTTTCTTGTGGATAGATTTCAATAAGACCCTAAACAGACACATGTTGCAGTAGTTAAGAGGATATTCAAATATTTTAAGGGCACTCTAGATTATGGCTTGTGGTATCCTAAGGATACTAATTTCACATTGAATGCTTACATGGATTTAGATTGGGTTGGTTGTGTGGATGATAGTAAAATTACAAGTGGTGATGCATTATTTATTGGATGTTGATTAGTATCATGGCTGAGTAAGAAACAAGATTTTGTTTCTTTATCTACTATAGAGGTTGAGTATATTATAACATCTTGTTTCACATAGAAGTTGTGGATGAGAAAAACATTGAAGAATATTAATGTGATGTATGATGAGCATATTTCTATCTGTTTTGATAATAAAACTACAATAAATATTTCAAAGAATCCAGTGATGCATTCAATAAAAAACATATATCAATTAGGTTTACCTTTTGAGAGAAAATTTTGTGGAGAATGAAGTGAATCTTGGATGTGTACCTACAAAGGATTAGATTGTTTACATATTTAATAAGGCTCTTCCTAAGGATAATTTTGAGTATCTTGGAGATAATTTTGGGGTTATTTCCCCTCCTTTTTTGAACTAGATGCACATGGAGATGCAACTATCTAGTGGATCTATGGATGTATTCCTTATCTAGACTGATGTTGGTGGCTACCTCTCAAGGGGAGTAGGTAATAACATTTTTGTAGTATGGAATATATGTTGTTATTGTGTAGAGGTTTTTGAGTTGATTTGTGTGTACTCCTAAGGGGGAGTATTCAAATTAGTAATAAGTATCTTGGTTTAATGTCAAAGAGGGAGAACCATGCAAAATATTGTATCCTTTGCCATTGATGCCAAAAGGGGAGAAAGAGAGACATCTGCAAAATATGTTTATATAAAGGGAGAGAGATGTCAAGTTAAAAAGAAAAAGGTTGAAAGGGGGAGAGATAATAGAGAGATAATTGTTGCCTTTGCCTATTGTGTGTTGTCTTTGATGGTTTTTCACATCTTGTGTTTCCATCAATGATTAAGGGGAGATTGTTGCAAGTATGAAGGTGTTACAATTGATGTCAAAAAGCTTGTGTTATCATTGGTGAAAATTGTGTAGTGGTTGAGAGAGGTTATTTCTTTGATTAGTTGCATTATGTTTTCATTAGTTAAGTTACTGGTGTTAACCTCTATTGTTACTTAGATAAGATTTTTTTTATGATTATGGTAGTGATAAAGATGTAGAGGATATTAAGAAATTTGACAAAATGAGGAAACATGGTATTGCAGAGGTGTTCTAATTTTACTTTTCATTTCTTCTAGGTTTAAGATATATTTATGTCGTTTGCATATGTTAGACATGGGTGTTCAAAGTTTCTATATCTAGAATTTGGGCTTCTAGATCAATGTGCATAAGAAGTATGTTCACTAGTATGTGAACTGAGTTTGCAGTCTTTCTTATAGAGGTGTCTGGGAGAAATTATTTTTCTCCAAATTTCTCCATAGTTTTTCTTCAGGTCTTGCACTTCTGAAGGTATGTTGATGGTGTTGATCTCTTTCCTGTGTCAAGATGATTTTGTTTTTTTGCTCTGGAAGATGTATTTTTTGGTTGTCATTATGGCAGTATAGTTTAAGTGTACTAGGTGTGTACATTCTGAAGGTGTGAGTCGTTGTGAAGGATTTTGGTGGATTTCAAGATGATACAGGAATATTATAGATCATGATGAAGTGTGGCATGTGGTTCACAAGTTGTCTTTGGATTTAAGGAAGTGTGTACTTCAATGTTTAATGGTGTTTGCATGGGGTAACAACCGAGCTAGTGTTTACACTACATTTGAAGATTTTTAAACACTGATGAAGGTGTAGCATGGTGTGTGAGTGTTAATTTGGGTCTCAATTAAGTTTTGTATTTGTACACTTTCATTCCTATCCATTGTGGGAATGCTTAACTTCTACCTATTTTTAATTTGTAAAGTGTAAGGTGTGTATAGCTGACTTGAAGATGTTTTTCAAGTTGTGGATGGTATAAATACAAGGTGAATTCATGTGATATGGAGTATGGAATATAGTTGAATATTGTGATGCAAAATTAAGTGAAAAGGTGAAAATTTGAGTGAGATATAATACAAGATTGTTGAATGTAGTGAGTTGAGATATCTTGATCTCTTGAAGACTGCAAGTGTTATTGGAGTTTTTGTAGTGAAATATTTGTTGCATTGAGATTGTGTTCTCTATGTAACATTCTCTCTTCTTTCTTCTTTACACTCTAGTAGTGAGCCCAGGCTATGAGCCTTTTTGGATAGTGTGTCCTATTTTGTTAGTGATCCTCTTTGTATTGGTTTTGCAATCACTTATATTATGACCTAATCCTCACCATGGTTTTTCCCTTCTAGGTGTTTCCACATAAATATGGTGCTCTCTTGTGTATGGTGTTTTTAGTTTCAATTTTTGTTATCTTTTTTTCATGCTTAAACATTATAATAGATTAAGGTTTTAATGAATTCTTGTGGATCTGATTACTATTGAGGGTTTTGATGTTTTAATTTGGTATAATTGATTCACCCCCCCTCTCAATTGTCTTTCTCATTCAACAATATCATGTAAAGGTTTGGTGTATTAATTTTGACAAGAACCTCATGCAAGATCATCCTTGGTTCTTTGCAATCTTGCATCAACCAAAAATATTTTCTTTCAAATTTGTTCTTGTTCTTCTCTAGTTCAGGTTGGCAGATTCAGTATTTCATCATATTTTTTCACCATACACTATGGATCTATGTTTTCATCATGGACATGTTCATTTTACTTATTCCAATATTTAAGCATGATTGGATCTTTTTCAGGAAAGTTATCACTTTTGGATTAAGTGACAGTTTCTAGAACAGAGCACCAAAGCAGTTTTCAGCCTAGTAGCTAGTTCGATCTCTTGTGGATCCTTGCGTTGTATTTTTAATTGTTCCATCGACTATCCTCAAACTTAATTTAGGTCCAAACTTCATCTTATGCACCTACCGAGGAGAAATTCAAATTTAAGGCCGATGTATTTCATGCATATTATGTTTCCTTCATCGAAGATTGTAATGATCTTTGGACGACGTGGATGATTGTAGATCTTGGATGCGATATAAATCATTGTAATAGATAATTAGAATAGAAAATTAGAAGAAATATTAGATTCAATCTATAATATTTCATCTCGCATTAAGGATCATGTAGGAATACCATATTTGAGCATGTTGTAGCAGTCCTAAGAGCCCAATCTATAAATCTAGATGTTGTCGGTTGTATGTAATTAAAATTTTTGATAATAAGAATTTTTGGATCTTCATTTTCCTCTATTTTTTGAATGGATTTTGTTGTGTAACTCTTGCTACATGGTCCAAATTATTCTCTTTGAGGACCCTCCTACTGTGACTGCACTAGATTGGTATGAGAGCGAGATTCATTCCATGAGAGATCATCAAAATTTGTGAAGGCATGTTGAAGATTTTTTGTGGGGTGGCAGACTGAGGATCTGACCTGCAGCTACGAAGTACTTATGTAAAGATGGTGGGAAGAAGAAATGGAAGAGGAAATGGAGTGCATGGAAATACAAACCTAGCTATAATGGAGATGTTGAGAGGAATTGTTGCTAGATTAGAAGCAGTCAAAATGGCCCAAAGGAGAGGTCGACCAAATGATGATGTGGGTGATGAAGAGGTAGAACAATAGAAAGAAGAGGAAATAGGAAATCAACTAGGCCTTGATTAGGGAGAAGAGAGGTTCATAAGAGACCTAATTAGAGTAAATACTAAACCACATTTTAATCCACCAGATTATAGTGATAAGTTGGATTTAGATGAATTGCTCAATTAGATAATGGAGATGGAGAATTATTTTGATTTTTAATGTACCGTCTAAGACTAGAAGGTGAAGTTTTCTTGTATAAAGTTGAAAGGACATGCATCCCTTTGGTGGGAAAATTTGCATACATATAGGCAAAGAAGAGGAAAGGAGAAGATTAAATCATGGGATCGGATGGTGAATAAGTTAAAGACAAATTTTATGCTTGGAGACTGTCAAATCAATTTGTTTTGAAAGTTGCAGAATTTGAAGAAGAAGGATTCAAGTGTGAAAAAATATACTAAGGAGTTCTACAAGTTGAATATCAGATCTGTAAATTTGGAGGATGAAACCGAGAAATTAAAGCAGTTGTCATGAGTGTTCTTTACTACCACTGCCATACCACAAGCCCCTTAGTGGGAGGTAATGGTAAAGTGGTAAATACATAAAAAGTAAATATTAAAGAAGCAGTGTAAGGTATAAGGTGTACTAGCATTTTGGATGGAAAAAAATATTTTTTTATGAAATAGGTAGGAAAATGATGGGTGTAATTGGAGAAAACCTTAGGGTTTTTTCATGGATTTTTATGAAAAATAATAGGAAAACCCTAGGAAATTTTATGGATTTTTTTTGGTTCTAACAGTGACTCCTGTTGGGGATGAGTGATTTTGCAAATCAGTAAAAGAATCTAGAATATATACTAGGAGAGCAGACCAAAAGAAGGAAATGAAAAATGAAGGCAATGGTAGATGAAGGGAATGAATAGATGAATGATATGAAAATGGAGCAAATGGAGAATGGAAAACCTTACACTATTTTACATGGAAAGAAAATAAATGTTTTCAACAAGGGCACCTTTGGGAATGTCCATGTACTAGAAAAACCAGACCCTTCCTAAACTACTGTGCATGGAAAAGAGCATTTAAGGAGGTATTGCTAAGAATTTTCCATGCACTGGCGATTCTTAATCCTCTGTGTCTACTATGGCTCAAAAATCAAACCATAAAGGATGGAACTAGACCACCCAAAATAAAATCCTGCACTTTCCTCTGTAATAGACTTTATTCTAGTGTGAGCTCATTAGGTTTCTCTTGAAACTATCCATTATAGCTACCTTGCAAGATGCACTACCATTGAAAACCTTCAGGAAATCATTGCATTCAACCTGATTCATATTCATTTCACCACTCTATATTTTATCATTCCTACTATCATATGAAAAATATTTATCCCCTTTAGCATACAAAATGTATCCACATTCAACAAACCATTCATAGGCATGCTCACTGTCATATGTTGTTGAATGATCCAGCAGTTGTACTAGGACTAGAAAATCTGAATACTCTTCTTAGACACAAATGGATTCTTGATCAGCTTCAAAGAACTCATCACTATGAGAGATGAACATGAGGTTATATAAATTGTTACACATAGCATCTTCACTATCAAAGCAGATATATGCTGGAGAAAAAATTCTAGAATCATCTTTATGTGCATACTTCTAGTATTCAAGAGTCAACAAATCTGAAACTTTCTCACTACTAAGTGAACATGTTTCATCCATATCTTCTGCTATTTCTCCAACTTCTTGATAATCACCCTATTGTAGATCAACATCCATAACCTCATCCTCATAATTTGAGTCACAATCTATTATGCATGGAAACTCTCCATATCTTCACTGTTGGATGACATGGTACCTTCTTCTATTTCAGCTTTTGAAGCATTATTGCTAGTATCCACATACCTTGTCTCAAGAATGGAATCAATAAGGCTATTCACCGCATCAAAGGCACACTATTTTGATGATTCTGGCCGATACATCGATTCAAGCTCCGATGCTCTGAAAAATTGTGCAACAAATGTGGGTCTTGTAGGCCTAAAATAAGGAGGTAATTTCATACAGATGTCTATCATCCTATTGTATAGAGATTTTACATCTTCTCCCTTATATCTCCTTATGTCAAAAAAGTTATCCACAAGACTTGTACCTCTCTCTTGAATTTTAATATACTTATCAAAAGTGTTTTGTTGTGAATAGAGTACATTACCTTTGTTACCAAAATTCTTCTCAGTTGTATCATGTGGTACTAGTGGTGTCCAGGATCTCCTAGAATTTGTGTCTTAATTATCAATACATGATGACCTATCCAGTGATGTACTTGGAGCACATTTGACTCCCAATTGCAGAAATTGTTGGTTCACTTCTAGCATCTATTGTTCAAATTGTAGCCTTTGTTGTCTCAATTCCTTCAACTCTCTTGACAAAATATTACTATTTCACAACACCCATGCATTATTTATCAAATGAAACATAGTCGCCACCTACTTTTCCAAAAAGTAGGAAAATGAAATGGATTGTTTTGGTTTTCCCCAGCGGAATCTCCAAAAACAAATGTGAAACTTTGCTAACTCAATAAATGGATAGGCTGAAAATATTTCCTAAGTAATTCCCAAGATTTCCTGAGTAATTCCCCAGTGGAGTCGCCAAACTGTTGGGTCTCAAAAGCATAGGTTTGAACCATGAGAGGTTGCCAAGATCTCACAACGCTTTTAGCCAACGTACAAGGAAAATTGATGCAATTGAACCTTCTTCTCTTTAGGTTCTAGTAGACCAAGGCGGGTGAAGCTATGTGAATGATGCAGATTGAAATGTACTTGTTGGTGAAACAATCTACCCACAATGCCAAAGAGAAGTGGATAGATAAAATCACTACAACTACTCCTACTTCTACTGCACAAAAGAAAGGATTTGAATAAGTTGTTTTAATATGAAATTTATCTCTGGGTTGAGGCAGATCAGTGCCTTCTATCCACATGGGAAATGGAGTCAAAAATAGAATTATGTGTGTTTCCTTCTCTAGTGTAACTCTAGTTGTTAGGCACTTTGAAAATGAAATTCTAATGACTGGCATACAACTTCATTTGTTTATGCCTTGCACAAATAGTGCTGAAATTTTTTCTTACTGGGTTCTTCTTTAACCATTTAAAATAAATCCTCAATCACTATGACTTATCTAAAAGAATTTAGTTCTGATTTGCAGACACCTATTAAATAAATCACACAAAGTGAAAAAATGCACTGTGATAAATCAAAAGTATACTTGTTATCCTGATTTAAATGATAAAATATTTCCAATTGGAGACAACCCACATCAAAAATGAAAATTATTATATCACAACAACTAAATACAGTAAGGGTTTTCACCAGTTTAAATAATTCATCCATTGCTCTACTTCAAAAAAGGTATGTCATTTTTTTACATTCCCAGTTCCATATTCTAGAAAATATAACTCCCTCTCTAACTACCTGTCCCCTTCTCTAACTGATTTTTCAAATTATTTATACATTACATACCAAATGTTACAACCGCTTCATATTCTATGACATCAATTAAAATATTTAATTGTGTTGCCTCTTGGAAAATTAAATATTTTTACAATAGTTGTGTATTTGATTTTTCTTTATATTTTACCGGCCTTCATATTTCACTTTATCCGCTCATTTAATTTTATTTCTTGAGGCTTCCTTTATTTTACCACTCCACTACAGGCTTTGACTTTTCCTCATGCGATGCAATGGTGTTTGAATTTGACTGCACTATTCCTGTCAACCATGCTACCACACCCTTTTTTTTGTTTACCCATGGTAAAGCAGTGACTAGAATTTATTGTTATCTCTATCTTCACCACTTCCTTACCGCTCAACCGTGGGCTCCCTTTTGACTACCCGCAATATAGCAATAATCGCCCTGCATGCCACTAACTGTTCATCATGGTCACCGCAGTCTTTGACTTGACTATCAAAGGTGATGCGGCAACTGTATTTTTTCAACCACTTCCTCTATCATTGACCGTTGAAATCCATCCACCGCACCACCGCAGGTTGCTCGGTGATCGTCTGTGGTTGTGTGGTGACAAATATTAACCGCTTCCTCCTTTTCATTGTGGCCATCGTGGTCTGTGAGATGACTGCTAGTAGTGGCATAGTAAGTGTTGCCTCACTGCCTACTAACCCTTCTAACCATTTACCACACCACTATGGTCACTATGTTGACCACACATGGTGTAGCGGTAATGGTTATCATGACTATTCTTTACTTCCACCACCATATCGCGAGCCCCTTAGTGGGAGGTCTCGGTAAAGCGGTAAAGACATAAAAAGTAAATTTTAAGGAAGCGGTGTAAGGTATAAGGTGTATTAGCATTTTGGATGGGAAAAATATTTTTTTATGAAATAGGTAGGAAAATGATGGGTGTAATTGGAGAAAACCTTAGGGTTTTTTCATGGATTTTTATGGAAAATAATAGGAAAACCCTAGGAATTTTTATGGAAATTTTTTTGTTCTAACAAAACCTTTGCAAAGAAAGAATTTGTTCTGAATCATATTCATGGTAGCTAGTAAGTGTTGCAAAGTGATTATTGACAAAAAAAGCTCCAAGAACCTGGTTTATGAAGAAATGGTGACAAATTTGAAGCTGGAAAGATTGAAACACCCAAATCCCTATCAAATAGAATGGATTCAAGATGAGCATAAGATACTAGTAAGTGAACAATGTTTGGTGAAATTGAAGATAGGAAATGATCATGATGAATTTTTGTGTGATATCATGCCTACGGATATATGCCATATTTTTTTGGGAAGGCATTGGTAGTATGATATACAAGCTATACATGATGGAAAGAAGAACACATATACCATTGTTGCTAATGGGATGAAGAAAACTTTGTTTCCCTTGGAGGATGTTCCTAAAGTTGAGGTTTACACAAGTGCTAGAATTTGTTTGGTTGATGGAATGAGATTTTTGGATGGAATGAGACATGAGAACATGTGCTATGCCTTATTTCCTAAGAAGGTTGATGACTTGAAGCATGTAGAAGGAAAACTAGAGGAGATAAAGGATTTACTGTAGAATATGAAGCTATCATTTCAGATAATATACTTGATGGATTACCACCTATGAGGATTATTAGTCATTGCATGGATCTAATTCCTAGATCTAGTTTTCCTAATAATATAGTACATCGAATGATACCGGTAGAAAATGAAGAATTGAATAGACAAGTGCAAGAGTTGTTCATGAAAGTTTTGATCAAAGCAAGTTTAAGTCCTTGTGCAGTACCTACTATGCTAGCACCTAAGAAGGATGGAGAATGGAGGATGTGTAGAAACTCTAGATCCATAAACACAATCACAGTGAAGTAGATATTTCCTTTGCCCTAGATGGATGACATTATGGATTGTTTGAATGGAGCTAAATACTTTACAAAGATATATTTAAAGATTGGATATCATCATATTAGAATCAAAGAAGGGGATGAGTGGAAGACAACATTCAAGACAAATCAAGGATTGTATGAGTGGTTGGTGATGCCTTTTGGACTAACAAATGCACTGAGTACTTTCATGAGGCTGATGAATGAGGTATTGAAGAAATTATTGGGTAATTTTATTATTGTATATTTGGATGACATCTTGAATTTTAGTAAGACTAGAGAAGAAAATTTGTTGCATATAACACAAGTTTTGCAGAGGTTGAGAGAAGAGAAATTGTTGATAAACATTAAGAAGTGTAGTTTCATGAAGAAAGAACTGGTATATCTAGGATTTGTGATATCTTCTAATGGATTGGAGATGGATCATGAGAAGGTGAGAGAAATTGTTGAATGGCCTACACCAGAAAGCATTGGAGATGTAAGATCATTTCATGGATTGGCTAGTTTTTACCAAAAGTTCATTAGGAATTTCAGTTCTATTTGCAGCCCTATGACATAAACAATGAGAGGAGATAAGAAAGATTTTAGGTGGACATTTGGATTCGACTGGATTTTTGAGTTGTTGAAATAGAAGATGACTGAGCAACCTATGGTGGCTTTACTAGACTTTAATAAGTTATTTTAGGTAGACTGTGATGCAAGTGGAAATGCAATTGGAGCAGTATTAAGTCAAGAAGGAAGACCAATAGCTTATTTTAGTGAGAAATTGAATGATGCTAAGAGAAGGTATTCAGTGTATGATCAAGATTTTTATGCCATATTTCAAGCCTTGAAGAAGTGGAGACATTACTTGTTGCCTAAGGAGTTTGTGTTGTATATAGAACATCAGGTGTTGTAGTATTTGGACAGTCAAGGTAAGTTGAATTGGAGACACATGATATGGGTGAAATTATTGTAGAGCTATACCTTTTTTTTGAAACATAGGAGTGGAAAGTCAAATGGAGTCATTGATACTTTGAGTAGGAGAAGGAATTTATTGGTAGAAATGAGAGTGGAGGTATTAGGATTTGATGAATTAAAGAACTTGTATGAGAAAGACCTAGATTTTGTAGAACCTTGGAGAGCTTGTAAAGAACCAATCTTGGAGGAGAGAAGTCAGTGGTTGGATTATTTCATTTAGGAGGATATTTTTCTCAGAGGGAATCAATTTTGTATACCTCGAAGTTCAATGAGGGATAGCTTGGTGAAATAAAAACATAATCAAGGATTGCTAGGACACTTTGGAATTAATAAAACTGTTGGCATTTTTTATAAAAACCCAAGCAAAACTCACAAGAGCTCCTATGAACTTGCCACACTCAATTTTTAAAGCCTTGAAAGCACCGTGCCAACTTAATGAGAAGATAGTAGTAAGGCTGCTATCTCTCCTACACTTCAGACTCTATAAGATCCAGGAGGGTTTTCCTAAAACACGTTGTCATTTATGATTGAAATGATTTGCTCGCACATGGACAAACTACAGATAAATTCTCATTGATGTTAAAAGAGATAAACCTTCAAGAAATTGGCTGCTTCTTAAAAGATTTCGGATCTATTTAACCAAGAATCGGAATTACACCTAAGTGTATTGATATGAGTTATATGAATGAAATTTGCTGAAGCCATAACACAAAATACAAAGGACGAAGAGCATTGAGAGTTCCAGTGCCATATCCTAAAGCATGGAGTAAAAAAGGAAACTGAACTATAGGGTAACTTTCATCTAAAGCACCTTTGATCTATACGAATAGCATTACAATTCATATATCAATGCTTGAATTTATTACTCCTTGATAAATACTATGTGTTAATTCACATAAACTTAATGGATAACTAAAGTATTTAACCAATCCTTTGAACAAGAGCTATAGTCAAACATAATCCACAATAAATAACAAATGGAGATTAATGAAAATCATCTTGGATGGATACTTCATTAATAATTCATGCAAACTATTACAATAGGAGAGAAAATAGACCCAAAACAATCACAAGATTGACATAAGCATGCTCAAGAACCCCATGATTTACTAAGTTCCCAAATCTGACTCAAAACTTCAAAACCTGGACATATTTTCCCTCTGCACTACTTGAATCTTATCTCACATATCTTGAGTAATTTCAATAGACCCTTCTCTTGGCTTAGAATTCCCTTTTATAAAAATAAGGGAGCCAACAAGCTTTAGGCCAGAGAGTACACATGTTCATTTTTTACTGGACCGCTAATCTCTAATTAGTTATCTTACATCATTTGTTGGTAAGAGAGGAAAATCCAAAACAAAAATGATCATTAGTTTGTTATGGAGAAAGAAAAACCATTGCTCCAAGAGTCGCTCACCTTACACCAAAGCATCTTTAACCATTTTTTGCACTTATTTCATTTGAACATCTTTTACTTGAATTTGAAGAGAGAATGCAATTTAAAATATAATAGCAAAGGCCTGACCTGTAGTTTTCATGACCAAATTGCAATTCTCAGTTAGGACATTCACAATTCAAGTTCATTAGTGAACACCCTTTTCCATGACTCAAAATCCTCCTCAAATAGCCAATTGAAAGCTACCACTTGATCCACCATGTTTCGGTAAGGTGCATACTTTATCATCAATGACGTGGTCATTTTATCAAAGTTCTCTAGGAAACTAATGACAAAGAACAACTTTTCCAATGTGTTTTCGAACATGCGGATATCAGCATTTTTGCATATCTCATGTGTTTGAGCAATCATTATATTATTCATCTGCTCCTTCCACACCTGCAAAGGCTTGACCTTATCTTGACTATGAAAAATATGGGGTAGTCGATGCATGTCCTTTCCATCATAAATATCCTTCAATGTTTTGATTATGGACTCCATAGGAGCAGCAGACCCCTAGAACTTTTGCTCCACAATACCCTTAACAAATTGATATGTTTTTATAATTGTAGGGTACTTGTCCCCATGCTATTTTGCCCCAACTGCCATAAATTTTAACTTCTCCTTTCTAGGGCCCCATCTATTTAGCAAAGGGATAGCCAATTCTCTATCCTTTGGAAATAATTCGAGTGCTTGCAACATTAAAGCATAATTTTTATGAATAGTGTTCAACTTACTCTGGAACCATTTATGTAAATACCCTAGCACAATGTCAAAAATCTTAGAGTTATTCCTTCCTGCTACATCCCAAATTTGGTTTACCATCTCCTTATATTTTTTAACTTGTTGGATTAACTCCTCCCTAGAAATATCTCCACTCGAGCCACTGGCCCTTTCAATTGCAATAGGCACTTGTCCCATATTATATGGGATAATAGCCCAATATTTCTCCTATGTAGAAGGTTGATGTTGCTTTGCTGGTGGGTCAAAAATAGTATGGCTAGAGCTAGCCTGCCTTTGAGACCTCAAGGTTTCCATCCGTTGTCTCAGTAAGGCCATCTCAGTTTCCAATTCTGCCACCCTTTGCTGAATCTTATTAAACTCAACAATAATGTCATTATACTGGCTCCTCAAAGTATCTCGGTCTTTAGTTAGGTCCTCCAAAATTTCCCTAGTAAATTTGACAACATTCACAACCATGTCAACAACCTCCAATGCAAGAGTTTCAGCAACTCTTTTTATAGTCAAATGACCACTGAAGTCAGATGTTTCTGCAATAATAGGCTTTTGGGACCCAGTGGATAATGACCATATTGCCAGAGCATCCCATTCCTCACTAAAGGTTGATCCTTTAAGTGCCAATGTAGCCCCCTCCTCAGTTGCAAGAAGTGGCCTATTGGCCCTTATTACTATGTCAAACGCCATAAAATCAGCAGTATCCCATTCAGGGAGTAGCAATATTCCACACTTTTGAACCAGTGCCCTGCCCTATTCTGGTGTGATTTCCTTAAACCTTTCCTTCATCTGCAATCTAACCCTCGACTGAATTACCTACTCTAGGAGATCTGGATGCAGATTTATCTCATGTGCAACCTTCTCATAATATAATGAGCGATGAGCTCTCCATACAAAATCTTTAAAAGCACAAGTATGAATAAAAGAGTCATCCATCATGAACTCTTTGCAAGCCTCCATCCTCAAGTCATCATTATTTTAAATCCCTTTGATCTCATCCTTCCCCAATCTTAGGGTGATTTCCTCTGAACTCATTGTAGTGTCAGACAGGTTTAGTGGCATCTCCAGATTCATTTCATCTAGAGATACAATGATGTCCTCCTCATCATTACCCTCACAACCAACATCTCTTACTCTTTCAATTCTCTACCTCTTTGGGGATGGTGGGTGAATCTATTCTAAAAACCTTGGAGGAGAATCCAATTCAATAATACCTGGCACTGATTGCCTTGGGATAGATGGTGTGCCCCTCATTGTAACCTCCTCTGTCCTGCTTCCCTTTCTCCTAGAAAATACCTTTATCTTCCCTTGAGGTTGATAACTAGGCCTCTCTTTGATTCTCACCCTAGGCTACTCCTCAGTAACTTGTGATTTTCCCCTTTCTTCTACAATCCTTTCATCCTTTAAGACCCCTACGACACTCTCAAAATTGTCAAGAGCATAAATTTCCTTACTAAGCTCATCTTTGGCACCAGGTACAAGATCAAATCAGGCATCTCTTCCTATTTACTTCTTACCAATTTTTAATAGGCACTGAACCTTGCCTTTCTCTCATCTTGTAAGTTCAAATAAAAAATGTTCTTGATGATATCATCAGGAAAATAAAAGTTGTGGACAAAGGTCCCAATCTGGTGCTTACCCTTCATTTGGGAGATAAAACCCTCAGGATCATGGTTCCTAGGGCGTGCAATCCTTAGCCTATATGGCTTGAGCAATGAATGCAAATTCTTCCACCCTCCCTTTGTCATGACAAAATCGGCGAAAGCTGTATATTCAGGGAAGAAAGATCCCTTCTTCTGTTCAACAAGAAAATGAAAATCTTGATATTCTCCCAATTGCCTCATGATTTCTATGAAACCAAGTCTAAGGGGGACCTCCCTTGGTAGAACAAACGGGGTGGCATTTGTACCAAAAATGCTAAAAACTGTTGTGCCATGATTAGGGATAATATCCCCCTAGTTATATGTTAAATTCAACTCAGGCCTCCTCTCCACAGGTCTTAGGAAATCATGAATCTCCTTTGGAATCCTGGGGGAATAAAAAACCAAGGCCTTTCTTAACTTGGATCTGAAAACATTGTGAAAGGTTACATAATAGAACTTATAACCATGCATGTCTAGGACCCTAGTCCAATAGTGGACAGGCATCTCAATGTCTCCTTCTCTTTTCTTTAATTCCATATCTTTCTCAAACTTATTCTGACCCCTATACAAAAACATGTGGATTAGTAGAGAGAACCATTTGAATCCTACCCAATTCTTCCCCAACTTCAAAGCTGCTAAACCAAAATGCATTTTCTCTACAAGGTAAGTGGAAAAATCATATAACATGTTATAGCTAGGGTGTTGGATGTTTACATCCATATACATCACTTTGATAGGCAAAGTCTTCTTCAAATTTATCCCTAGGACCTGACACAATGCACAAACGGTGTTCTTAAAATGGGGGCGAAATAGTCCACTGGAAAAGGTTCACGCTCATTCCTACCAATAACACTTTTCTCTAGTTCTAGCCTCTTCCTGACACAGCCAAATGGGGTATCAAAAGGGATGTCTTGATCAAACCCTTGGTGTTTATGTATTCCTCCCTAAACACCTCCAAGTTTATGGGAACCATATCTTGGCTCCATTCATGAAAACCAAAAATCTTCATGATTTCCTCCTTGGTTACTTTGATCATTTGCTTGCCAAGATTTTTTTTGACTGTTTGGGCCATAGGATCGTACCTCGCAGCAATATCCTTTAACAGGTCTACATTCTTGTAGACATTGGGTACCACCATCTTACCCAGGTTCAATCTCCATGGATTACATAAAGGAACTGCTAAATTCCTATTCCTAAACCAGTTGGAAAACAACTGCCAGCTAGTGTATGGTAATTTGACATTGTGAATTGTACACTACTTATCCATTAATCCTTCCTAAAGAAAGGGCCCATAAAACAATACCCTTCCCTCCTACTTCTTACTTGTAGAGGGCTTCAAAAAATCAATAATATCTTGTGAAAAACCCCTAGGCGTAGCTTCAGAACCAACAATTCATGCCTTTGGTGCCATTTATATCAAACAGATGATAATTCGAGCTAGGTTTTTTAAATGGCAAACAATTACACTTTTCTTTCTATTACTACCACAAAAAATTCTTCTATATTCAAAATCTATAGCAATTACGTATACAAGCTCTAAAAGTGAATTTTCTCAACAATTCTTCAAGAACCGAAAAGAAAATAGTCACCAATTGTTCAATAAGCAATGCTAACACCTTCCGAAAACATAAGAGAACATGTACATACTACTTACGGTTTGTCTTGTAGAGCGTCAAATGCAACAAGACTGGATAATTGCGATAATAGCCATTTTCCTTTAGCACCAGACAATTCTTCTATAATCCAAAAATGTAGCATTGAAATAGTAATTTACTGATCTTTTGGCATTTAATTATGTAGGCTGAGTCAAACTCAACCATTACTATTCACTCATGCAAGATGAAATGGCTATAGTACAACACCAGTTCATTTGAACATGAGTCATTGATCAAAAGGAATGTTGGCAAGGAAAATGGCCCAAATTAAGTCAAAACAGTTTGAAAATGCCACATCCTCCTTTCCATCATCAGCAAATAGGAAATCCACCCACCGGGCACCACATCAGCATGAAATGGGTCCCACCACATTCGTCCATTGGTAACATCACCATCCACATGTCAACAAATCACGCACCTCGCAGCATTATTAAAACTGAAGTTTTAATTGCATGAGGTCAGTGAGGGATGACTGTGATGCACCAGTAAGTACACAGCTATTGTCATCAGCATCCATCCTCGGTCAGCAATCAAAACTGGTCCCACTTGTAGATGCAATAGGTGGCAGCATCTCGCAAGCCTTGCAACATTTCTCATGACGTAAGCAAAAACCTTATGAGGTATGCGATGAATGGTTAAGATTAGAATAATTGCATTCATCGGCCAATGTAATCTGCACATGCGAAACAATTATTCTTAAAGAAGGGCACCGACTAGGCAAATGGTGAAATAACCCTTGAGGTCAAAAAGATTATTCAATTGTTAAGTTATAATAATTCGTCAGCCGAAAACCATAGGAACAGTAAGGTCAAGATGCAAAAACCGAAAGGATGGGTAAAAGGGGCCGGTAAAGTCATGGCCAAAGAGGGATAAAACACCACTTAAGTGATTGATCACCATTGATAACAAGTCAACACTCAAAAGGAAAACCCCAATACCCAGACCAACTAAAGGTAACGAAAGAAAAACCCACCACAGAGGGGAAGAAAATAAAAGCTCCACCAAAGACAATAGAATTGGTAAGTGATAATTAATTTTTTCCACATATTCATAAGGATGTTAGGAAAATTTTACAAATTTATAGAGTTTGTCAATCTACAAAACGAAGTATTCAAAATATTGGATCATATAAGCCTTTGACAGTTCCAAAGAGACCTTGGGAGGATATCATCATGGATTTCATACTTGGATTATCCAAGACACAAAGAGATAATGATTCCATATTTGTGGTGGTGGATAGATTTTCTAAAATGGCACATTTCATACCTTGTGAGAAGAAAATAGATGCAATACATATAACAAACTTGTTTTTCAAGGAAGTAGTCAGATTTCATGGATTACCTAGAAGTATTGTTTCAGACAGAGATACAACGTTTGTTGGTTACTTTTGGAGGACACTTTAGAAGAAGTTAAAGACAAATTTAAAGTTTATTTTCACTTTTCACCCATATAATTATGGATAGACAAAGGTAGTAAATAAGAGTTTGGGGAATTTCATGAGATGTTTGGTTGGGGAAAAGACCGGAAGTTGGGATTAGTTCTTGCACAAGAAAAGTTTTCTTACAATAATTAAGTGAACAGGAGTACCAAAAAGGCACCTTTTGAGATTGTTACTAGAGTTCATCCTAGAGGTTTATCAAAATTGCAAGACATCAACAAGGAAGATAAAAGGAGTGAAGAATCAAATGAATTTGCAAAACATATGAAGAAAGTGCATACTCATGTAAAACAACAATTGGATGATATGAACAAGAAGTATAAGGAGCGAGAAGATGAAAAGAGGAGACATAAGGAGTTTGAATTTGGAGATGAAGTGGTTGTGTATTTGAGGAAGGAAATATTTCCAATTGGAACATACAATAAGATCAACATGAGGAATTTTTCACCATGTAATATTTTGAAGAAATTTGATTCAGGAAATGCATATGAAGTAGAGTTACTAGATGGCATGGTTATATCACCTATATTCAACATTGTAGATCTACATTAGTACCATGAATCAAAATTTAGTGAAGATAGTAAAGAAAAATTGGAGAAATGTTTTCCTAAAAAAAAATAAGATGAGATATAAGAGGTTTTAGGTATTAGAGATGGGAGGACAACACATGGAAGACAATACAAAGAATATCTTGTAAAGTGGAAGGGCAGTATATTGGATGATTCTTCTTGGATTTCTTAGGTTGAGGTAGATCATATTGGTTTTACTTTAGCCCCAACAAAGTGAGGGACTCAATTTTCAAATAACCTCAGATGTTTGATGTAGGAGCATCCTTGGTTCTTTGCAATCCTACATCAACCAAAAATATTTTCTTTCAGTTTTGTTCTTGTTCTTGTCTAGTTTAGGTTGGAAGATTTGGTATTTCATCATATTTGTTCACTAGACACTGTGGATCTATGTTTTCATCATGGACATATTCATTTTCCTTATTCAAAGATTTCAGTAGTACTGGATGTTTTTCTAGCAAGTTATCGCTTTCAGATTAAGTGACAATTTCTAAAATAGAGCATTGCAATAGTTTTGAGCCTAATGGCTAATTCGATCTCTTATGGATCCTTATCATAACTTGCAGATCCTTTTGTTGTGTTTCAATTTGTTTCATGGAGTGTACATGGCCTTAATTTAGGTCCACACTTCATCTTATGCACCTATTGAGGAGAAATTCAAATGTAAGGCTGACCTATTTCATGCACGTTATGTTTGCTTCATTGGAGATTATAATGATCTTTGGCTGATGCAGATGATTCTAGATCTTGGATGTTATATAAATAATTGCAATAGATCATTAGGATAGTGAATTAGAAGGAATATGGGATTTGATCTGTAATATTTTGGCTCGCATTAAGGAGCAAGTAGGAATACTGTATTTTGAGCATGTTGTAGTAGGCCTATGAGCTTAATCTATAAACCTAGATGTTTTCAATTGTATGAAATTGAAATTTATGATAATAAGAATGTTTGGATTTGTGTTTTCCTCCATATTCTAAATGGATTATGTTGTGTAACTCTTGTTGCATGGTCTAGACTATTCTCTTTGAGGACCCTCCTACCACGACTGCACCAAAACCCCATAAATAAAATTAATTATTTAGAGGAATGGCTATATAGATCCACATAAATGATTGGTCTCTTAGGCCTTTGAGGGGAAAGGAATACTATGATCACATTTATGGACTTCTCAACTTCAGAAGATGAAGGTTTCAATGGAGAAGTTTTTCTAACAAAATTTTGAGTAGAAGGAGATCCATCTAAGAAATCATCTAGGGAGTCATCCAACCTATCAAAATTCTACATTAAAAATTCCTTATCGAAAGTATTTAAATTTTGAAGAAAAATATTTGACAATATTTCATTCACATTGGGTTCACCAAACTATAAAGGAGGGGATTTACAACCCTCAAGATGATAGGGTCCTAAGTTGAAAATAGACCTCAATTAACTCAATAGACACTACCTAGGTGAAAAGATAAATAATAAATAATATTCATACAATTTAATCAAATTTATACTAAGTTCTAGATAATGAGAATATCAAAATAAATTAATCATAGGATTAAATTATAGAAATTAAATTCTCTAGTGTATAGAAATAGAAAGTTCAAAAAGAAAGTGTTATACATTCAATAGGATTAACTATCAACCACATACACCAACACACCCTATAGATGTATATACACCATGTTGTTGTCTTTGATGAAACAAAAAACAAGGGTCCAAAATCTAAAATACCTAGTTCTCTAAATCTATTCATTAGCACACAAAAAAAACAACAAAATGTTGGGGGTTGTTCAGGGGTTTGCCTTAGTCAAACCCTCACTTTTATTTTTCCACCTCCATGGACATCCAAATAGGATTGAAATAGCTAAAATTCATAAAGAAAAGATGTGTGGTAGAAAAAATTCCACAGAGGAGGAGAACCCCTATCACAAATATAATAAAATAGACAAATACAAGATCATGTAGATGAGATCATATAAAATAGAACAAAATGAGAAAATTACCAGTAGCTCGTGGCTCCCCTCTTGGATTGATATACGTGATAGAATTGTGAGTAAGAGGATTCTTAACTATTTCTTGAGAGAGAATTTTAGCAAAGCTTCTCTATGAGAATAAGAGAGCAAGAGAGCCTTTTTTTCTTAGAGTTCCCATCTTCAAATGAGAGTGAAAAGGGATTTTTATTAAGCTACATGTGTAGGAGGATCTGTTACACATGCATCCTTGTCACTACAACATGTTATGAGTGAAGAACATAGAATATTCACATTTGAATCTCAAAAAGTATAGGAACACTAGTGCATCACATAGAAATTTACACGTCACGCTACTGTCTAACCAAAAATTTACAAGAATTAGACACTAAGGTTATTAGCACTTCATTGTTGTCACTTAAAAAGTCTAAATAATATAATTATAACTTATAGGTTTTTATCATATACAAGATGATCCTAAATGCATGTGTAAAATTTTCAAAGGGTGCAATTTCATGAAACTACAAGAACTATATTATATTTATAAAAAATAATAATAATTTTATAAATATTATCATTAAAGACTACTAGGAAAGAAAATAGATAACAAGATAAAAATTATTAAAAATTAAAAATTAAAATGAACAAACAATTTGTAAAATTCTTCGTAATATGTACCAATATGGAGCGGGCGAGGAAGAGTGGAAAAGGGAGCGCAAGCTATAGTTTAAAATCTATAGAGGGTGAAGGTGTTGAAGATGCGGATGAAGATGATTCTAATTTGTTTGTTGAGCTGATTTATTTTCCTATTGCGATGAAGGACGAAGCTGTGTGGGGAAGGTGTGGGTCCTTTAGTGTTTTTGTGGTTTTTATGGTGGTCAAGTCCTCCATTATTGATGGTGTGCAGTTTGGTCTTATTAGCGGGAAGTTTCTCCTTCTCTTCTCAATGGCTCTTGGTCACAAATGGTTGTCCTTTCCTATGGATGGCTCTATTCTAGAAGTGAGGTATCTTCCTATTGTTCAATAATCAAGATACTAAGAGGGGCGTTGAAGGGCGATGAATCAGTATCCACATAAACTTATTGAACATACAATTTTAGTTACTTTGCAACATAGAATAGATAAGAGCAATAATAAAACATGAAATTCCATGACACAAGAACACCAGATTTTACATGGAAAACCCAATGAAGGAAAAACCATGATAAGGATTAGCTCACAGTATATAGTTATTTCAATACTAGTTAAAAAAAGGCTCACTACCAGATACACAAAGATCACTGCTTACTAGGACTCATTGTCCAAACATGGAGGCTCATTGCCTAAAAAAATTATGTAAACAAAAATGTCTAACTAACAGAGTTGAATTGATGAAGTTACACTGTAAGTGAAAATTTAGTTCCTTTCATGCTCATAGTATTCAATCA
>CM021100.1:626636116-626745972 GCA_007115665.2 Sequoiadendron giganteum
TAATCGCCCTGCATGCCACTAACTGTTCATCATGGTCACCGCAGTCTTTGACTTGACTATCAAAGGTGATGCGGCAACTGTATTTTTTCAACCACTTCCTCTATCATTGACCGTTGAAATCCATCCACCGCACCACCGCAGGTTGCTCGGTGATCGTCTGTGGTTGTGTGGTGACAAATATTAACCGCTTCCTCCTTTTCATTGTGGCCATCGTGGTCTGTGAGATGACTGCTAGTAGTGGCATAGTAAGTGTTGCCTCACTGCCTACTAACCCTTCTAACCATTTACCACACCACTATGGTCACTATGTTGACCACACATGGTGTAGCGGTAATGGTTATCATGACTATTCTTTACTTCCACCACCATATCGCGAGCCCCTTAGTGGGAGGTCTCGGTAAAGCGGTAAAGACATAAAAAGTAAATTTTAAGGAAGCGGTGTAAGGTATAAGGTGTATTAGCATTTTGGATGGGAAAAATATTTTTTTATGAAATAGGTAGGAAAATGATGGGTGTAATTGGAGAAAACCTTAGGGTTTTTTCATGGATTTTTATGGAAAATAATAGGAAAACCCTAGGAATTTTTATGGAAATTTTTTTGTTCTAACAAAACCTTTGCAAAGAAAGAATTTGTTCTGAATCATATTCATGGTAGCTAGTAAGTGTTGCAAAGTGATTATTGACAAAAAAAGCTCCAAGAACCTGGTTTATGAAGAAATGGTGACAAATTTGAAGCTGGAAAGATTGAAACACCCAAATCCCTATCAAATAGAATGGATTCAAGATGAGCATAAGATACTAGTAAGTGAACAATGTTTGGTGAAATTGAAGATAGGAAATGATCATGATGAATTTTTGTGTGATATCATGCCTACGGATATATGCCATATTTTTTTGGGAAGGCATTGGTAGTATGATATACAAGCTATACATGATGGAAAGAAGAACACATATACCATTGTTGCTAATGGGATGAAGAAAACTTTGTTTCCCTTGGAGGATGTTCCTAAAGTTGAGGTTTACACAAGTGCTAGAATTTGTTTGGTTGATGGAATGAGATTTTTGGATGGAATGAGACATGAGAACATGTGCTATGCCTTATTTCCTAAGAAGGTTGATGACTTGAAGCATGTAGAAGGAAAACTAGAGGAGATAAAGGATTTACTGTAGAATATGAAGCTATCATTTCAGATAATATACTTGATGGATTACCACCTATGAGGATTATTAGTCATTGCATGGATCTAATTCCTAGATCTAGTTTTCCTAATAATATAGTACATCGAATGATACCGGTAGAAAATGAAGAATTGAATAGACAAGTGCAAGAGTTGTTCATGAAAGTTTTGATCAAAGCAAGTTTAAGTCCTTGTGCAGTACCTACTATGCTAGCACCTAAGAAGGATGGAGAATGGAGGATGTGTAGAAACTCTAGATCCATAAACACAATCACAGTGAAGTAGATATTTCCTTTGCCCTAGATGGATGACATTATGGATTGTTTGAATGGAGCTAAATACTTTACAAAGATATATTTAAAGATTGGATATCATCATATTAGAATCAAAGAAGGGGATGAGTGGAAGACAACATTCAAGACAAATCAAGGATTGTATGAGTGGTTGGTGATGCCTTTTGGACTAACAAATGCACTGAGTACTTTCATGAGGCTGATGAATGAGGTATTGAAGAAATTATTGGGTAATTTTATTATTGTATATTTGGATGACATCTTGAATTTTAGTAAGACTAGAGAAGAAAATTTGTTGCATATAACACAAGTTTTGCAGAGGTTGAGAGAAGAGAAATTGTTGATAAACATTAAGAAGTGTAGTTTCATGAAGAAAGAACTGGTATATCTAGGATTTGTGATATCTTCTAATGGATTGGAGATGGATCATGAGAAGGTGAGAGAAATTGTTGAATGGCCTACACCAGAAAGCATTGGAGATGTAAGATCATTTCATGGATTGGCTAGTTTTTACCAAAAGTTCATTAGGAATTTCAGTTCTATTTGCAGCCCTATGACATAAACAATGAGAGGAGATAAGAAAGATTTTAGGTGGACATTTGGATTCGACTGGATTTTTGAGTTGTTGAAATAGAAGATGACTGAGCAACCTATGGTGGCTTTACTAGACTTTAATAAGTTATTTTAGGTAGACTGTGATGCAAGTGGAAATGCAATTGGAGCAGTATTAAGTCAAGAAGGAAGACCAATAGCTTATTTTAGTGAGAAATTGAATGATGCTAAGAGAAGGTATTCAGTGTATGATCAAGATTTTTATGCCATATTTCAAGCCTTGAAGAAGTGGAGACATTACTTGTTGCCTAAGGAGTTTGTGTTGTATATAGAACATCAGGTGTTGTAGTATTTGGACAGTCAAGGTAAGTTGAATTGGAGACACATGATATGGGTGAAATTATTGTAGAGCTATACCTTTTTTTTGAAACATAGGAGTGGAAAGTCAAATGGAGTCATTGATACTTTGAGTAGGAGAAGGAATTTATTGGTAGAAATGAGAGTGGAGGTATTAGGATTTGATGAATTAAAGAACTTGTATGAGAAAGACCTAGATTTTGTAGAACCTTGGAGAGCTTGTAAAGAACCAATCTTGGAGGAGAGAAGTCAGTGGTTGGATTATTTCATTTAGGAGGATATTTTTCTCAGAGGGAATCAATTTTGTATACCTCGAAGTTCAATGAGGGATAGCTTGGTGAAATAAAAACATAATCAAGGATTGCTAGGACACTTTGGAATTAATAAAACTGTTGGCATTTTTTATAAAAACCCAAGCAAAACTCACAAGAGCTCCTATGAACTTGCCACACTCAATTTTTAAAGCCTTGAAAGCACCGTGCCAACTTAATGAGAAGATAGTAGTAAGGCTGCTATCTCTCCTACACTTCAGACTCTATAAGATCCAGGAGGGTTTTCCTAAAACACGTTGTCATTTATGATTGAAATGATTTGCTCGCACATGGACAAACTACAGATAAATTCTCATTGATGTTAAAAGAGATAAACCTTCAAGAAATTGGCTGCTTCTTAAAAGATTTCGGATCTATTTAACCAAGAATCGGAATTACACCTAAGTGTATTGATATGAGTTATATGAATGAAATTTGCTGAAGCCATAACACAAAATACAAAGGACGAAGAGCATTGAGAGTTCCAGTGCCATATCCTAAAGCATGGAGTAAAAAAGGAAACTGAACTATAGGGTAACTTTCATCTAAAGCACCTTTGATCTATACGAATAGCATTACAATTCATATATCAATGCTTGAATTTATTACTCCTTGATAAATACTATGTGTTAATTCACATAAACTTAATGGATAACTAAAGTATTTAACCAATCCTTTGAACAAGAGCTATAGTCAAACATAATCCACAATAAATAACAAATGGAGATTAATGAAAATCATCTTGGATGGATACTTCATTAATAATTCATGCAAACTATTACAATAGGAGAGAAAATAGACCCAAAACAATCACAAGATTGACATAAGCATGCTCAAGAACCCCATGATTTACTAAGTTCCCAAATCTGACTCAAAACTTCAAAACCTGGACATATTTTCCCTCTGCACTACTTGAATCTTATCTCACATATCTTGAGTAATTTCAATAGACCCTTCTCTTGGCTTAGAATTCCCTTTTATAAAAATAAGGGAGCCAACAAGCTTTAGGCCAGAGAGTACACATGTTCATTTTTTACTGGACCGCTAATCTCTAATTAGTTATCTTACATCATTTGTTGGTAAGAGAGGAAAATCCAAAACAAAAATGATCATTAGTTTGTTATGGAGAAAGAAAAACCATTGCTCCAAGAGTCGCTCACCTTACACCAAAGCATCTTTAACCATTTTTTGCACTTATTTCATTTGAACATCTTTTACTTGAATTTGAAGAGAGAATGCAATTTAAAATATAATAGCAAAGGCCTGACCTGTAGTTTTCATGACCAAATTGCAATTCTCAGTTAGGACATTCACAATTCAAGTTCATTAGTGAACACCCTTTTCCATGACTCAAAATCCTCCTCAAATAGCCAATTGAAAGCTACCACTTGATCCACCATGTTTCGGTAAGGTGCATACTTTATCATCAATGACGTGGTCATTTTATCAAAGTTCTCTAGGAAACTAATGACAAAGAACAACTTTTCCAATGTGTTTTCGAACATGCGGATATCAGCATTTTTGCATATCTCATGTGTTTGAGCAATCATTATATTATTCATCTGCTCCTTCCACACCTGCAAAGGCTTGACCTTATCTTGACTATGAAAAATATGGGGTAGTCGATGCATGTCCTTTCCATCATAAATATCCTTCAATGTTTTGATTATGGACTCCATAGGAGCAGCAGACCCCTAGAACTTTTGCTCCACAATACCCTTAACAAATTGATATGTTTTTATAATTGTAGGGTACTTGTCCCCATGCTATTTTGCCCCAACTGCCATAAATTTTAACTTCTCCTTTCTAGGGCCCCATCTATTTAGCAAAGGGATAGCCAATTCTCTATCCTTTGGAAATAATTCGAGTGCTTGCAACATTAAAGCATAATTTTTATGAATAGTGTTCAACTTACTCTGGAACCATTTATGTAAATACCCTAGCACAATGTCAAAAATCTTAGAGTTATTCCTTCCTGCTACATCCCAAATTTGGTTTACCATCTCCTTATATTTTTTAACTTGTTGGATTAACTCCTCCCTAGAAATATCTCCACTCGAGCCACTGGCCCTTTCAATTGCAATAGGCACTTGTCCCATATTATATGGGATAATAGCCCAATATTTCTCCTATGTAGAAGGTTGATGTTGCTTTGCTGGTGGGTCAAAAATAGTATGGCTAGAGCTAGCCTGCCTTTGAGACCTCAAGGTTTCCATCCGTTGTCTCAGTAAGGCCATCTCAGTTTCCAATTCTGCCACCCTTTGCTGAATCTTATTAAACTCAACAATAATGTCATTATACTGGCTCCTCAAAGTATCTCGGTCTTTAGTTAGGTCCTCCAAAATTTCCCTAGTAAATTTGACAACATTCACAACCATGTCAACAACCTCCAATGCAAGAGTTTCAGCAACTCTTTTTATAGTCAAATGACCACTGAAGTCAGATGTTTCTGCAATAATAGGCTTTTGGGACCCAGTGGATAATGACCATATTGCCAGAGCATCCCATTCCTCACTAAAGGTTGATCCTTTAAGTGCCAATGTAGCCCCCTCCTCAGTTGCAAGAAGTGGCCTATTGGCCCTTATTACTATGTCAAACGCCATAAAATCAGCAGTATCCCATTCAGGGAGTAGCAATATTCCACACTTTTGAACCAGTGCCCTGCCCTATTCTGGTGTGATTTCCTTAAACCTTTCCTTCATCTGCAATCTAACCCTCGACTGAATTACCTACTCTAGGAGATCTGGATGCAGATTTATCTCATGTGCAACCTTCTCATAATATAATGAGCGATGAGCTCTCCATACAAAATCTTTAAAAGCACAAGTATGAATAAAAGAGTCATCCATCATGAACTCTTTGCAAGCCTCCATCCTCAAGTCATCATTATTTTAAATCCCTTTGATCTCATCCTTCCCCAATCTTAGGGTGATTTCCTCTGAACTCATTGTAGTGTCAGACAGGTTTAGTGGCATCTCCAGATTCATTTCATCTAGAGATACAATGATGTCCTCCTCATCATTACCCTCACAACCAACATCTCTTACTCTTTCAATTCTCTACCTCTTTGGGGATGGTGGGTGAATCTATTCTAAAAACCTTGGAGGAGAATCCAATTCAATAATACCTGGCACTGATTGCCTTGGGATAGATGGTGTGCCCCTCATTGTAACCTCCTCTGTCCTGCTTCCCTTTCTCCTAGAAAATACCTTTATCTTCCCTTGAGGTTGATAACTAGGCCTCTCTTTGATTCTCACCCTAGGCTACTCCTCAGTAACTTGTGATTTTCCCCTTTCTTCTACAATCCTTTCATCCTTTAAGACCCCTACGACACTCTCAAAATTGTCAAGAGCATAAATTTCCTTACTAAGCTCATCTTTGGCACCAGGTACAAGATCAAATCAGGCATCTCTTCCTATTTACTTCTTACCAATTTTTAATAGGCACTGAACCTTGCCTTTCTCTCATCTTGTAAGTTCAAATAAAAAATGTTCTTGATGATATCATCAGGAAAATAAAAGTTGTGGACAAAGGTCCCAATCTGGTGCTTACCCTTCATTTGGGAGATAAAACCCTCAGGATCATGGTTCCTAGGGCGTGCAATCCTTAGCCTATATGGCTTGAGCAATGAATGCAAATTCTTCCACCCTCCCTTTGTCATGACAAAATCGGCGAAAGCTGTATATTCAGGGAAGAAAGATCCCTTCTTCTGTTCAACAAGAAAATGAAAATCTTGATATTCTCCCAATTGCCTCATGATTTCTATGAAACCAAGTCTAAGGGGGACCTCCCTTGGTAGAACAAACGGGGTGGCATTTGTACCAAAAATGCTAAAAACTGTTGTGCCATGATTAGGGATAATATCCCCCTAGTTATATGTTAAATTCAACTCAGGCCTCCTCTCCACAGGTCTTAGGAAATCATGAATCTCCTTTGGAATCCTGGGGGAATAAAAAACCAAGGCCTTTCTTAACTTGGATCTGAAAACATTGTGAAAGGTTACATAATAGAACTTATAACCATGCATGTCTAGGACCCTAGTCCAATAGTGGACAGGCATCTCAATGTCTCCTTCTCTTTTCTTTAATTCCATATCTTTCTCAAACTTATTCTGACCCCTATACAAAAACATGTGGATTAGTAGAGAGAACCATTTGAATCCTACCCAATTCTTCCCCAACTTCAAAGCTGCTAAACCAAAATGCATTTTCTCTACAAGGTAAGTGGAAAAATCATATAACATGTTATAGCTAGGGTGTTGGATGTTTACATCCATATACATCACTTTGATAGGCAAAGTCTTCTTCAAATTTATCCCTAGGACCTGACACAATGCACAAACGGTGTTCTTAAAATGGGGGCGAAATAGTCCACTGGAAAAGGTTCACGCTCATTCCTACCAATAACACTTTTCTCTAGTTCTAGCCTCTTCCTGACACAGCCAAATGGGGTATCAAAAGGGATGTCTTGATCAAACCCTTGGTGTTTATGTATTCCTCCCTAAACACCTCCAAGTTTATGGGAACCATATCTTGGCTCCATTCATGAAAACCAAAAATCTTCATGATTTCCTCCTTGGTTACTTTGATCATTTGCTTGCCAAGATTTTTTTTGACTGTTTGGGCCATAGGATCGTACCTCGCAGCAATATCCTTTAACAGGTCTACATTCTTGTAGACATTGGGTACCACCATCTTACCCAGGTTCAATCTCCATGGATTACATAAAGGAACTGCTAAATTCCTATTCCTAAACCAGTTGGAAAACAACTGCCAGCTAGTGTATGGTAATTTGACATTGTGAATTGTACACTACTTATCCATTAATCCTTCCTAAAGAAAGGGCCCATAAAACAATACCCTTCCCTCCTACTTCTTACTTGTAGAGGGCTTCAAAAAATCAATAATATCTTGTGAAAAACCCCTAGGCGTAGCTTCAGAACCAACAATTCATGCCTTTGGTGCCATTTATATCAAACAGATGATAATTCGAGCTAGGTTTTTTAAATGGCAAACAATTACACTTTTCTTTCTATTACTACCACAAAAAATTCTTCTATATTCAAAATCTATAGCAATTACGTATACAAGCTCTAAAAGTGAATTTTCTCAACAATTCTTCAAGAACCGAAAAGAAAATAGTCACCAATTGTTCAATAAGCAATGCTAACACCTTCCGAAAACATAAGAGAACATGTACATACTACTTACGGTTTGTCTTGTAGAGCGTCAAATGCAACAAGACTGGATAATTGCGATAATAGCCATTTTCCTTTAGCACCAGACAATTCTTCTATAATCCAAAAATGTAGCATTGAAATAGTAATTTACTGATCTTTTGGCATTTAATTATGTAGGCTGAGTCAAACTCAACCATTACTATTCACTCATGCAAGATGAAATGGCTATAGTACAACACCAGTTCATTTGAACATGAGTCATTGATCAAAAGGAATGTTGGCAAGGAAAATGGCCCAAATTAAGTCAAAACAGTTTGAAAATGCCACATCCTCCTTTCCATCATCAGCAAATAGGAAATCCACCCACCGGGCACCACATCAGCATGAAATGGGTCCCACCACATTCGTCCATTGGTAACATCACCATCCACATGTCAACAAATCACGCACCTCGCAGCATTATTAAAACTGAAGTTTTAATTGCATGAGGTCAGTGAGGGATGACTGTGATGCACCAGTAAGTACACAGCTATTGTCATCAGCATCCATCCTCGGTCAGCAATCAAAACTGGTCCCACTTGTAGATGCAATAGGTGGCAGCATCTCGCAAGCCTTGCAACATTTCTCATGACGTAAGCAAAAACCTTATGAGGTATGCGATGAATGGTTAAGATTAGAATAATTGCATTCATCGGCCAATGTAATCTGCACATGCGAAACAATTATTCTTAAAGAAGGGCACCGACTAGGCAAATGGTGAAATAACCCTTGAGGTCAAAAAGATTATTCAATTGTTAAGTTATAATAATTCGTCAGCCGAAAACCATAGGAACAGTAAGGTCAAGATGCAAAAACCGAAAGGATGGGTAAAAGGGGCCGGTAAAGTCATGGCCAAAGAGGGATAAAACACCACTTAAGTGATTGATCACCATTGATAACAAGTCAACACTCAAAAGGAAAACCCCAATACCCAGACCAACTAAAGGTAACGAAAGAAAAACCCACCACAGAGGGGAAGAAAATAAAAGCTCCACCAAAGACAATAGAATTGGTAAGTGATAATTAATTTTTTCCACATATTCATAAGGATGTTAGGAAAATTTTACAAATTTATAGAGTTTGTCAATCTACAAAACGAAGTATTCAAAATATTGGATCATATAAGCCTTTGACAGTTCCAAAGAGACCTTGGGAGGATATCATCATGGATTTCATACTTGGATTATCCAAGACACAAAGAGATAATGATTCCATATTTGTGGTGGTGGATAGATTTTCTAAAATGGCACATTTCATACCTTGTGAGAAGAAAATAGATGCAATACATATAACAAACTTGTTTTTCAAGGAAGTAGTCAGATTTCATGGATTACCTAGAAGTATTGTTTCAGACAGAGATACAACGTTTGTTGGTTACTTTTGGAGGACACTTTAGAAGAAGTTAAAGACAAATTTAAAGTTTATTTTCACTTTTCACCCATATAATTATGGATAGACAAAGGTAGTAAATAAGAGTTTGGGGAATTTCATGAGATGTTTGGTTGGGGAAAAGACCGGAAGTTGGGATTAGTTCTTGCACAAGAAAAGTTTTCTTACAATAATTAAGTGAACAGGAGTACCAAAAAGGCACCTTTTGAGATTGTTACTAGAGTTCATCCTAGAGGTTTATCAAAATTGCAAGACATCAACAAGGAAGATAAAAGGAGTGAAGAATCAAATGAATTTGCAAAACATATGAAGAAAGTGCATACTCATGTAAAACAACAATTGGATGATATGAACAAGAAGTATAAGGAGCGAGAAGATGAAAAGAGGAGACATAAGGAGTTTGAATTTGGAGATGAAGTGGTTGTGTATTTGAGGAAGGAAATATTTCCAATTGGAACATACAATAAGATCAACATGAGGAATTTTTCACCATGTAATATTTTGAAGAAATTTGATTCAGGAAATGCATATGAAGTAGAGTTACTAGATGGCATGGTTATATCACCTATATTCAACATTGTAGATCTACATTAGTACCATGAATCAAAATTTAGTGAAGATAGTAAAGAAAAATTGGAGAAATGTTTTCCTAAAAAAAAATAAGATGAGATATAAGAGGTTTTAGGTATTAGAGATGGGAGGACAACACATGGAAGACAATACAAAGAATATCTTGTAAAGTGGAAGGGCAGTATATTGGATGATTCTTCTTGGATTTCTTAGGTTGAGGTAGATCATATTGGTTTTACTTTAGCCCCAACAAAGTGAGGGACTCAATTTTCAAATAACCTCAGATGTTTGATGTAGGAGCATCCTTGGTTCTTTGCAATCCTACATCAACCAAAAATATTTTCTTTCAGTTTTGTTCTTGTTCTTGTCTAGTTTAGGTTGGAAGATTTGGTATTTCATCATATTTGTTCACTAGACACTGTGGATCTATGTTTTCATCATGGACATATTCATTTTCCTTATTCAAAGATTTCAGTAGTACTGGATGTTTTTCTAGCAAGTTATCGCTTTCAGATTAAGTGACAATTTCTAAAATAGAGCATTGCAATAGTTTTGAGCCTAATGGCTAATTCGATCTCTTATGGATCCTTATCATAACTTGCAGATCCTTTTGTTGTGTTTCAATTTGTTTCATGGAGTGTACATGGCCTTAATTTAGGTCCACACTTCATCTTATGCACCTATTGAGGAGAAATTCAAATGTAAGGCTGACCTATTTCATGCACGTTATGTTTGCTTCATTGGAGATTATAATGATCTTTGGCTGATGCAGATGATTCTAGATCTTGGATGTTATATAAATAATTGCAATAGATCATTAGGATAGTGAATTAGAAGGAATATGGGATTTGATCTGTAATATTTTGGCTCGCATTAAGGAGCAAGTAGGAATACTGTATTTTGAGCATGTTGTAGTAGGCCTATGAGCTTAATCTATAAACCTAGATGTTTTCAATTGTATGAAATTGAAATTTATGATAATAAGAATGTTTGGATTTGTGTTTTCCTCCATATTCTAAATGGATTATGTTGTGTAACTCTTGTTGCATGGTCTAGACTATTCTCTTTGAGGACCCTCCTACCACGACTGCACCAAAACCCCATAAATAAAATTAATTATTTAGAGGAATGGCTATATAGATCCACATAAATGATTGGTCTCTTAGGCCTTTGAGGGGAAAGGAATACTATGATCACATTTATGGACTTCTCAACTTCAGAAGATGAAGGTTTCAATGGAGAAGTTTTTCTAACAAAATTTTGAGTAGAAGGAGATCCATCTAAGAAATCATCTAGGGAGTCATCCAACCTATCAAAATTCTACATTAAAAATTCCTTATCGAAAGTATTTAAATTTTGAAGAAAAATATTTGACAATATTTCATTCACATTGGGTTCACCAAACTATAAAGGAGGGGATTTACAACCCTCAAGATGATAGGGTCCTAAGTTGAAAATAGACCTCAATTAACTCAATAGACACTACCTAGGTGAAAAGATAAATAATAAATAATATTCATACAATTTAATCAAATTTATACTAAGTTCTAGATAATGAGAATATCAAAATAAATTAATCATAGGATTAAATTATAGAAATTAAATTCTCTAGTGTATAGAAATAGAAAGTTCAAAAAGAAAGTGTTATACATTCAATAGGATTAACTATCAACCACATACACCAACACACCCTATAGATGTATATACACCATGTTGTTGTCTTTGATGAAACAAAAAACAAGGGTCCAAAATCTAAAATACCTAGTTCTCTAAATCTATTCATTAGCACACAAAAAAAACAACAAAATGTTGGGGGTTGTTCAGGGGTTTGCCTTAGTCAAACCCTCACTTTTATTTTTCCACCTCCATGGACATCCAAATAGGATTGAAATAGCTAAAATTCATAAAGAAAAGATGTGTGGTAGAAAAAATTCCACAGAGGAGGAGAACCCCTATCACAAATATAATAAAATAGACAAATACAAGATCATGTAGATGAGATCATATAAAATAGAACAAAATGAGAAAATTACCAGTAGCTCGTGGCTCCCCTCTTGGATTGATATACGTGATAGAATTGTGAGTAAGAGGATTCTTAACTATTTCTTGAGAGAGAATTTTAGCAAAGCTTCTCTATGAGAATAAGAGAGCAAGAGAGCCTTTTTTTCTTAGAGTTCCCATCTTCAAATGAGAGTGAAAAGGGATTTTTATTAAGCTACATGTGTAGGAGGATCTGTTACACATGCATCCTTGTCACTACAACATGTTATGAGTGAAGAACATAGAATATTCACATTTGAATCTCAAAAAGTATAGGAACACTAGTGCATCACATAGAAATTTACACGTCACGCTACTGTCTAACCAAAAATTTACAAGAATTAGACACTAAGGTTATTAGCACTTCATTGTTGTCACTTAAAAAGTCTAAATAATATAATTATAACTTATAGGTTTTTATCATATACAAGATGATCCTAAATGCATGTGTAAAATTTTCAAAGGGTGCAATTTCATGAAACTACAAGAACTATATTATATTTATAAAAAATAATAATAATTTTATAAATATTATCATTAAAGACTACTAGGAAAGAAAATAGATAACAAGATAAAAATTATTAAAAATTAAAAATTAAAATGAACAAACAATTTGTAAAATTCTTCGTAATATGTACCAATATGGAGCGGGCGAGGAAGAGTGGAAAAGGGAGCGCAAGCTATAGTTTAAAATCTATAGAGGGTGAAGGTGTTGAAGATGCGGATGAAGATGATTCTAATTTGTTTGTTGAGCTGATTTATTTTCCTATTGCGATGAAGGACGAAGCTGTGTGGGGAAGGTGTGGGTCCTTTAGTGTTTTTGTGGTTTTTATGGTGGTCAAGTCCTCCATTATTGATGGTGTGCAGTTTGGTCTTATTAGCGGGAAGTTTCTCCTTCTCTTCTCAATGGCTCTTGGTCACAAATGGTTGTCCTTTCCTATGGATGGCTCTATTCTAGAAGTGAGGTATCTTCCTATTGTTCAATAATCAAGATACTAAGAGGGGCGTTGAAGGGCGATGAATCAGTATCCACATAAACTTATTGAACATACAATTTTAGTTACTTTGCAACATAGAATAGATAAGAGCAATAATAAAACATGAAATTCCATGACACAAGAACACCAGATTTTACATGGAAAACCCAATGAAGGAAAAACCATGATAAGGATTAGCTCACAGTATATAGTTATTTCAATACTAGTTAAAAAAAGGCTCACTACCAGATACACAAAGATCACTGCTTACTAGGACTCATTGTCCAAACATGGAGGCTCATTGCCTAAAAAAATTATGTAAACAAAAATGTCTAACTAACAGAGTTGAATTGATGAAGTTACACTGTAAGTGAAAATTTAGTTCCTTTCATGCTCATAGTATTCAATCACATGACAACAGACTAATCTTCAACCTTCTATTTTCACACTTCGCTTACCACATATACAAAAACACTTCTTCTTCTCTTCACATTCACATTCATCTTCAAGCCATCTTATATATATAACTGAGATATCTACATGCATCAATTAGGTCAACCTAATTGGATGTAATTCATATTTTCAAAATGATAACTTGTCGGCTTCATATTAAGCCTTTCCAAAATTAATTCACCCATGTGATGCAACATCATGTTGGCCGATACCAAAGCTAAGTCTCACATATAAAAAAATATTATGTTGATCGATAGATTGAATATTAGGTGATCCATTATTAACCTAATACCAAAATGCAGTCACAAAAATTGATGCCAATGTACCGTCCAATCATATAAGAATCTGAGAGTGCATACATACACACTTCTGGTGATCATAAGACTTTTCCAAAAAACTTAGATCATATTGATTACTAGATCAAATATCAAATGAGATAAGCTTGATCTACACACTTGTACAAGGTACCATACCAACATGGTCGAATCAATGACAATATAGGACTAATATTTTGCATACTTCCAACAATCTCCCCCTTTGGAATTGATGGCAACATGAGCAAAAAAATACAATTCAAGACTTTTCTTCAATCTCTCCAAATCTCTCCCCAATTTTCTCCAAATATCTCAAAAATTTCCCCTCCAAATCTCTCCCTCTTTGACATCAATGGCAAAGGGTTCCAATAGAAAATGTAAACATGGTGAAATTTAAAAATTATAATTCATCCAAAATTTCAAAACCTCAAAAATTTCAAGCATCCAATCTTACAAAGTTCTTTCAAATCGAAATGACACTTTTCAAATGAATTAATTTCTTATACCTTTCTTTGATAATAGGATATAATTTCTTCCATTCAATTACTACAAAATCCATTCTTGTACACATGCTTTTTAATAGATCCAACAATGCCAAAGAGGATGACCAATCTATAGATGAGAATTATCTTTCACAATCTTTTGCATCATAGAGTATTTCAAAAAGATGGTCTAACTGGACCTCAACAATTTCCTTAAGAAGCCAAAAGGTCTTCATCACATCATCCATTTTTTTTTGCATAATGATCAGTTCAGCTTGTAGTTCACCGAATCTCAGCCTTTTCTTTCCCTCTTTGTCTTCAAAGATATCAAACTTCTTTCCAATCTAGTTAACTTTGGATTCAATTGCTTCAATTATACTTTTGAAATTATCAACTGTAGGAAGCCACCAAATAAAATATTTCTAGATATCTGACATTTATTTTGTGCACTTCGTCATGTCTATGATTAGTTCAAAATAGCCTCTGATTTTCTTTACAATATCTCTTTTCGACCAAGGCTTCCAACTTACGTCCTTCAAGACCTTCAAGCACCATTCTCTCTTCAAGTATTTCAACTAATTTTTTTGGTAAGGAATTAGAAATGGTTGATACAACAATACCCTTACGAAGTAGATACTCAACTAAGGCATCATCAATTTTGAGTTTGTCAACTAGAGAGGCCGTACTCCATAAATCACCAATTTTATTCATTTTCCCTTTTATTAACATAGTCCATATGTCATATGGATCAAAAGATTCTGGTCCAGGCAGAGATTCTTCTTCTTCTTCCTTCTCTTAAGGAATAACAATGATGTTCTCAGAGACAACTTTTCTTTTCTTCAATTCTGGAGAGGAATCACCAGTGACCACTTCCAATTATTTTGTTCCAGAGGAAGAACCTTCCTCAAATCAACTAGACATAACTTCACTAGAGAAAATTATTTTCTACCAGGATAAGAGAAAGTTTTTACACGCACTTACTTTATCTTCTAAACCTTCCAAGTGTCTACATATATTTCTTGCAATGGGAATCTTAAATTCCCACTTTACATCTTTCTTTCCTAGTAGCGAGTTCAGAAAATAGAGTACCAAACATGTAAGAAAGGGCCCAAAATAGAATGGGTATCCTTCTTCTAGTGAAATTTGTGTGTTCTCAGTGATATTCTCAAGAATTAATCTACACAAGTCAAATTTCTTGTTCTCTTTTACCATTTTATGTGCCAAATACATAGCAATAGCTAAAGTAGAGCTATCTCAATTTCTGAAATAAAATTTGTAAGAAATGCCATATACAACATACCTAACTGAGGAATCGACAATAGTGTCAATCAAAAGTGCTCAGGGATATTTTTCAACTCTTTTCATTTCCTCTACTTATATTTTATTATCTTCCATCCAAGAAGTTCTCTAATGCAGCAAAATCTGGCAACCACTTTGATTGCTTCCTTCGTAATAGGATAGGATTTATCTAGTACAATGCTGCCATCCTTGAATTTTCTTAAAAGGAACAAGATAAATTATTTGTCATCAATCCAAGATAATTCTCCCCACAAATCCAAACCTAAGGTTTGTAAGTTTCATAAGTTGCTCGATTCCAACCCTAATTCTATCTTCTTTATTTTATGATGATTGAATTCATCCAGTTTGATTCCTTTTAATTTCAATGGATATTTATACTTGATCCTCTATTAAAATTTTCCATGAAATCTCTTAACTTCTTAAAATTCAACAAATAATTCTCTCTATTACCTTCCTTTGCAATTGCAAGAGGGAAACTTTCATCGCTTGATTTCGAATATCCATAAAGATATCTCAAAGGGCTCCAAATCGCTTCAGAAATTATCCAAGAGGCTTCCAAGTCCTTCAAATGCATTTGATGATCAAAATGATTTTTTTAATTTCCTTTATACACCATAATTTTTCCCTAACTCACATTAATTGCAAAAATTTGACAAAAATTTTCTTCCACTTTACTGAGAAACCCTAATTCACTCCGCAAAAGAACATGCTTGCTCTTTTTCTTCTAATTTATTTTGAATCACCTATGTAATGTCATTCCTTACAACATATTCATGTACCAAAACCTAACATACTGAGTTTCAAGGGGGTTAATTTATTTTCTGATAAAGCTCCCCCTAAGACCATGTTGGGTCTGATTCCCAGAGGATTCATTTAACCAGATGAGGGTACAAACACATTAGTAGTCTTCGATTCTTCTTTATTTTTCCATATATTTCTCATTTCCTACTTAACCTCTTCGTTATCAATATTTTTCACTGGTTCATCATCTTCCACCAGAGTAGATTGCTTTCCCTTTTTACTTTTGCACACTTTTGAAATATGTCCTGGCTTTTTGCAATAGTAACAGACAATATCTCTTTATCTTGTCTGATTTCAATTAATTATTTTTGCATTGATTTTCTTTATTTCCAAACATGTTACAGGTATAGAAATGGCCATCAAATTATTGATTCATCATTTTTCCATTGAACCTATTCATCATCACTTGACTAATCATCCTTATCGAATATTTGCACTCAATATATTTATGTCCAATCTTCTTGCATGTATAACATTGTCCAAAGAAGGGACCAATAAATTGATTCATCCTCCTCCTACACTCAGTTGCCTTATGAATAAATTTATTACATGAAAAAAAAACAGCATTGAATGATGAGTATCTTTCTCAATTTGGTTGTCTGATAAGTGATCTCCTTCTATAGTTTATTTTCTTCTTTCCTTTATCTTGAGTCTTCTAATTGATTATTGGATTTGAGTTATGTATTTTTTCATCAGCTTCATTGCCTAAACCACTTTTGTCTTTACAAGGTTTTTTTCCTACTATTAATTCATCAAGCTTGGTGGAGCTTGTCTTGAAATAATCTTTACAAAAAAATTCTTTCTTAAGTAATGCTTTCAAATTCATCACTTTATTCTGGTATTCTCATCATTTTCTTGTTTCAACTGTTCACCCACTTCTCTATATCTTTCTTTGAATTTATTAAATTTCTCTTTCAATTTATGAATGTATTAATTTGTTTCATCAATATTTTCTCTCATATCTCCATTTTCAATTTCAGCCTTGTCAAGACCTTCAAGGGCAGTCTGAAGCTCTTCTTTATCCATCTCAAGTTGTTAGACTTCTCCAAAGGAACCAAAGCTCTGATACAAATTGTTGAAATTCCACCACATAAGAACACCAAATTTTATGTGGAAAACTCAATGAGGGAAAAACCATGATGAGGATTAGGTCACAGTATATAGTTATTTCAATACCAGTTACAAGGAGGTTTGCTGCCAGATACAAAATTCTCATTTCTTACAAGGACTCATTGTCCAAACATGGAGGATCACTGCCTACATAAATTATGTAAACAAAAATGGCTAACCACCAGAGTTGAGCTAATGAAGTTACACCACAAGTGCAGATTCAGCTCCTTTGATGCTTAGAGTATTCACTCACATGAGAACAAACTGATCTTCAACCTTCTATTTGCACACTTTTCTTACCATATATACACACACTTCTTCTCTTTTCATTCGCATTCGTCTTCAAGCCATCTTGTATATATATACCTAAGATATCCATACGCATCAATTAGGTTGACCTAATTTGATGCAATTCATATTTTAAAAATGATAACTTGTCAGTTTCATATAAATATTTTCTGAAAGTAATTCACCTTTGTCATGCAACATCATTTTGGCTGGGACCAAAGCTAGGTCTCACATATAACGACAAACTATGTTGAGCTATAGACTGAATATTAGGTCAGTCATGATTAACCTAATATCAAAATTCAATCACAAAAACCAATGCCAATGTACCATCCAATCATATGAGCATATGAGAGTGTATACATACATGCTTCTAGTGATCATAAGCCTTTTTCGAGAACCTTAGATCATATTGATTACTAGAGAGAATATGCACATGAAAATACCATATCAAATACCGAATGAGATAAGCTTGATCTGCACACTCATACAAGGTACCCGACCAACATGGTGACATCAATGACAATATAGGACTAATCTTTTTCATATTTCCAACACCTACATGTTCAGGTTTTGGTTCTAAGGGATCACTTTTTCCTTCTCTCATGCTAGTTTATCTTGCTGGATCAATGGTGTTTTTGGGTGTTGGTCTTGGTTGTTGGGCTTTGGTGCTATTCTTGGTGGCCTCTTCTGGTGCCCATGGAGGATTTTATAGACCATTTTTGAAGGGGTATTTTGTGGGCTTTGACTATCCTATTATATCTTTGTGGTATCTCAAGGTTTGTTTTCTTCTTCTTCCTCTTCCATCTTTTATGTGGCTTAATACTTCCAATCTTTTGTGGGTACAGTCTCCCTTGTTTAGGGGAGTTTGGGTGGCGATGGAAGTGGGGTTTTTTGATGCATGGTTGTTGGTAATTTAATATAGGATTGATTTGGTTCCTTTCATCTTATCTTTTCTTGTGTTTTATTCTTTATCTTCTATAGAAAAAGGTGTTCTTAATTATGGACTTTTTAGGGAGCCTCTCTTTGTGCTTCATGGAATAGGACTTTATGCTTTTTCTGGGGTTGATTAGTGAAACATTTTTGAATACCTCATCCTTGAGGGCTTTTTTGTAGTTAGAATTTATTTTCTTGTTAGAGGTCAAGGGACTATTGTCGATAGGGATATTTATCTTGATGTTCCTATTGTCCTTGTAGCTAAAAGATTTGGTGTATTCCCTTTCTTTCAGAGTGGTGTATTTATCTTGGTTTTTAGAGCTTATGTCTTCTATGGAGGTGAATAATATTCCTTGAGAAGTGGATCACTCTCCTATGGAAGTGGAGTTGATTGTTTTGGATGCAATAGGGAGATCTCTTTTCTGGCACTTTCTATTGATGTTCCTGAGGTGGAATTTTATCCTATTGAGGTGGATGGTGTGGGTGTTGAATATTTGTTGCTTTGGATGAAGGGTTATTCATTTCATCCTATCTTATAGAGGGGATATATCTCCTCTAGAGGTGGAGAATGTGTTGGATTATTGGGCTGATTGGTGTTTCTAGGGGATTCTTGTTTCCCTAATTTTTTTATCTAGAGTTTTGATTTGGATGAAGTTGATGCTCCACTTTCTTTTGATTATTTTATCCTTGGATGAATGCAAATCTCTCTGATAAGTTGGTTGATTAGAAAAAAATGGCGAGGTAACAAGGTCTTCCTACATATTTATTTGGGTTGTTTATTTGGGCTCAATTTAATTGAGCAGTGGGTTGGTTGTAGCTTGGTGGTTTTAGGTTGTGTGATTTTTTAGCTTGGGTTTTAGGCCCTTGTAAAACCTAGCTCTAAGGGGCTCTTGGTTCCCTTATTTTTCCTCTCCACAAAATTGTCTAGAATGTCTATCATTTAATGACTTATGTTGTTTGAAAGTTATTTTTCTATGTTTTATCTATTGGAAATTTTCTTACTTTGGATAGGGTTTTAGGTCCCTTCAAATATTGTTTGTAAAGGGTTTCAAGTCCCTTCAGAACCTATTTTTCCCCATTAATCAAAACTACCAAATATTATTAAAATAAATACAAATAGAAACTTCCCAAGCCAGAAACCCAATCCTAAAACGAAATTCTGGAGGGAGAAGTTTGGAAAAGTTGGAGATAAAGTCTTTTCTTCTAAGAAGGATTCCAACCTATCAAGGAAAGTATTAGAGGAGGGTATGGAACAAGAAATAGCATGTATAAGGAAATTTTTGGCATCCCCATAGCCACAATCTTTGATTGTCTTGGGGGTTTCCTCTCCTTCAAAGGACTATGAGAAAGAAGTTTTTTTGGCTTATAAGGTGGATGTGGTTGAGATGGTCTAGAGGAAGTTGTTGGATACTTTCCTAGACCAAGATCATTGAGTTTTTTGGGGGTTTCCTCCCCTTCAAAAGACATTGAGAAAGAACATTCCTTGGTTTCTATGGTGGCTACGGCTAAAATAGACAAGAGACTGAAGGTTGATGGCAAGGATAACCAAGGATTATCTTTGGAAGGAGGTGATGGTGAATCTAAAACCCATCCCATATTCCAAAAGGATATTCTTCAAGGGTTTAAGCTAAATGAGGAATCTAAGGGGTATATTTTAGAAATCTTATTAAGGAACCTTTTATTGTGGTAAAAGGTAGAAATAAGAAAAAAATATTATCACTCTACACCTTGTACCTAGGGAGTGATCACTATAAATTGACAAAAAGAAGATTGTGGATATGAGTAAAAGGACCAAGGTAGACCTTCATCCCAAAAAATGGGGAAAAGGTGAGAAAAAAGGAAAGTAGAATGATTTTAATAAATATTTTTTGAAAGTGTGATTAAAGACCACCTTAAACAAGAATTTATCAATATCATTTCATAGAACATCAAGGGGTTAAATCATGCTCATAAACATGACTTCCTATCCAATATAGTTTGAGATCATAAACTAAATTTTTTTCTTATTCAAGAAACAAAGATGTGGTGTGATAAGTTGGGAGGGACTAAAAATGGTTTCTTCAAAGATTATGGTTTCCATGGGAGTAGTTTTGATGGAGCTTCAGGTGGGATTGCTACTTTTTGGAACCCTAGGACTGTTAAAGGAGTTTCTCTAATTGAATATTCTAATTACTTATCTAATCAGGTCTATCATTTAATGGATCATATCTCCTATATTATTTCAAATATTTATGCCCCTAATATCAAAAATTCTAGAAAAAAATTGTGTAATAAACTAAGTAGTTTGAAATAAAATTTCCAGGAGAGTTGTTGGCTGGTGATGGGAGATTTTAATACCCTTCTCAATGAGGTTGATAAAGTGGGGGGGATCTCAAATTCCTTTGGATAGTAGATTGGATCTAATGAATTTTATCCATGACCAAGTCATCTTTGACTTAGATTTACAAGTTCCCTCTTATAATTGGTCTAATAGCTATGTGAATGTGGACCTCATCTAGGTTAATTTGGATTGTGCTCTAATATCTATGGATTGGTTTTCAATCTACTCATTCTCTCTCAAATCTAACTTGGATTGGTTTGGACCACATCCCAATATCTCTCAACTAGAAAGTTGGGTAGAAAGAAATAGTTTCCCTTTATATTTGATAGAATGTGGATGAGGCATCTAGATCTCAAGGATAAAATAAAAGAGTGGTGGAAGATCAAAATTGAGGGATTTTCTATGTTCATGATGCCTAAGAAATTATCCTATGTTAAATTTAAGGTGTAGAAATGGAATAAGGATTCTTTAGGTCAATTTTTTAAAATAAAGGACACCATTAAGTAAATTGTGCATGAGGTTGAATAAGAAATTCATGAAAAAGGTATGGATTCTAGGATTCAAGTCCAAAAAAATGATGTTTTAGTTTGTCTTCATGATATTGTCTATAAGAATAATATTTTTGGAAACAAAGATCTAGAGAAAGGTTGCTTGAAAAGTGGAGATAAAAATACTAATTTTTTCATCTTTCCTCTCTTAAGAATCGTGTGGCTAATACAATTAAAACTATTCAGATTAATAATTTGTTCTAGAGGAGGAAGAATAAATCCACCAAGATTCTATTTAGTTCTTTTATAATCTCATACCAGATGATTTTGAGCATTACCAAGAGTGTGAAGATAAATTTTTGATAGTTATTCCAAAAGTTGTTTTGGAAGAAACAAATTAAAAGTTAATATGTATTCCTTCAAAGGAGGATATAAGATTGGTGATATTCTTGTTTGAAGGTAATAAATCAACATGGCTAGATGAATTCCCTCTTTTCTCCATTCAATCCTTTTCAGATATAGTGGTGAAAGATGTGGTAGGATTGAAGGGGTTTTTTGGGAGTAGAAAATTACTAAAACAATTAAACTCTACTTTTTTGGTCCCAATTATAAAGTTTCCTAGTATTAAATATTTTGGGAATTTTTGACCCATCAACTTATGTAATTCAATCTATAAGATCATTCCTAAGATTTTATCAGTGAGATTACATTCTATCCTTCTTGATTTAATCTTAATTCAACAAAGTATTTTTATCCGTGGTAGATAGATTTTGGATTCTATTATTTCAGTGCATGAAAATATTCTCTCATTTTTTGAATAATAAGGATGGTTTCTTCCTCAATAGTGACTTTTTTAAAGCCTATGATTGAGTTAATTGGACCTTTTAACCAAATTTTTGGCTAATTTTGGCTTTGGAAGAAAATTTTTAGATCTCATTATCTAATTCATCTCTCCTAAGTTCTTAGTGATTATATATAGCCACCCCTTAGGATTATTTAAAAGCTCTAAAAAGGTTATCCAATTTCCTCATTTCCCTTTTTCATCATGGTGAAAGTTTTGGATAGCTCTATCTAAGGATATTTTAATATTGTTTTTCTTAAGGGGATTCATCCCTCCTCTAGAGGGCCCGATTGCTCCCATCAAAAAATTATGGATGACACTATCTATAGACATGCAAAATTTTCTGACTCACATCACACATCTTTAATCTTGCATTTTCATCACTTGCATCACTAATTCCCCTTTTAACATCATTTCACCTTATTTCCTCTATTAATCAAGTAATTTATTTATTTTTAATTAATTCATCCTATTTCATTAATTTTCCTCTAATCTCCCCTAATTGGATAATTTTAATTATTTAATTAATCATAAACCTTATTTTCTTCTAATATCCCATGATTAAATAAGATTGAATTATTTAATTACCTAATTCACATCCCTCTCATTTGAAATATTCCTTTTTAATAAAGAATATCCTAATCCTTCATAATTAAATAATCTTTAATTATTTAATTGTCCTAATTTCCCTCTCAAAGGCATATTCCCAAGGATTATTCTCTTTCAAAGTATCTCATTCCTCTCATTCATTATTATCCATCCATTTCTTGAAATAATATCATCCCTCCATTTCAAATATCCTCAACAAATTTTCTTAAAATTGTGGATATATTTGATTCAATTAAATCTTGACCTTTGATCTTCCTCAAATCACTCAAATTTGTGGGTCTTGAGGTTTAATCTTCTCCATTGATTTAAACATGAAAATATATAAAAAAAATCATTCCTCCTTCATTATCTAATAACCTAGAGCATTTGAGAGTACTTGAGCACTTTAGCATATCATATTCATGAGAATTTGAGCATTTTATTTCCATCTAGCTCATCAATCTTCTTCTTTTTTTTGTTTCAAGTATGAATGTGTTTGGTGGTGTTGTCATTAATGTTGTCATTGATGTCAACACAATTCTGAGTGATTACAGGTGGTACATGTATAGTTGTGATACTGTAGATATGTTGAGAGTACATGGAGCTATCTTTATGGTGTTGTAGGTGTGTTGATGTCAAGTTCTTTTGAGAAAATTAATAAATAATGAAGACTGAGTTGTGTGTGTGTTATGAATTTATCCAATAATATGCTCTAAATTTCTTCTATATTGACCCTATGTCTATGCAAATCTTTTTTTTTTTATGGGATTGATTGGATAATACATCCTAAGTTTTAGCTTTTGGGTTGATGGAGAGTGAAAGTTGTGTTCACCTGAGTGTGAACTGATTTGGAAGAACTATTTGTCTGTGGATTGGGAGAAATGTTTCTACTCTATAATCCTCTAGTGGTTTGTCTTAGAACTTAAATATCTCGAAGAAGGTTTATATCGATTTTATCTATGTTTTAGAAAAATCTCTCATGGTTTGGTGCTCTAGAAGATTTGTTCCATAGCTACTACGTGTGTCTGCATAGTTCGATTGGACTGTTGAAGAGTGTTTTGTGTATGAATATTGTTGTAGTTTCTACGAATGCAATTGAAGGTTTCTAATAGGTGTTCCAGTGTCTAGTGAAGTGTGTTGTGTGATCCACATGTCATCATATTGTTGTGGATACGTGCACTTCAAAGTTCATTGTTGTTTTCATTAGGTTTTTTTAATCTGATGTCTACATATTATATGGAGAATAAGCATCACTTAAGGAAGTGTGTGATTGATCGAAGATATTTTTTAGTCCTAATTAAGTATTTATTTTGTCCACTCTCATTCTTATCCATCGTGGGAATGTTGAGTCTCCAACCTAATTTAAATTTATAAAATAAGGATGTGTAGCTGACCTCAGAGAAGGTTTCTAAGGTTCAAGATGGAATAAATGCAAGTCCATATGTTGTGAATTGGAAGCAAAAAAGTGTGTGAAACAAGTTCAAAAAGCATAGTGTGTGAAAGTGTGAATCAAGGCAATAATACTTCAATGTGTTAGATTCCTAAAAGTAGTGAGTTGATGGTGTCTACGATTCTTTGATCAAATTTGTGAATGTGTAAAACCTATAGTGGTGGATTTTTTATTATCTTTATTTATCTATAGGCAGTGATCCTCCTTCTAGACATTGAGTCCTATCTATAAGCAGTGAGCCTTTGTATCTAGATAGTGAGTCCTTTCTGGGTAGTGAGCCTTCTATTAGTGAGCCTTTGTATTCGGTTTTGTATTACTACTATATTGTGATGCAAGAACATCAATCAGATGCTCTCAATTTGCATTGATAATTGATTTTTTGGTTGGTGATAGGATGCAGTCTCTTGTCACCATGGTGAGAAGAGAAGTGATAGAACATTGTGATAACGAATCAATCAAAGTAGTCGAACTATCAAGGAAATCGATAATAGGTATTGAAGGTGAAAAAGTTGAGGAGGCTAATAGTTAGAAGCTGAAACCAAAGGATCTTGACTGAAGACATTGGTGCAAAGGGAATGAAACATGGATGGGAGTTGAAGAGAACTATTCCAAAACATGGGTGCGTAGTAGTTACAAGATGACACTAATAAACAGAGTTTTTTCGAAGAAAACAGGCATGTGGCCACTTGGGGAAGAAGAACCTTGGTGAAAATGAAGGAAGAAAAGGCTGAATTTCCATAGGTCAAACAATAATAGATGAATTCATTGTTAAATTTGTAATCACCATTAGGGAATGAATAAAGAATTCTTTTGAATAAGTTGATTCTTTCTATGTATTTAATTTTTATGTATTTCCTGTCATTCATGTTCTTAGTTGTTGTCGTAATTTTTCCAAAAAGCTATTAAAATATGTATGGTGCTAGAGGATGATGCGTGTTCCTTGATTTGTTGTGTAATGAAGAATGCAACATTTGCTTGATCATTGGAATGAAACATATTTCTGGAGATAAGATTAATAAAGAGAGTGTTTATCTACAAGTTTAAGGTTCTTGTTAAGAAAGAGTTAATGATTAAGAAAATTGACACAAGTAATTGTCAATTTTTGGATTGTATTGATTACTGAGTTGCTATCATCTAAAATTTTTTGGGGATTGGTTTGAGTTTTTCCTTTGTTCTGCATCATATTGTGAGTTAATTCTCACCATGGTTTTTCCCTAATTGGGTTTTCCACATAAATTTGGTGTCTTTGGTATTTTCTTTTTGTTATCTACATTAAATTTTTATACTTAATATCATCGTAAAGTGAATTTTAATTGATTAATATTAGAAGTGAAAGTAATTTAATACAACTGATTCATCCCCCTCTCAGTTGTCTTGTGCATTTCAATATTTTCAACTATGGGGGCTTCATGGTCAAGCAATCCAACATTCCATCACCATGAAAATGGAAGGAATTTTTTTCACATTGGTTTTATGTTTTGAATTTTTTTCATCTTATTTTCTAAACCTTTGTATGGATTCTCTTTCATTTAGTGAGTGGGATTTGATATTTTATTATTTTTTAGTCTTCTTGGTTACTAACCCTTTCTATTGTATCAGTTCCATTTCTCACCTCACATTAATTGGAATTCCTATGATCATATCAAACACTATTCTTGGACATCAACATATCAAATCTATCAACCTTTTCTATTACGTTTTGATATCAAGTTCCAAATCTTGTGAATTTGTCAACTTAGGAGAAAAATATTTCTCCTAGGTCTACAAATCATCACTATCATCCCTCTTTGTTTAGATTCATAAGTCTAGTCCAAAAAATATATCAAAAAATAATTCATCAACATCTTGAAATAATTTGTTATCCTTTTGTCCAAAGGTTAACCATACAATCCAAAATCAACTTGAACGTCATCTAGTTCCATATCAACTTCAAAATTATTCTTTTGATCAAAATATTTATCTACACATCCTTTTGGAATCCAACTTTGAAATAAGTAAATCCCAGAAAACATCACAAGTCATTGATATTTTACATAACTTAGCTTCATTATGACTTTTATGAGTACAAAAAGATCACAACATAGAAAGAAAATGGTAGCTAATACTAGTAGTTCAAATGTTCCAAAAACTACCAATGTCAATACAATAAATGCTCTTTCCACAAATATTGAAACTTCAACTGAAATTGTAAGGGGGTTCTCTACTCCTCAACCAACAAATGTAAATCCATCATTCAATGCAAATGTGATTTTTTTCAACAAACAAACATCAATACTTCATTTCATGCAAATTTCAATCCTTCACAAAGTGTTGATTCTTCACAACAAGACCTACATCATACACATTAATACTACATTACTCAACATAGGAATAAACCAACTAAAGGACAAGATGGTTACATAGAAGAGGATTATAATGAAGACCTTACTGAAGAAAAGATTTTAGAAATGACACAAAAGCACAAAATATTGAAGGTCATGGATAATTGCTTAGTTTAAATCCAAACACATACTTTTTTAGACTTGCACATTATGGTACCAAGTTACCCTACAATTATAACATTGACAATCTTAAGGACACAACCCTTATTTCTTGAGATGGAGATACAGTGGTTAGAAAAGTCTTTAAAGCTTCCATACCACCTAGGATCCCAAACTCTTTTGCATAAACAAGTGATCCATCTCAAGCAAAAAAAAGTGGAAAATCAATTGTATAGGCTATTGATGGTGTTTTTCTACATTTCACAACACAGGTAATACGTAGGTGCATTACCTCTTTTGAAAGATAATCTTCCACAATAAAATTGCAAAACACTATCCTAGGGTCTCTCAGATGTCAGGTCTTGACGATGCTTGGAATATATTAGTTGTTTGATGTGATTTTTATAGAATCACAAGGCAGTCTTACATGGTTTAAAGCTATAGGAGAATTGAGTCAATGAATGGAGTTCTTAGAGTATGAAATTACTACACTTAGCTGTAGGCTTAGACATCAATCTTGGACTCCATTGTTTTGTCAGATTTGGCTTTACAATGTGCAATGAACCTTAGCACAATTTGTTTCTAAAAAAAGAAAAAAAGGGGCGAGGAAGGAGGATGGTTCCTGGACCTGCAACTACCGATGAACAATGATCATGGAGGTTTGTGCTATGGATAGTTTCCTTAAGCAAAATTTAACTTAATCTAAATTCTCACAATGTCATGAAATCTATGCTATCTTCTAAGGACTGTAGATATTCATCTTTCATTCGCCACGTAAATGTGAACAAAGAAATTTTTTAATGAGCAGCTATGAGATTATGGTCCAGACTAACTTTACATAGTCATTCACCAGCACCAAATGACCAAAATTATGGACAAGGAAATCATACACACAGTAGAAAGCTTCAAAACCAAGGACAACATACTAAATCCACTACAACTAACTAAAGGAAACTAGAACAAAAAAGTAATTTGAAATAAAGTATTAACTAAGGGGAGAAGAATCATGAAACATGTAGAGAAATCCAGATTTACAACATGAAATGACTGTATTTTCTATTATAATTTTTGCAGCATGCCTTTACAACAACTCAACTTTCTTAAAATGAGAGGAGCAAAGCCCTATTTATAGTTTTCAAAAAGAAAAATTAATGGCTAGGATTTGATTCCATTGTGTGGCCAAGATTCACTTTACACTAGCATTTCACCTACCCCCAAATACATTTCATTTATAAGACATTTCTTATCTTTTCCCTATTTCGTCATCTCGTGATAGCACTGTAGCAATTTCATCGTGTAGTTGTTTGCCCTTTGGTATAGCTATTCTTTGAGGAATTCTTCATCAATGACTAGATTGTCTTCACGCTTCTTCAACGTTGCATACTCCATAAAGCTCAAGATCAATGGCTAGAACTTGTCCAACACTATAATGTCAGACCATAAAATTTGATAGCTCCATTCCTAGGATTTTTTGATGAGTTTCTTCCAGTCATTATCATATTTGGCAGCAGTATCTCTAAAAACATTTTGACTATGCGAAGGCTCGGGCAGAAAAACTCATGAAGTACATGGTAACCTCAACTGACATCCAATATTCCATGTTCTTTAAGAAGTGGGGCTTTATTCTTTCAGGATTAATCTCGACAGCAAGCATCTTGTACCTAGTCATTAACTTGAGGTACCAAGTGCACTCCTCTCTGGTCTCCCTAGCCCATTCAATATCCAGAACAACCCATTCTAGAATTTTCTCCAGCTTTCCTTTTTGATGGTCAAAGTCCCACTTCCATACATCCACTAACTAGTGGTCATCATCCTTGAGGGCAAGGTTTTTCTCCCAAACCTCACTTGGCAATGCGAGTATAGCCTCAATCTTTGGGTAAGCTGCTTTGTACTTTCTTAGGAACTCCTCGTAGACCTGCCTCATACCCTCAAGGGTTCTCTGTACCTCTATGAACTTATTTATTGTCTAGGTAGCCAAGTTCATACCTATGTTTCCCATGTATAAGACCTACCGGAACCAGTTTTTTGTAGTCTTATCCAAGTTCCTTCTCTATTCTAATTTATTGATCTATTTTTGAGATAGCAATTGAGGTGGGGCAGATGACGTCATGGGCTAGTCATCAAATCCTAGGCCATTGCTGAATATAGGCCATTAGATCAGCCACTTGTTTTTTGATTTCTTCCTTAGAAACCTTATCCTGTTGGATAAGATGCACCACCGTGGTGACCGATTCTTGGAGATGGTCAACCTTTTTCTCCCTTGTGCCCAATCCCAAGTCGATGGTGGAGACGTTATAAGTTATTCTTTATTCTCCAACCATCGGCGTCGCTATTTGTACTACCCTAGATCCTAAGGAATCCATGGTTAACTTTGATCTGATGTTAGGCTTCTTCTCTTTCTTGGTGCTTATTTGTGCTCTGGCCCGAATGTCTTCCAACCTTGCCTTGGGATCTTTTAGGGTGGGAGTATTTTGTCTCAACTATTTTTCTAGCCAATCAGGCATTTGGGGCTCTTCCCTGGGTGGTTCACTTTGATTCCTATTGTTCTCCTTCTCAAGCTCAATGGATTTGATAACAAGAGACCCCTTCTTAGTTCCTACATCCCCCTTCTTCTCATCAGAGTCCTATTCAAGTGTTACATACTTAATGGGAGACTTGGCATGCAACTGCTCATTGGAGGGATCCTCCATTTCAACACCTTTTTCTTCTTCATCTTTGCCTTCTTCATGTTCCTCAGGCTTCTCCTCTTGCTCATCTTCATGGAGGGATGCCTCCTCATCATGTTCTAGGGTTTTTCCACATCCCTCAGTTGGAGACCTGCTACCTTCAGTCTGCGGAGCAACAATTTCCTCTTCTCATGCAAGCCGATCCTCGGCTTCCTTATCCTCAAGTTCCTTAAGTTGCTTGCCCCACTCTACATTGAGTTCAAGGTCATTTGTTTCTCTTATCAGTTTAGTGTCCAACTCCTCCCTGCTCTCACTGGAGGACTCATAGGCTACCTCATCTATCTCTCAGCGTTCGAACAATGGATGTTCATGGTACTCAAATTCTTCATCCTCTGGCATCATCACAACCTCTAACTATCATCATTCAAGTTCATCAGATATCTACATTGTTGCCTTGATTCTTGGTGGTTCGGAAGGTGGAGGGAGAGATAGAGCATGGGCCATAGCCTGAGCTATTGCAGCTTGCACCACGAGATTAGTAAGCATCCCTGAAAGGTTGGATGGCACGTTTTGCATGTATTTCACAAAAGATTTTGTGAGGCTGAGGGCAAGCATTGTAGCAGCAAAAATGGAGGGAAGGGAAGGAGACATAGAGGAAGAGGAGATCAGCGAGGTTATGGTAGAGGACAAATCCATAGGAATAATCTACATGATTGGAGAGGTGGAAGCAAGGTGGACAGAGATGTCCATAGTAGGCAGGGAAGAAGTAGAAACTGTAAGCAAAATATGCAGTAGCAATGGCAGTAATTGTAGTAGACAAAGACCTTGGTGAGTTAGATCCTTCTCGCTTGATCCCCTGGGGCAGAAATTTTGGTACCACAGACATCTTTGTGCCTCTGGTTGTTTTCCTTTTCTTCTTGGAGGGTTTGCCCTCATGCCTTACAGGCATAAACCTTTGGTTTGGGTAGCTGGTCACTAGCTTCTTTTCTCTTCTTGGTTTTGATCGATGGTGGGGGTTTGGATTATTCCCCAGTTGTAGCGGTAGCTACCCCTCAATTGGAGCCACTTGGTTCAATTTCTAGTCCCTTAAATGTTAAGGCGACTCCTTGCTATTTCAATCAAAATACCTATTGGTCGATCCATGTATTCATTCGAATCTCGACGGGCTTAGTGAGTATGTCGAGGTTGTCAAGCTCTCACTCATTCCAGTGAATCATAGGTAGTGGAAAATTGGTGACAACATCATATCCTAGATCGATCACCATATCCTCATCCTCTTCAAGCTGATCAAGAATCGGGCACAAATTATTCTTCACACATAAAGAGCATTCATGTGCATGTAGTACCGTAGCCGCACCTCAAGATCATCTTTACAATTGGCCCAAAAATAGTATACGTTATGGAGGTGGGCATACTACTATCTGAGTCTCTTTCTAATACATCCATATGGGTCCATTTGAGGCTGAGTTGTATATTGCCAGAAGTGGTATTCGATCAACTCCCTTTCTGAGTACCCTGCACACTACGAGGTATGAATCTTGTACATCCCTTGGCCAAGCCCAATGGGGTGAGTTGTACCCACTAGATGCTTACTACTCAAGATATTATGGATGTGTTGTACTTTCCAAGTTAGCTCTAATAGTATGATCTGGTCGTTCGGATACCGGGGCACCTTGTTTGGTCTTTCCGTGAATCCCTGGGCACGGATGTAAGTGAACCTTGGAAATTGAATGTATAAGAAAGCATATTTCCTGAGGAGGGCTCTGGCATTATGTGAAACTCTTCTCTAAAATTTGCCTCCTAGGGATCAAATGATGTAGGCGATGAATGCATCATTCACTCTACAATAATCCTTCTTTAAAATTTTGGTACTATAGTTGAGGTTATTTATCATAGGGCTTGAGCTCTACCCCTAATGCCTCACTGGGTACCGCAGTTAATAACTGATAGTATTGCCGATCCATGATAGAGTACATCAGGTAGGAGGTCATGAAGAACTTCGAGGTCTTTTTCATAGTTGTAAACTATTCATGGAAGCAGTCACTAATTATCTCCCCCCAAAAGAAGGCGGTGTCGTCACCATGAAGAATCTGCTCCACAAAATAGAACATCCATTCTTGGAAGAAGGCCGCAATAGGAAGACCCATCACTCAAATTAGCAAGGTCACGAGGTCATGGTAATCCTCGAAGAAATCCCTATGAAAAAGCTCGTGAGAGAGCTTGTCGGCACTACCCCACTTGTCCTTTAACCAATACTAATTGATGAGCTTCTTACACCTTAGCAGATCCTACTCCCATAGTTCCTTACATTATTCCATTGTGGGGGTTTCCATGCTCTTAAAGGTAGGAATGTGGAAGGTTGTCATTATACTCGATGGGGACATATCTGCAAGGACATTCCTTTCTCAGTCCACTATAGTTTGGGTCTAAGGTTGATATGCTTCTATGCATGCCATTACCAATTCCAGGGCCACCAAGGCCAGTGAGAAGCCTGCAACTTTGGCGATTTCGCTGCTCCTTATCAACCTTGCATTCTTTGTCTTGGGATTCATCTGTATAAATTCATCAACATCAACCTGACCGATGTTTGTATCTGTGACATATCTCCATAGAGTGTTGAATATTGATTGTAAGGAGACCCCTTGAAACTTGTACTTCATCAGATCTTTATCTTCCTCGCCTCAAGGTGTCTTCGCTATTCCTTTCCCCTTCTCCTTGGAGGCACCAGAAGTTTCTGCACTGAATTCCATAAATCCTACACAAAAGACATGAATCAGTAACATTTAAACATACAAAACGGCCTTGGACAATTCCCTGCACATCAAAGTTAGCCCTACAATCATTATTCATATTCTATAGTCACATAATATTTGATACAACATCATTAGAAAGAAAGGTAGACAACTCAGGTTCCTAAGGCCAACTTTCCCTTGGTAGAATGTTGTTTGGAAGGGAAAATTAGGTATGTAACTCCAAAAGATGTTTCCCAACATTCGATTTGGTCAAATGAGGGTTGGTCTGAATGAAGACCTAATTTTAGCAAGTGGGTCGAAATCCATTTTGGATTTGGAGATCATTTGATCCATCATTTGGGAGTTCGGGCATCAGCTGCAAGACAACAGTTGGAAACGACGTAGAGGATAAGGAACTCTGGGTGCCAGAATCTAAAGCTTGGACCACTATCGTTGGGAAGTGATTACGAGTCAGCTGTCCAGGATGACGAAATGCAAGAGCCAGTCTAGGAGGGGAATTCTAAAAGACAATCCCCAAAGACAAATTTTAGGAGTTCCCGGAGCATAGTGGCAAATAGATGGTTGAGGATCGGAGGTCGGAGAGTCGTTTCAAATTTTTCATGTAAAACAGTGCCAGTGGAATGAAATTGTGAAAACGTAAATCCAGGGGTCAGGGTCCAAATACACCTTGGGTGCTTGGTTTTTTGTTTTGATTTCTTACAAGGAAAAATGAGGACTAGGGTCTGGGACTCGAAAAGATGTCTCAGGATGGTCATGTAAAATGGCAAAAGCGCCATGGAATTCTGGGAACAGAATTTTGAATTTCAAGGTCCAAAGCAAGTTTGGATTTTAGTTGCTCTCATAGAATTTGGAATCTAGCTTGACGCGGTTGGGGTTCGAGGTCTAGAAAGATGCTCAAGATAGGCTATCAGAACGATGAAATCAACATGAAATTTCATGAATGGAATTCTGAGGATCGGATCCCGGGGACAATTTGCTTCTTTGCTTCTTTTTTTTTCCCAAATTTTGACATGGACTTCATAGGGAAGGGATCCAAGAGTCAGAAACATTCTCAGGGGAGGTCGTTTAGAATGGTGGGGCACAATAGAAACCCACGGGAGGAAATTCAGAGGCCAGGATCTAAGACGAGCTTGGTCGTATGAATTTTTTGGATTTTTAAGTTTGAGTTTATGTGGATGACTGTGGGAAGGTCTGGGCCCGGGAGATGATTGTTTCGAAGAATAGCAGCAGCAAGGTCCAACTCTGGATTGAATTATGACTACTCAAATGATCAATTTTTCTCATTTTAAAATGTGGGTTTTTAGGGGAGGGTACTTCTACCAGATTTTAACCTTGTTTTACATTTTTATATCGTTCAAGACTCAAAATTTCACAAAACAAAGGACAAAGTGCGTGAACGATGGACGCACCTCAAAATCTCAAAGAGACTATTGCTGGCCATGTGAAGAATGTCAGAAAAAGAGTTCGAATTCAAGGGCTAAAAATGTTGGATACTTCAGAGCTCTCCGTATTTCTATAACTTTAGGCATGTGAAAATGACAACCAAAAAATCCAATTTTATAGCCTAAATTGTTAGTAACACAACAATTAATTCCCTTGTATGACAGCTAGAGAGTTGGTGAGTTCAAATCTCATAGGCAGTGATGGGCGACCTGGAGTCCGATGGTCAGAAAGATGTCTAGTTGCGGCCATGAGGAGTGACAAAGTTCAAGCAAAATTCTAGATGGAGAAATCTGAGATCCGGGGTCTGGGGTCCGGAAAGATGTCGAGCGCCAGATGCCAGCAACAACAAACCTAGAACGGAAATCTAGAGAAGGAAACCCAAGGGTCTAGACCCGAAAGGGGCCACAGACGTTCGAAAGGCATTCTTGACAAGGAGAACCTGAATTGACCTTAGATTTAGTATTTTTCAAAGGGTTCAAGTTCGATCAAACTTAATGGTTGTCGCCCACAAAAGGATATAAAAGTCACGGAAAATCCTACCCTGGGAATTGGAAATTCCAGCAGGTGACTAACATCTTCTCATGGTCATTCATTTACTTTGTCAAACTAGGGAACATATACTTGAAATGGAGTGCCACGTATGTACACTAAGAACCAATTTTAGCCACAACCTACTAGAAATGAATGCATGAAAGGAATTCTATTTCTAGTGTAGGAACGTAAAGTAAAGTCTTATCAACTTAAGCATAACTTAGTTAAAGCAGAAATCATAACAACTATTTCTGAGAAACAAACCATGAACTAGTCTTATGTTGCAGGAACAGACATAGGGATGGATTCCTTATGATGCAGGAACAATACAAGATTGAGTTTGCACTAAACTTCTTGAAATGAAATTCTAACTGATAAACAACAGGAAATAAACTACTAACTAAAGATACTTACTAAGTGGGGCCCCTTAGCAAACATCAACCAACTATGCAAGAATTAAACTCAAAACTTCATCAGCCTTTTATTCATAACTTGGAATCACATACATGGTTGTTTTGCTTGTAAAAAAACTAACACAAAACTCTATTCATCATTATAGCACTGCTCTTACATACTCTATAATGTTTCTACTCTCTAGTCTAGTCTCTTTAACCTTTCTAATCCTCTAATCTTGTTCACTCGTGCAGGAGGAATATTTATTTATAGAAAAACAACTAACTAACTATCTTGATAGAGAAAGATGCGGATGTAGATGCTTCCTAATTATGAGGAACACATTTAAATAAATGAAAGTATATGTATCCAACTGATTTAGAGAGAATCCAGTGCTCCACTCTTCCTAGATTGATGACCATTTAGATCTCCTTTTGATGACCCAGACAAAGTGTCTTCATAGGAACAACATCCTTGGTGTCATGGTGGAAATGACCTTCACTTTAGAACCGAGGTTTTTTGTGCTTGACTTGTTCATACTATCTTTAACAACCTATGGAACACATGTAAATAAAGGTGAAAGAAAGCATACATATAATAGCACGATTACTTATCATCAATCACACACATTGAATTCATCTCATTTATCCAAAAACCACATGTATCATATCAGTCAATTAAGAGGTCAAACAGGGCCATGAATATAGACATATGGAGATATTAAGCTATAGGAATATAGGAATGCATTGTCATAGGATAGTACCCGATTTAAGATAAAATTTTATAATCACAGAGTTTAAAACAACCATTAGAAAGAGTAAAAGGTATTAAAAAAATACATCATGATATTCAAATAATGAGCATATTTTAGGCTCATCATTTCCCCCCTACTTATGCTAATGCTGGTCCTCTAGAATTAACCTTCCTAGTTGTTTCCCTGAAGTTAGTAGAAGTAGCATGGCCTTGCATTGCAGTCCCAAACTTGTAGTAGAAGCCTCTATAATTCTGCCACCTTTCATACCTGCGAGCTTCATTGGTTTCATTAATATCTGTGGCCAAATCAAAATAGGGGGGTGAAATTTCAATGGCAACCACAGTTCAAACCTCTCTTGGAGACCCAGTTGTATGTATCTTTCTCATCTTCTGATGGCTGCTCTGAAATTCAAAGGACTATGAGGCTCAGATTTTCTTAGGCCAACTGTCAATTTCTCCCATCTAGTTCTGATTCTAGAAGACGAATGTTTCCAAAATAAGTATGGTTGACCTTTAAATTCATCATATACCTATCTTCTGAGATCAAATATCCTTATTCTTGCTGCAGGATCATAAAACCCATATGTAATAGAAAACCAAGTTCTAAGAACTGTTTGAGGATCGGAGCTTTCTGGTCTTAGGGGAATTGGTTCTTTCCTTTCAGCTTCCTCATAATATTCTAATTGCTTCCCATAATTGATCTCATTAGCCACCCAGGACATAAGTGACCTCAAATGAATGTCACCAATGTAAAGGAGTAGATTCCACTCTGTTTCAAAAGGTATTAATAAACCATGCAAATAAAATTAACACATAGAATTTCTTAACCAATTAGGTGTTGTCTGATAGGAATCATAGAATTCTTTAGTGGAATGAATGACAAGATCCAAATTTTTAGAAATTATTATTAATTGAAACCATAAAAACTACTCATTCAGACACATTGCATACACCCTGGTTGGTGGTCTACATTCCATGATTTTCCCAACTACTCTCATCATGTCATTCATTTTCCCCTTGATTTCTTGGATTTCTTGCCTTTGATTTTCAATTTCTTTCTTCAATTTATTTTTCTCCTCTTCCCATAGACTTTTTTGCATTTCAATTTTGGCAAGATGATGGAAACTCAAGGTTTGAAGTGTCACAGGCCTTCAGGCAATTTTGAGATATTCTAAGTACTCAATCAGTAATGTTCTCTTGTACACAACCAATGCACGACAAGGTTCTGTGGGCAATGGTGATTTTTTGAATAACTTAGTTTGTTTAGGTTCTTTTTATCACTGCTCAGGAGGAGATTGTGCTTCTCTTGAAACTATCTCAATTGCCTTTTCCAAATCATTAAGGCTTGGAATCCTCTTTTCATCACTGCAACCCTGCTGCATTTCCTCAACTTCCTTTGTTTCTGTTTGTAACTCCCCAGGAATAACAGAGGGACTATTACTAACATTCTCAGATACACTATAAAAATCCTCATGACCAAATCCCTCAGATTCCTCTGAAATAATTATAATTTCAAGTTGGATGGGTGTTGAGGTAGTTTTACTCTATTTACTTGTTGAAAATCTTCTAGGCAATGTAGTAGGCGCAAGAGGTTATTTTGCAGCTTTTCTCTTTTTAACATGCCTAGGGGGTTCAGACTCAGCAGAAGAGGGTGATGAAAAAATTGTGGTGACTACATGTGTTGCTGCAGGAAAAAGCTAGGTAGCACATTTTCGCTTTGTTGTTTGAGGGTTTTCTTCTGGGGTATGCTCAACACTAGATGGTTCACCTATTTTTATTTTCCCCTTTTCTTTCCTTGTAGCAGACTTGGTTTTTATTTGGATAGAGGGCTCAGGTGTAGAGGCTATATGACTAGGTGCTATAGGAATAGATAATTCTTGCTCTCCTTCCCTACTTGTAGACTCTAATTTCTTTCTCTTTTTCTTGGGTTGAGCAGGGAGTGTTCTGGGAGGTTTAGGAGGTTGTAGTCCTTTCTGGGTAGAAGATTCTTTCCAAGAAAGGGGTGATACATCTCACAAAGAATGCTTAATCAACAATTTGATTAGGGCATGATGGGTGATGGAATTATCTTTACCCTTCTAAGTTTCACAGGCACTACACTCCAAAAGATTTAACAAGAAATTTGGGACGTTGACAACCAACTCGTGCCTCATAAGACTTAACAGTTTAAAATGGTAGGAATGCAAATAAAAAAAGCATCCTTGACAAGTCAAATAACTGATTATGAAAGAAGCGTATTTTGAATATGGATAAGGCAATGAGACCCATTTGCATCCTTACTTTGAAACCTCTAAGGGTCCATTCATTGGCAATGTGAATTCCACCCTGGAAGAGACAACATCCCTTCCTAAAGGGAAATTTTCTCCTACTGCTGGAAGTCCTATTACTTCAGCAATTCATTTCTCTATTACAACTATTAAACCCCATACTGTAACCTCTCCTTCTGAAAGAGTTCTTAGAAATTCACTTGCAACTTCTTCATCGAAAGAATCTATCCTCAAGAAAAGTTCAACCATCCAAAAATACTGAATGCTTAAACCACCTAAGGATCTTGTGTTAAGGCCTCATGAGCTACTGGCTCATGTCTTACCAGCTGACCACCCATATTCAAAAACTGACTCTGCTAAAAAATCCTCGAAACTTAACCTCTTCTGAGAATTTGAAAAACACCTTTTTCCTGCTCTATTTGTTTTCTTTCTTTTCTCCCAAAATGATATAAAACACAATTGCATGCAATGATTTTTAAAAAATACTTAATTAAGCAATTAACTTGCTGATAAGGAAAAAGTATGCATTCACTCGCATTCATTCTTGGGAAGTACAATTTAAAATTTGTTTTTATCAAACATGGCATTGGCAAAAGAAAAAGGTTTGAAAAAACAATCCCCACCCCCTACTTAAGATTTGACATGTGTCCTCACATGTGTGAAAGGATAGGTGAAGAATGAGCAGTAATGACTGATAGATACTTGTAATAAATGAATAAATAAAATAAATGAATGATGTGAGAAATGAAAAGAGTATCGCATACCTTGTATTAAATATTCACTGATATTGGAAGATATCACAGCACAACCGGAAATGACTGCTTGAAAAAGAGATCATGAATGGTGGTGGTATGGTAAAATGGGTGACATGGATGGGTGGTGTAGATAAGAAAGGGGAAATGATAGATGGTGATGGATGGTGATGGAAAAAGTGGTTTTCGTGAAAAGAAAACCTTTACTATGGACATACAACATAGTGTTCAAAGAGATGCTATAGGAAGAAGACCAAAGCGTTTCATTGCATGAGGATCAGTGGTTGCATCCAAAACAAACTATTTTATAAATTATTCTTTTGATGCAGGCTTATGGTACAACCGAAGATGGTGTCTATTAACCAATAGTTTGAAGCAGACATGATCGATTGTTGCCAACTAAACCAAACCATTATCAAATACATTTTCAATTTCATACAAACCAAGCCATCTTGTTGTAAGCTTACCTTGATTCTCTTTATACCTAGAGTCATAGAGTAGGGCCCAATCACCAATGAAGAAATGCTTTGTGCGGATATTGTGGTCATGCGATTTATTTCTTTGTTGTTGTATTGCTTCAGTGTGTTGGAGGGAAAATTTCCTCATCTCATCCAATGCATTTAACTATAGGAGGCATTCCTTTTGTGCTTCTGAAAGATCAATTTGAAGCTGAAGTGTAGTCCGCAAGGTCTTATGCTCAAATTCTATTAGCAACATGGCAGTTTTACCATAAAGTAACTCAAAAGGGGTAAACCCTGTAGTTGTTTTCCATGGTGTCCTATAGGCCCGGACTGCTTCCGGAAGATGACTGCTCCAATATTTCCTATGTAACTAGACTATTTTTGTAAGGATTACCTCCAATGCTCTATTAGTTACCTATGCCTAACCATTGGCTTGAGGGTGGTAGGGGCTTGATTTTATGTGTTTGATCTTGTAGTCATTCATCAATGTAGTGATCAGGTTTGAAGTAAACTAAGCTCCCTGATCAATAACAAGTTCTCAAGGGAATCCAAATCTGGTAAAAAATTGTTCATAAAGGAACTCAGCAACCTTATTGTCATGTGCATGTGCCATTGCTTTCACTTCCACCCATTTTGTCACATAATCAGTGCAAACTAAAATGTAGGATTTTTCATTGGATGGAGGATCAATTGGCCCAACAAAATCCATTCCCCACTTATCAAAGGGACTGACCACCACTAGTGGATACAGTGGAATTTCATTAGACTTCATTGGTCTCCCCATTCTTTGACATCTATCACATTTTCTGGTGTAGGCTACAATATCCTTTTGTAATGTGGGCCAATAGTACCCTGTATTAAGCACTTCCATTGATGTTATTTTAGATGCAAAGTGCCCACCACATGGCTCATCATGAAAAGCATGCAGAATGTCATATGTCTCATCTTCTCTGACACACCTTCACATGACTTGGTCAGACCCTGTGTAAAACAAACAGTCTCCAATCCATGAAAAGTTAAAACTTTTCTCAATCAACAACTTCTTGCCCTTTGGTGAGAAGTGAGGTGGTATTTTGTTGGCTGCTAAGTAATTTGCAATATCTGCATACCATGGTGTTTGATCAGCAATAGAAAATAGATGTTCATCAGGAAAGCTATCATCAATTACCTCAGCTGTGGCAAGTGTAGCTGTTTGAATTCTTGACAAGAAATCAGCCACCACATTTGCCCTACCTGGCTTGTCAATAACTATGATATCAAATTCCTGCAACAATAGTAGCCACCTTGCTAATCTACCAGATATGGAAGGCTTATTCATAAGGTACCTTATTGCTGCATGGTCTATATGAACAAATATTTGGTAACCAGTGACATAATGCCAAAACTTGTTCAGAGCATACACAACTACTAGCAATTCTTTTTCTATGACAGTATAGTTTAATTCTGGGCCTTGAAGATTTTTGTTGATGAAATAAATGGCGTGCTCAATGGAATTCTCCTTCTATCCTAACACTTCCCCTATGGCATAATCAAAAGTACCTGTGTGTATATGAAAGGGCAGACTCCACTTTGGTCCTCGAAGAATAGGTGCTTTAGTAAGTAAGTCCTTAAACTACAGGAAAGATTTGTCACAAGCCTCAGTCCAGTTGAATTCATAATCCTTAGTCAATAAGGCATATAAGGGACTGGCTATTTTTTTGAAATCTTTAATGAATCTTCTATAGTATCTAGCATGCCCTAAGAAGCTTCTAACATTCTTTTGTTTCATAGGTTTTTACAAAGTTAGAATAACTTCTATTTTTGTAGGATCAACCTGAATTCCTGCTAGAGAGATATGATGGCCTAAAACAATTCCCTCTTTCATCATCATAAAACACTTTTCACTATTTAAAGACAAATTATGCTCCTTACATCTTTTCAACACTTTCTCCAAATTTGACAATGCTTCTTCACAAGTTACTCCATAAGTGGTGAAGTCATCCATGTAGATCTCCATAGAATCATGAGAAATGATAGAAAAAATACTAATTACTACCCTTTGAAATGTTACAGGGGCGTTACACAGGCCAAAAGGTAGGACAGAGTAAGCAAAAGTCCCCCATGGACAAGTAAAGGTTGCTTTGTCCTCATCCCCAAGGGCAATCTTAATTTCATTATACCCACTATATCCATCTAAAAATGAGAAATACTTTTTACCAAACAATGAGTCCAGTACTTGATCAACAAATGGCAGTGGAAAGTGATCCTTTTTAGTTGTAGTACTCATCTCCTTGTATTCTACACAAACTCGCCATTTCCCACTTTTTTTAGAAACAATCACCAATGGAGATACCCATTGACTGTTTGAAATAGGGTAGATGAAACCAACATTTAGAAACTTTTGGAGTTCATTTTTAACTATTTCCCTGAGTGTTGGGTTTATCCTTCATTGAGGCTGCCTAATAGATGAACAATCTTCTTTAATGTAGATCCTATGAGTACATAGTTGAGGATCTATTCCTTTCATATCCCCATATTCCCATGCAAAATCTTTGTGTTGATCTTGCAACATTTTAACTAGGATAATTTGTTGAGATTTAGGTAGCTAATTGTTGATATTTAGATAGTGGCCTGGAGACAGCTCAATTTGTTTGGCAAGATCATTCATGGAATCTGCTGGAAAAGGTGGTGTATGTTTTTCTTGTGGGAGAAAATGTTGATAGACTGTAGGGATTTTAAATGGTGGTTTTTCAAGATTTAGATGTTGTAGGAAGCACTGCTGAGGATAGTTATTTAAAATAGATGGTTAACTTATGTCAGAATTGGACTGCAAAATTTGTAAAAGCAATTCATCCTCACTCTGAAGTTGGGAGAGCGGATTAGTTTGCAGCATTATTAACTGAGCCAATCAACTAACTTCTTATGTTTCCTCACCCAAATCTGGCCAAATTGGGTGAGACAAATCTGGCTGAGGTTGAGCAGGTGGGTATAAATCTTATTTCTTTGTTGACTAACCATCAGATATTGTCATGTTTCCTGAACAACATCCTATAAAAGCATTATTTGTGGCTAACCATGGTCTACCTATAATGATAGGATATCCTCCCAAAGTTGTCTTGGTGGACAATATGGTGAAATTTTCTAGATATTCCCAAGACTCAAGGTTGACAATTATATCTTCTATCATACCATCAGGTGTTACAGTGGAACTATCAGTGAGCTACAAGATGGTAGGTGTAGACCTAATGGTTAGGATATTCAAATATTCTATAGTATGCTTGGTCATTACATTAATGGCTGCACCAAGGTCAACTAAAACATTTTCTTACCATCTGACCATTAATATTGATTTGTACCACGACACTTCCAAGGTTAGCATATTTTGGCATGACTACCTTCCCTAACATAATTTCTGCCAAATGTCCTAGAACATGGATAATTTGGGGGTCCTTTTTCTTTCTTCCAATTTTTTTTAAACAAGCCTCCTTAATGGCTTTCCCATAGATTGGAACATCTTTAATTGCTTGAAAGAGGGGAATTCGAATGTGTACATTCTTTAACTGATCCAAAATATCAAAGGTAGGCTCTTCCATAGACTTGGGTGTAGTAGCTTGCAATCTTTGAAGAAAGGGTGGTTTGGTTTGTTGCTGCAGGATAGGATCCTCATAGACAGTATCTGGCATAGGTATATGTTCTGCAGGGACAATAGGTTTTTCAGCAGAAGAGTTTGGAATCTCAGTAATTACTGGTGGCTGTGGAGCAAGGTGAGTGGTTCCAGATCTAAGATGAATATCATTAATATTTAGGGCATAAGCTTGATACTGATTGGCTTCCACAAAATACATAGGCTGTTGTTGCTGCTGCCTATTATTAGGATTTGGCAATGGTTGAGCAAACATAGGCGTTTGTTTTGGGGGGCTAGTATTTGCTGCAGGTGTTATAGGAGGAGGCATGATGACCGAAGTTTGTGGCTATTGAGGCTACATATATCCAAGGGATTGGCTATTCCATTGTTGAGAACCTCTCCATTGAGGATTCTATTGCCAGTTACCTTGGGGTGGAGTCCATTGTCCTTGTGGTTGTTGCCAACCTCCTTGAGGAGATTTCCATTGAGGATTCTGATAGTTAGGCTAGTACATTTGTGAGGTATTCCAAGGTGGTGATAGTCCATATGTAGGTTTCCATTGGTTATTATAATTAGAGTAAAGATTACCAAAATTCAAAGGGTCTTGAGGCATACCTTATCTTTGAGCCCATGGGCACCTTTGTGCAACGAAGAATACTTGGTCATCATCACTCTCTACTCTCTTGAAATTAGTAGGTAATTGCTTAGCCTCCAGATTAGCCACCATCTTGCATCTGCAGTCACGTTTCTTCTATCTACAATGTGGATAGAGCTCAACCAAGATTTCCTGAGCTTCCTCATGTTTCTTCCGAGCTTGCATAGTATCCAACTGTGTAGCCATGTTATTTATGATATCCTTCTTGAATTCAAATAGAAAATTTGTGATCTCCATCCGTGAAACTCCACTAGTAGAAGACTTTCCCATTGTATCTTAATGACCACTACCCTTCTTCACATTTTCTCGAGAGTAGTTGCAACATATGTTCTTAATATCATCCCAAGGCACTTGGGTTATATATCTTCCTCCCATCAGATCTAGAGCATCCATATAGGCATCATTGATTCCCCTAAGAAAAATTAATTTCTGAGAATCTTAATTGAGAGTATGGTCTGAGTTCTTTTTCAAGGAAAACAAGAACCTTGAGATATAATCCTCCAGGCTTTCATCCTCCTTTTGCTGAATTTGGAATATATCATCACCCTTACTACCACTCTTACAATATTCCTTGTATTTCTCAAGAAATTTTGTTTGCATGTCTGTCAAACTATCAACAACATCTCTTCCCAAACTCATAAACCATCTAAGAGCTCCCTCCTTCAAAGTAGTAGGAAACAACTTCAACTTGTGAGCACTTGAAGTGTAATCATAGCTGCGACAGAGGATGTCAAATTCAAACAAGAAAGTATTGGGGTCCTCTGTAACTAGTCCATAGAACTTTGGAAGTAGTGAGGAAGGAATATTTTTGAGGTTATCATTATCTTGCTAGGAAATGATTGGGAATTCAAAAGAAAGAGGTTGATTAGGTGGATATTGTGCCATATTTTCTTGATGAAGTATCAAAGAAAATGGATTTTATTGGGGTTCTTCTTCTATGTATGTAACAGATTTAACTGAAAATTGAAGGATTTGAAAATTCTTGAATAGGCACACTAAACTACTGCTAACAATGACTATGATAGGTTCTTAGCTTGACACCATCCCTGGCAATGGCGCCAAAAATGGTTGTCGCCCACAAAAGGATATAAAAGTCACATAAAATCCTAACCTGGGAATTGGAAATTCCACAAGGTGACTAACATCTTCTCATGGTCGTTCATTTACTTTTTCAAACTAGGGAATGTATACTTGAAATGGAGCGACACTGTATGTGCACTAAGAACCGATTTTAGCCACAACCTACTGGAAATGAAAGTGTGAAAGGAATTATATTTTTGGTGTAGGAATGTAAAGCAAAGTCTTATCAACTTAAGCATAACTTAGTTAAAGCAAAAATCATAACAACTATTTCTGACAAACAAACCATGAACTGGTCTTATGTTGCAGGAACATACACAGGGATGGATTCCTTATGCTACAGGAATAATACAAGACTGAGTTTGCACTAAACTTCCTAGAATGAAATTCTAACTAATAAAAAATAAGAAATAAACTACTAACTAAAGATACTTACTAAGTGGGCCCCCTTAGCAAGCATCAACCAACTATGCAAGAATTGAATTCAAAAATTCATCAACCTTTTATTCATAACTTGGAATCACATACATGGTTGTTTTGCTTGTAAGAAAACTAACACAAAACTCTATTCATCATTATAGCACTGCTCTTACATACTCTGTAATGTTTCTACTCTCTACTCTAGTCTCCTTAACCTTTCTAATCCTCTAATCCTGTTCACTCACATAGGAGGAACATTTATTTATAGAAAAATAGCTAACTAACTATCTTGACAGAGAAAGATGCAGACGCAGATGCTTCCTAATTATGAGGAACAGATTTCCATAAATGAAAGTATATCTATCCAACTGATTCAGAGAGAATCTAGCACCCCACTCTTCCTAGATTGATGACCATATAGATCTCCTTCCGATGACTCGGACAGAGTGTTTTCGTAGGAACAACATCCTTGGTGCCGTGGTGGAAATGGCCTTCACTTCAGAACTGAGGTTTGTTGTGCTTGACTTGTTCATACTGTAACATTAGAATAAATTTGTGATAAGATCTTGCAACTAGAACAAACAATTGTTAATCCTAATCTAAATCAAAACTAATCTAAAAATTAACAATAAAGAACGAATATGAAAACATGATAAAAAATAAACAAACTGAATTGATCTCACCGAATATGCATTCATCCCTTCGAATTATCTCCATTGCTCTTCTCCATTTTGCCTTTTTAATATTCTTGCCCTTAGATTTCTATGTTTGCATGCAAGTATAGCTGTGTTGAATGTCTAAGCAAAATATCAAAGACTGTTTCTTCTCAAAAATGTATAATGATTTCGGGAGGAGGAATAATGATAATGATAGGCCATTTTATAGATTTTGTGTTTTCAAACGATTGGCTCAGATTGAAAGAGAGATCGACGAATGAGATTGATGAATGCCATGTGATGTGAGTTTTGTCTCAGATAGAACGTGAGTTAGAACATGAGTCAGGAGAGAATAAAGATAGAGACTAAGTTAGAATGTGTGTTAGAACACAAATTTCAATATCTTAATCTCCAAAAATAGAAGAAATAGACTTTGAATGTCAAAGCCAAATTTAGAAGTCGAAGATGAGGAATTCGAATGCATAATTAAATTAATTAATTGAATAAAAGATATTTAATTAATAGATGCATACATGCATATGAGTTAGAACTAGTTAATCGACTAGTTGTGACAGGGAGTCCTCCTGCAGAGATGATCAACAGTTGAATTCAGAGATAACTGGAGAACTAAAAATAGGTCTCAAGTCAGAAGGTGAGTGAATGATTAGATAAATAATTGATAGAGGAATGTGACATAAATGAATTAAATTTGAATTAAATGTTAATTTAATTCAACATTCGAAAAAAAAAGATTTAATTAAATAAATAAAGATAATTTATTTAATTTGACTTTCGAAAAGGTTGAAATTGAATAATTAAATAATAAATATTTAATTATAGTTGAAAAAGGAATTAAATGAATAATTATATAAAGATATTTAATTATAGTTGAAAAAGTATGATAAAGGGGTAATTAAATAATAAATTATTTAATTAAGAAAGAAGAATTAATTAGTTAGGGACATAATTAAACAAATATGATTTATTTAATTATTGAAGTTGAATAAAGGTCATTTATGAATTAAAGAATTAATTAAAAAGGGATATTTAATTAAAAGAGGAAAATGTATTAGAAAGGGTAATTAAATAATTGACATTATTTAATCATGACCATGGACTATAGAAAATTATGTCGATTATGTACTCGCTGGCCTAGACCAATTTTAGGTATCTACAGTTTGCCCCTATTTGATACAATGTTGGTACGACATTGTTTCAAAGAAAATATGCCCCGGTCGTGCCCTAGCATGAAACAGGTTAGGGTATGCCCCAATGAAAGGGAGAATGACAAGGATGTAGTGGTATGCCCCCTCGAGAGGATAGGCAGGTTTGAAGAACATGACTGCACTCTCGAAATGGATAGATAATGGTGGTGAAGATGCAGAAAAGAAGAAATGTTAGCATGGATGATTTCAGAATGTTAGTAAGAAACAATTAAGTTTGATTGATTGAGAAAAATACATAATCTTTGATATATTTCCAAATACGCTAAACTTTCTTTTTATCATCATTGGGTAGGACATGACACAAATGGATAGTACACACTATGATATGAGATAGACCATAGTGTACAAAGTTATCCACCTGTGAAAAATAGACAATCGTAGACAAGGAGTGTCTTAACTCAGACTAAGGACATGATGCCCCAATCGTTTGGTCAAGACAAACCACAGACAGTAGACAAATAAAAGATGGGTCATGAGATGTCATTGCTCCTCTAAATCCTTGATAGTACATCCTTGAGGAAACTAGTAACATGACACAAAAACCAATGTTAAAAAGACAGTTGACAGACAATAGCCAAAGAAAAAGAATCTTGAGACATTGTTGCTTCCCTAAATCCTTCATGGGACATCCTTGAGAAAGCTAGTAACAAGATCTTGCACAAATCGATAAAAAGATAAGACAAAATAAGATATAAAGTCATAAAGCCGAATAAGTGTATTCGCGAAAAATTGATCTTGTGGGATTGTTTGATTGTTGATGTTTAACATAGCGTAATGTGAGAGAATGACACATACCGCATAAGACGTTGAGTCTGGTTTCAACTTGGTGACTTCTGTATAAGGCATGACAAAGCCTGGTTTCAGTAAGACATGTGTCATATAAGACATTGGAGTATGATGACGTTGAGATGATAAGCCACATGAGACTATGACAATTTGATGACGTCTATTGACAAGAAAGACATATCTTGTTTAAGACGTAGGTTGATCGCTTTGACAATGTGTTTGATATTGACTTGATGACATGTTTGAGATGTTTTGCCTTGTTGTTGCATGACTTGTTTGGATTCCTTGACTGATAAACTATGTGTGTGTAGACAGTGTTTGACATGAGATGATACCTTAAACAATGATATGCAGCTTGTGTGATAGTGATTGTGAATGAACCCTATTGGACTGACCTAGTGTGGTCTTGAGAGCTCATCAATTGATTAGCCTTGCTTACATTGTACACACAGAGACCTCGTAGTTCGACATGACCAATGACTTTGAATGTACAAAGAATTTTGATTTTAATGTGTGTGATACATGACAAACCTAGACTGATAGACCTGATGCCTCGGGGGCACATCGATTGATGGCCTTGCCTACGTCCCAGTCGCAGAGGCAACGTAGTTCGACTATGGCTATGAATGACTTAACATGACCGACTTGACATGATTGACTTGACATGACTGACCTGACATGATTGACTTGACATGATTGACTTGACATGATGGACGTGACATGATGACTTGATACTGTTTTTGGGATTTTCTGACATTTTTTTGATTTTTTTTGGATTTTTGGAGTTTTCTAATGTTTTTGGGATTTTTTAGGACATTTTCGATGGTGTGACATTATGTACAAAGTGTTAGGGCACAGAACAAGGATTTTCCCCCAGTCGAGAATATGATTTGGAAGATGGAGTGGGTAATGTGACAGAATGGACGTTTAGATGTCAATCGCTCCAAATGATGGATAGGACAACCATTTATTATGAATGATGGTGAAAAAGTCTGATTAGAATGATGGTAGATAGAAGAGCAAGCTTGACTACACATGGCGCCTGTTTGCTAGGTTTTCACCATGGTACTTATCCATAGTGCCACCGAAGCGATTTTCACTAAGGGATAGATTTATTTCTCTTTACTTTTTTTATTTTTAATTTTTTTGGTGTTACAAAGACTCCTATTTGCCAGGTTTTCATCAAGGTAACCATTTTTTTGTTTTTTCATTTTTTTGTATTTTTCCAGATTAAGACACAGATTCTCAGAGACTTAAGCGTAGAACCTCTTTAGATGTAGACTATTGATAGGGGACAAAAACAGTTCTCCTTCAAGAGTAGAGAGGTGGTACGCTCCTGATCCAAAGGCTTCTATGACAATGTATGGCCCCAACCAGTTAGGTTCAAACTTTCTTGGTTTTTCTTGTTTAGCTCAGTTCTTAGGATTCTCCATTAATACCAGGTCACCAATGTCAAAGTGTCTATTGAGAACCTTCCTATTGTAACTATGAAAAATATGATTTTGATATGCTTGTAAATGATCTAATGCTTTCTGTCTTCATTCATCCAAAAATTCTAGCTCTTGTAACCTAGAGACACAGTATTCTTCATTGTCGATATGACCCTTCAAGGATAACCGTAGAGAAGGTATTTCAACCTCAATAGGTAAGATAGCTTCGGACCCAAATACGAGGGAATATGGAGTGGCACCGGTGGGAGTACGAATGCTTGTGCGATAAGCCCATAAGGCAGGATTAAGCTGTAGGTGCCAGTCATGACCAGCATCATTGACAGTATTCTTAAGGATTCTAACAATAGTCTTATTAGATGCCTCAGCATGGCCATTACCTTGTGGGTAATATGGGGTGGAGAAATGGTGTTTGATTTGGAATTCTTCACATAAGTGGCATAATTCTTGGTTCTTGAATGGGTGGCCATTGTCTATGATTATGGATTGAGGCACACCATACCGACAAATGATATAGTTTAGGATAAACTTAGATATTTGTGTGTCGGTTATGTATGTCATGGGGAAGGCTTCGATCCATTTGGTGAAGTATTCGGTGGCGGTGATGATGAATTTGTGGCCATTGGATGATGAAGGGTGTATCTTACCTATGAGGTCAAGTCCCCATTGGGTGAAGGGCCATGGTGAAGTAATTGGATGAAGCTCCTGTGCTGGTGCTCTTATCAAGTCTCCATGTATTTGCCATTGTCTACGCTTCTTTAAAAAGACGTATGAATCTTTCTCCATGGTAGGCCAATAGTAACCTAATCTCATAATATTATGGGCTAGAGTAGGACCACTCAAATGAGATCCACATATACCCTCGTGTACTGCTCCCAAAGTTGTTTGTGCTTCCTCAGCATCGAGACATCTCATTAGGGTGTCATCTAAGGTACATCTATACAGGGTTTCTCCGATGATGGTGTACTTTCCTAACTTTCAAATGAAGGTTCGACATTGGTTATTGGACAAGTCTTGAGGTAAGGTTTGGTCAGTGAGGTAATCGAATATGTCTTTATACCAAGGAGACGTAGGACCAACAAGGGCACACACTATCATAGTATCAAGGACATCATAAGCGGGGATCAAAAGTTGTTCAACTAGAAACTCGAACTTAGGCACATTACTTGGAATATCCAACAAAGAACTCACGGTTGCCATTGCATCTACAACTCTATTTTGGATACGTGGTATTTGTTGAAAAGTTATGTCATTGAAATACTGTTTGAAACTGTTAGCCATTCTCTTGTAAGGTGCAAGCTTTGCATCCTTAGTCTCATAATCATCATTCACCTATCAGATTACCAGTTGAGAGTCACCAAAGACATGTAGGCTCTTAATGTTCCATTGAGCTGCCATTTTTAAACCTATCACTAAGGCTTCATATTCTGCTATATTGTTGGTACAAGGGAATGCAATCTTGAATGATTTAGGGATGGTATCACCTTGAGGTGTGACAAATAAGATACCAGCCCCTAAACCATGATTTGTATGTGATCCATCAAAGTATGATTTCCATTCTGTTTTAATGTCAAGGTTGAAGAGAAATTCATCTAGAAAATCTACTACTAATGGATGATCTTCCTTTATAGGTGTGTTTGCTAGTTGATCTACAATGACTTGTCCTTTTATTGCCTTCCTTTTGATATATTGAATGTCATACTCGCTAAGTATCATAACCTATTTAGCCAATTGGCCTATTAAAGATGCTTTACTTAGGAGGTACTTAAGTGGATCAATTTTTACAATCAACATTGTTTGTCAATTGAGCATGTAGTCCCTAAGTTTTTGGGTAGCAAATACTACCACAAGACAAGCACATTCTATGTTGCTATAATTCAATTCATATCCCACTAAAGTTCAACTGATATAATAGACCGCTCTCTCATGACCTTGATCATCGTGTTGTGCGAGAAGAACCCCTAATGCCGACTGAGTTGCTGAGATGTAAAGTATCAATGGTTTTCCCTCTATAGGTGGCATTAGGACTGGTGGAGTAAGCAAATAGTCCTTGATTTGTTGGAAGGCCTCTTGAAATTTAGGTATCCACACAAATGGCACTCCTTTCTTGAGTAAATACGAAAATGGATGTATTTTATCCACCAGTTGTACTATGAAACGCCTAATGGACTGTAATCTCGCCTGTAGGGTTTTGAGTTGACCAATGCTAGTTGGAGAAGGCATTTCTATAATAGCTCTTACCTTCTCTAGATCTACTTCAATGCCTCTGCGAGAGATGATATACCCTAACAGTTTCCCTGATTTGACTCCAAACACACACTTCTTTGGATTTAGCCTGACATTGTAGTTTTTTAGCCTCTCGAATATCTTGTCTAAGACCTTCAAATGATCTTCCCTTGTTTCTGATTTGGCTATTATATCATATACATAATCTTCCATGAATGTATGTACAAAGTCATGAAAAATCATGGTCATTGCTCGTTGGTAAGTGGCTCCTACATTCTTAAGGCCAAATGGCATAACATTCCAACAGTATGTGCCCCATGGACACGTGAAAGTTGTATTATGTTGATCTTAAGGTGCTATCTTTATCTGGTTATATCCAGAGAAACCATCCATAAGGGATAGCATCTCATATCCTGCAGTAAGGTCTACGATCATGTCGATATTTGGCAAGGGGAAGTCATCTTTAGGACATGCCTTATTGATGTCTCTAAAGTCATTGCAAATTTGAATGCCCCCAGTTGGCTTAGTCACTGGTAACAAATTTGATATCCAATCTGCATAGTCTATTATCCTTTTGAATCCAACATCCAAAAGTTTCTTAAGTTCTACCTTGACCAATAGAGCAATTTGTGGATGCATCTTCCTCAACTTCTATTTGACTGGTTTGATACCTGGCTCGAGTGGTAAATGATGCAATATTAGGTCTGGATCCAGCCTAGGCATATCAGCATACGACCATGTGAAGTTTACTTGTCTCTTTTTGAAGAAGTCTTTGAACTCATGTTGTTATGTCTTTGATAAAGAAGCCATAAAATATACTATTTGAGGATTGTCTTTTGTTCCTATGTTGACTGCAACAACATCTTCTACTAACATGGGTGACTTTTCTTGTGCAATGGGGAGAATATTTAAACCTCTATCCTCGGGTGCCTCAGAGAGGTTTTCGCCCTTGGATACACTCTCTATTTTGACTTTTTCTTCATCCAAAGGTGCCTTTCGGTTTTCACCTAAGAACTCATCATTTTCATTTTTGCGACTAGAGGTGTAAATAGACTCCCCAAAATATGCTTTATCATCCAAGTCTATGGTAAAACCTACCTTATGATCCCATCTTGGTATACCTTCTCTAAGTCCCATGAACTCAGCAATTGCTTTGTCATTCTCAAATGTGTCTATGATAGGTGCACCTTGTTGATCCCAGTCGATAAGTCTAGGATATACAAGGGGCATGTCATCATCAGAGTTTATATGAGTAACTGCTGACAAGGTGAATATGGAATGGTTGACATGGTCACAGATGTTTTGGACTAACTCCTTCTTGTTCTTCCTCTTAGGGGTAGGTATATTCTATTGTGGGACTATGGCGAGGGAAGATTCATCAGAAGATGGCTTGTCAGGTGCCCAAGATGCATGATCAAGGGTTTCCCAATAATAGTTCTCTTGCCATTCTGCTTTGGACAAGTGTTTCTTAGGACGAGGACTAGAATTTTTTGGTACAGGTTTCACATTGAGGTCCAACTCTCCAAATAAGACATCTATATTCATGGTACTAGTAGATGAGAGGGACTCCCATTCACCATCACTTGAGTAAGGGATTCATCATAGACTGGAGGTTTGTCATAAACTAGAGGTTTATCAAAAGCTAGGGGTTTATAGTAAACTGGGGGTTTGTCGCAAATTGGGGGAAGTGGTTCATGAGATGTCTCAATGTCTGGGTAATCATTCACTTACTCTTGAAACATTGACGAGGTACCAGGAAACCCAATTCTAAGCGGTTAACACCCTAGTCCTAGATATTTTGGTCATGGGTAGACAGTAATTAGTTCTATCCTTCCATTTTGATATAGTTCTAACCCACTGTGCCCATCATAGCCTTCCTTTTGCATTATCTTAAATCCTTTTCCATATTCGTGATTGGCTATTTGAATAGATAGGGAGGGGTATTCATGTTCTTCTTGATACAACTAGGAATCAGCTTGATCCACTATTTCTTCACTTCACTCTCCCCATTTTGTCAATGTCATTGTAGGGGGAACATGAAATGTGACCATAGATTGTCTTCTATCCACCATGGGTAGGCCATATGCCTTAGGTGGAATCAATTTAGTAACACAGTAGGACGCCTTTATATTATATTTTCCACATCCCTTGTCTTGGATCTCGAGTTTTGGAGTGGATGATGGTGGTTTGAATGAAATGGACTTAGTGAGGTGTGATGGGTCAATGTATTGGGATAGATTGGATGATGAAGCCTGTTGATTAACAGGCACTTGTCGTTGTGGAAGATCCCTTAGGCTTGTACAATACTGGAAAGGATCTGGATCACCATCAATGGTGATCCTTGTGCCATTATAGGGGAGCTTGAAACATTGGTGGTATGTTGAAGGTACAACTTTCATTGCATGTATCCAAGGTCTACCTAACAACAAGTTGTACAGAAGGGTGAGATCCAATACTTGGAAGCTAGTGTTCATGATTGTTGGGCCAATTCAGATAGGGAGTGTGACAACTCCTTTGGACGATCTTTCCGCATCATCGTAAGCCTTGATGACTATACTTTTAGAGGTATCTACATAGTCTTTCGAGAATCCTAATGCCTTAACCAATTTAAGGGTACATAGGTTCAAACCTGCTCCTCTGTCTACCAAGACTCGTCAGACTTTGTTTTGATGGACTAAGACTTCAAGATGTAAGGGGTCATTATGATCCGACTTTTTAGTTGAGTAGTCTTGTTGGGAAAATGTGGCATGGTGTGAGTTGGTCAAATATCCCACCATCTCTTCGAAATGATTGCCATCTAAATTTGTAGGAACAATTGTGTTTTGTAGAGCTTTTTCAAGAATGGATCGATGCTGAGGTGATAAGGTCAACAATTCCAAGATAGATATTTGTGTGGGGGTTTTAATCAATTGATCGAGAAGGTTGTACTTGAAATTGGAATTTTGCGTAGATGGCTCAGAAGGACCAGGAATAGTAATCTTAATTCTGCGTGTGTTTACATTACATTCTAGATGCTTCTTAATGGTGAAAGTATTGACATTCTCGTTGGTGGCTCGGAGATGGTTTATGATCGTTCCTTTACCATAGTCATACTTGGTATTGTTATAGTTGGCCGATGGATTATTCTGGGGTCCTAAGCTGGAGGCTTTTCCTTTTGTGTGGTCATGTAAGGGGTCTGTGAAGACCTTATGATCACTATTCTTAGTGTTTTTCTGCCCACCAACTTCTATGGTTCAGTTTTCAACAAAGTCTTGTATGATGTTCTTTAATTGGTGACATTATTGGAGGTTGTGCCCTTTTGTTCGATGATAGTCACAAAAAGTGTTATCAACCCACCATGAAGGTTTGAACTATCCAAGATCATACTCTCTTGGTTCTAAAGGTTTGATAAGATTATGTTTGACCAATTATTTGAAGTCCACCTCGATTGGTTTCCCTAAAGGTGTAAATTCTCGCGTTGGAAATCTCCTTTGTTGTGGCCTTTGTTGTTGTGAATTCTGGACATAGTTAGCTATTTTATTAGGACTGTTCATCATGTCTATTTATTGGTTGTATCCTCTAAGTGTGATAACCGGTCTAGTATGTATGTGCTTAGCATCAACTATGTTGTCATTCATGACATTCTTGTTCCTAGACCAGAACTTGTTTCTATCATTCGACACATTTGGATGTTGGACAATCGGGCTCTTACCTAGTACTTTGAGTTCTCCTTTGTCAATAAGACCCTTTTCAAGGATGATCCCCTTTTGTACCAAGTCAATGAATGAAGTGCAACAGTGTACCCGTAAGTCACCTCTCAGTTTGGGGTTGATGTTTTTGAGGAAGATAGTGACCTTTTGTTTTTCAGGTATTTCAACGGGACAATGGCTAGCTAAACTTCTCCATATCTGGAAGAAAGTGATGAATGTCTCACCATCTTCTTGTGTTGTGTGGCACAAGGTTGCTATGGTTACTTCATTGTCTATGTTAAAGGCAAAATGTTCAACAAACTTTTTAGCCAATTCCACCCAAGATCATATACCGTATGGCAATTTGGAAAACCATTCCAACGCTATCCCTATGAGGGTTCATAGAAATAGGCACATCAAGTAAGTGGGGTCATATGATATGTCCATGCATGCTATTGAGAATTCTCTAATATATTCTAAAGGATTCCTCCTCCCATTATACTTAGGAAAATTTTGTATAATGTATCCATGGGGGAAAGGTTTCATATAGAGTGCTTTGTCAAATGGGCATGGGCATAGGTCTTGTGTTGATATATTTCGTTTGCTTGACATAGACATGTCATCCGTCTTTTGTTGTAGAGTTTGCATTTGGTTTTGAAGGATATTGACTTGTGTCAAGGACATGGTGTTCATGTTATTTGGATCAATGTAGATGTTCTAATATGCCATGTTTTGTGACGGGTTATGATTGGGCGAGGGGATATATCCTGTCAAAATATTATGATTTTGGATAGGGATATTCCCTGTTTGACTGGGTTGATGTGGTATAGGAATGCTTCATGTCTGAATTGTTTGATTTGGAATAGGAATGCTTCCTGTCTAGATTGTCTGACTTGGTATAGGTATATTTCCTCCAACTTTGGTTCTCTTACTAGTCGTGTTGGTGCCAAAGGGGGGGGAGGAAGTTGCTCCTGTAGTGGATTGTAAACCTTGTGTTATGTTAAAAGGAGTTGTGTTTACAATTGATGATGTTTGTGTTGGTATACCTATTGGTATTGCTGCCATTATTTGGGGAATAGAGACCGCAGATGTCACAGTTTGTGTTGGTTGAGTTGACTATGTTGTCAAATAATGGACATCAAATCCTAGAGGTAGTGTGGCACCTTCTACTAAAAATTTTGCTAAGTAGCATTGTGGATCATTTTGCAAACACTCATCCATGAAGGATGCAAACTCAGGATCTTGAACTATTGCATCTATGTCTTCTATGTAAATCTGCCCATGTGTGTCTCTAGTGACATGTTTTTCAAGTAAAGACTTGTGTGGACATTTGCTGCCTAACGGTTGGTTTTTGAATGGATTGATGAATTCATTGGGGTCTGTCATTGCTTTGTGTTTCTTTTTGGACCTTGTTTCGACCATGAAAAAGTTGCTCAAAATGTCTAATGCAGACTATGCCTAAAAACCGATATGACCTATGTCTATGTTTTTGGATTTTTTTGACAATAAGGATGTTGCTAAAGATCTAAATTGATGTATGACTGGATGGACAATATGCAAAATTCTAAGTGGACTAATGACGATAAATGAGTCTAAGATGAGTATAACCTATCACCTATGGAATAAATGCATGCACGGATTTTTGTTTGACCAAGGAACCCAATTATATGACAAGGTGAATTTTCTGAACTAGATTGCGAGTTGAAAAGATTCACTAAATGGGACCAATGTGACTAGGTTCAATGATTGTGACAAACTAGGACATGAACATTTCCAAAGACAAGGAAAGTTATCTATTCTGTGATATGCAATTTCCCTAGGGAGTACCTATATGCATGCAACTTATGATGACTATGGCTAAGATGTTTACTATGACTAAGACGTATATGACACCTAATGATGCAAGATTTTTGAGCAAAATTTAACAGTCTCTAATCCAAGGTTAATCCTAAGAACCTAAAGCAAATACTATTTTGGACTCAGCTCATGATTTTTGATATTTTTTGTTGACAGGTAAATGTGGTTCACCAAACAGTTGTGGTTTTTCCTCTGACAGATGCGGTTTTCCTAACAGTTGTGTTTTTTCTCTGATAGATGCGGTTTTTGAACTGATAGATGTGACCTAGCGGGACACATGTGGTTTTTAAACAGACAGATGTGGTTTGCATGCACACATGCGACTCAGAATATAATAGTTGTGACTCGTTATATGCAGACTGTGAAAAGTGAATTTTTGACAGACAAATGCAGTGTTTCCCCTGTTAGATGTGACTCACTATGACACATGCAATGATTAAACTGACAAATGCAACTCTGTTTTCTGATAGTTGAATTTTTTTCCAAAAATTGTTGACTTTGTTTGTTTGTTTGATCAATATTTTGACAAATACAGCAAAGAGAAAACACAACAATCAATATATTTTCAGTTTTTGTGATGAAAGGACTATTAAGACTCGAAAGACAATTACAACCTAGGCTTTTAGGACAATACTTGTTGAGTTCTTACTTGGATTTCTCCAGCTATGTATATTTATGGTGAATGACTAGTAGCTTGACCCCACTGGCTCCCCTCCACGACACTCACTTATACGGGGCAGCCAAGCTACTGTATCCATGTAACTCCCATGGCATACATTTCATTTCCACACGTAAATTGTAAGAATGTAAGATGGCTTCACAGGGCCGACCCTGTTGCGCCAACAAGTAGGTAGGATTTCGGTAACTCTAGAAAAAGGTATTTAATAAGGGCATTCCATTCATGGGACACTATCCAACATTAGCGAGAGTCCATTTATGTCCATCTCATCGAAATAGTACGTGTGATTCTTGGGCTTTCCCCAAGAATCCACTTTTATATACCGGTTGGAAGTCGATTGGCTTTAGCGTGCTACCGGTCTGAGTTGTCTTGGGGTGAGTACTTTTTCCCACCAAGATAGGCCCAAGTTCTAGAGTCAGCAATTGTTTCTCTTACACCCAGGATCACATGACTACGCAAAGGGAGAGGATACTTCGGTGTATTGAATCGTAAGGGTTTACAGATATGTGCAAAGCACCAAACAAAGAAGACAATAGTTCTTTTTATTCCAAATGATGATTTTCTATCTATCAAATAGAAAATTCATTTTAATCCCACACGACGATTATCTATCTAACAAACAAAAGCTTATTTAAATAAATTAACACAAAGGAATTAGGTCCTGCATGCAATTCATCAATAGTTCATGGTCTTCAACTTTCGTCCTATAGAAAAATTGTCTTAGGTTTGTAAATGTCTTCAGAGCTTCATCCTACAAAAACTATGTTATTCCCCCTTAACACAATTGAAATGAACCATTAGTGAAAGTCAAAACAACTTCAAAAGTGAAAATGAAAATATGGATGCACGGAAATCAATAAAAAATATGAAAAAGTTTTACCAGGTAGATGCAGCTTTTTGAGCCACATATGCGGTTCGACTGTTGACAGATGGATGTTGTTCGTAACTTCACCAATACGGTTCGTGATGGTGGATGCATCACTGTTTTTAACAGATGCGGCTCACAAATATAGATGCATCATTTCCCTTAACAGATGTGGTGCATTGTATGGAAATCTATAAAAAATAGAAAATAGAAAAATCAAAAAATGGAAAAACGGAAAAAAGGAAAAATAGATGCGAGGATTTTGAAGCGTGATTCACGTCAGGTTCACCAAATGTAACATTAGAATAAATCTGTGATAAGATCTTGCAACTAGAACAAACGATTGTTAATCTAATCTAAATAAAAACTAATCTAAAAATCTAACAATAAAGAACGAATATGAAAACATGATAAAAACTAAACAAACTGAATTCATCTCACTGAATATGCATTCATCCCTTTGAATTATCTCCATTGCTCTTCTCCAATTTTCATTTTTAGTATTCTTGCCCTCAGATTTCTATGTTTGAATGCAAGTATAGGTGTGTTGAATGTCTAAGCAAAATATCGAAGATTGTTTCTTCTCAAAAATGTATAATGATTTCGAGAGGAGGAATAATGATAATGACAGGCCATTTTATAGATTTTGTGTTTTCGAACGATCGGCTCAAATTGAAAGAGAGATCGACGGATGAGATTGATGAATGCCATGCGATGTGAGTTCTGTCTCAGATAGAACGTGAGTTAGAACATGAGTCAGGAAAGACTAAAAATAGAACAAGTTCTTAATCTTCAGTTAAGAATCTTTGAAAATAGAAGAAATAGACTTTGTATGCAAAAACCAAAGTTAGAAGTCGAAGATGAGGAATTCAAATGTGTAATTAAATTAATTAATTAAATAAAAGATATTTAATTAATAAATACATACATGCATATGAGTTAGAATTAGTTAATCGACTAGATGTGACAGAGAGTCCTCCTGCAGAGATGATCAGCAGTTGAATTCAGAGATAACTGGAGAACTAAAAATAGGTCTCAAGTCAGAAGGTGAGTGAATGATTAGATAACTAATTGATAGAGGAACGTGACATAAATGAATTAAATTTGAATTAAATGTAAATTTAATTCAACATTCGAAAATAAAATATTTAATTAAATAAATAAAGATAATTTATTTAATTTGACTTTCGAAAAGGGTGGAATTAAATAATTAAATAATAAATATTTAATTATAGTTGAAAAAGTATGATAAAGGGGTAATTAAATAATAAATTATTTAATTAAGAAAGAAGAATTAATTAGTTAGGGACATAATTAAACAAATATGATTTATTTAATTATTCAAGTTGAATAAAGGTCATTTATGAATTAATGAATTAATTAAAAAGGGATATTTAATTAATAGAGGAAAATGTATTAGAAAGGGTAATTAAATAATTGACATTATTTAATCATGACCATGGACTATAGAAAATTATGTCGATTATGTACTCACAGGCCTAGACCAATTTTAGGTATCTACACATACTATCTTTAACAACCTGTGGAACACATGGCAACAAAGGAAAAATAAAGCATACATATAATAGCATGATACTTATCATTAATCACACACATTAAATTCATCTCATTTATCCAAAAACCACACGTATCATATCAGTCAAGTGGGAGGTCAAATAGGGCCATGAATATAGACATATGGAGATATTAAGCTGCAGGAATATAGGAATGCATTGTCATAGGATACTACCTGATTTAAGATAAAATTTTATAATCACAGAGTTCAAAACAACCATTAGAAAGAGTAAAAGGTATTAAAAAAAAATACATCATGATATTCAAATAATGAGCATATTTTAGGCTCATCACTTAGTATGTGACTTTGAAGGTTGAGTTTACCTATTAGGGCACAAAAATGGACACACAAAATGAGGTAGAGCAAAAAGGGCCCGACAATCAAAAAGAGGGAAGAGAGGGTCCCCGTTTTGAATGGGGCATGTGTGCAACAAGCAAAACAAATGGTGACACTACTGGGAGAATGCTCCTAGCATTCTAGAGATAAATATTCATTCTAAATCCATGATCTGTGGTTTTGCAAACCAAAGCTGACTTTCAAAGCTAAACTAAGAACAACTTAAGGAAGGTGGGATTGAATCAAACTGCAACATCATCATGGAAGTGTGTGCATGGTGAGTTCATTTCCTTTCCTCGGAGAGAGCATGAGCAACTATCGGTTGGCGGAGATAATCTATGTAGTTTTCCTGACTCCAAAAGTAACCTGGAAATTTCTCCATTGCTAGTCAGACATCCATAGCCCCGACAGAGTTGTCGCTATGACCCCACAAACATAGCTCTATTTCCAGCTAGGTGTCCATAGCCTTGGTAGAGATATTCACACACCCATACGTTTATTATTTTCACTTATCCCTTCTTCTCAGTAGTCACCATACCATTCTTTGGAAACACTAGAATGTTTGTTTGTGTGTTCCATGATAAATGTAGGGGATTCAATGGACAACCATCGTAGGTTAATTCAGAGTTCGAAAGTTGGAAACTGACACTTAGGGGCTTTTAGAGGTTAGCAATAGGGAATGAAGCCTTATCTAAAGAATAAAACACAAGCAGGCAATAGTGCCAACCATTTTTTGGGCCAAGCATGGCCACCATAGCATAATAGGGAGGCTCTTCCAAAATCAAGACAAAAATAGCTAGGGCAACAAAAAAAACCATAGGACAAAGTGGGAAACCTATTCTAACCTATGTACAGGTATTTACACAGATAGCTCCAAAAAGAGCCCAGGCCTGGAAGTAATGCTTAAGGTGCTACCCGTTGATAGGCAACGGGATGCCCTCACTAGTGAGAGTCATTATCTCCAAAGATTTCAGCAATCTGAAAGGGGCCAAGCCAAAGCTTGTCAAATTTGTTGTGTCCCCCTTTATTTTCATGGGCCTTATCTAAATAAAGGACTAGATCAAAAATGCAAATGGCCTTAACTTTAGATCAATGGTCAAACCATCTTTTGACTGTGCCCTGATGTTTGGCAACATTTTCTATTGCATAGTCTTGTATTTCTTCAAGGTGCAGCAGCTCGGTGAGGCCAGCTTCTCTGCGGTCTCCTCCTTCATAAAAGTTGTTAAAAAATTGGAGGGTAGGGATTTTAAAATGTATGGGAAAGATGGGCTCTAAGCCATAGACTAGATGGTATGGGGAATCTCTGAGGGCACCTTGTGATGGTTGCGATATGCCCACAGTGTGAAATAGAGTTGGGTATGCCAATCCATGGGATTCCGATCTAGCAACTTCTTGATCACCATGATCAAGTTATTATTGGTGGACTTAGCAAGGCCATTGCCTTGAGGGTAATAATTAGATGAAAATTTGAGGGCGATGCCATAGTCAAAGGCGCAACTCATGAATTTCAATGAAGCAAATACAGGGTCGTTATCGCATACTAGATCATATGGGAAACTAAAACGATTTAAAATGAAACTTTCTAAGAAATTGGTTATGACTTCAGTTGTACATTGCCTACAAGTTATTGCTTTTGTCCATCTAGTGTAGTAATCTGAAGCAGTTAGAATGTACCTATGTCCTGTAGATGATGGAGGGCTTACTAGGCCAATGAAGTTGAGACCCCATTGTGTGAAAGGTCTTACTTCCAGATGAGGTTGTAATGGGACAACGACATTCCTTTCTCTAGCAGCCACAGTCTAGCACACGTGGCAGGTACGAACATGATCATGGGCATCCTTGAAAATGATGGGCCAATAGTATCCAACTCTCAATATCTGGTGTGCAGTTGATAGACCTGAACCATGGCCAGTCCCGAACTTGTCATGGAATTCCTTTAGAATGTGATCAACTTCCTCCTTACCCAAGCATCTCAAATAGATACCTTCATGATTCTTTTTGTACAATATGGCACATTGTAACATATAGCTACTGCTCTTCAGCCTAAGGGCTCACCTTTGGACTCCCTATAGATGAGGCAGACATCTATGATTCAATAGGTAGTACACTATTTCATCATACCACTCCCCTGGGGAGACATCCTCCAACTGGTACTGTTGTACCATGAATTCAAGCCCAACGTCATTAACTACCTCTGCCATTGTTCGATCGAGTGCTTGTCCTCTTACTAGCTTCATTGGTTAGATTTCCATGTCATACTCCTGCAGCAACGCAATCCATTTTTCCCTTCGTTCCCCCAACTTGTTCTACATAGGTAATTTTTTCACTGTGTGGTTAGGAACTATAGCAAATACCTTGTTGCATAAGATAAAATGTTGGCAATTCTTGACTCCCTTAACAAGGGAATAAGCCTATTTTTCAACATTATGATAGCGCACTTCACCATCCTTCAGGGGGGCACTCATGAAGGCGATCGGATGCTCACTCCCCTAGTCATCCCTTTGTGTCAAAATGCTGGCATAGGAATGATCTAAAGCAAAAGAGTAAATGTAGAAGGGTTTTAGGTAATTGGGGTTGACTAGCACAGGGGCGTTAGCAATTGATTTTTTGATTTCCCCAAAAGCCTATTTCTCTTCAGGAGTCCACTCAACCTTAGCATCCTATTTTAGCATGGCATTGAGTGGTTTGACTATTTTCACGAAGCCAGTGATGAATTTGCAAACAAAGTTAATCTTTCCAAAAAATGATTTTAATTCCTTCTTATTGTTGAGCAACTAGATTTTCATAATGGATTGGATACATTCAGGGTCAATATAAATTCCTCGCTCTAACAAGACATGCCTGAGGAGCTTCCCCTTAGTGACCCTAAACATGCACTTCCTCGGGTTAAGGGAAACTCTGAATGCGCAACACCTCTCAAAGACCTTGCACAATTTAATGACGTGATTACCTTGGTGTTTTGAAAATATTGTTAAATCATCCATGTAGATGATTATGCATTTTCCTATTAGGTCCTTGAAAGCAATATCCGTGGCATGCTGGAAGGTGGTTCCAGTGTTGATTAGCCCAAATGACATTCTCCTATACACGAAAGTTATCCACTTGGTGGTGAATGTTGTCTTGTGTTGATCTTCATATTGCATCATGACCTAGTTATACCTTGAGTATTTGTCTAGAAAGGACATTATCTGGGAGCCGTTTACTACTTGTAGCACCTCATCCAATGAGGGTATAGGATAGTTATCTTTCTTTGAGGCCCAATTCAGATTGTGAAATTCCACACACAATCTAATTTCCCCGTTTTTATTTTTTACAGGAACCAAATTCACTACCCATGTGGAATGTCTAACTGGAAAGATGATCTTGGCTGACAAGAATTTTTATACTTCCTTGTATATTACTAGTTCTAATAAAGCATTGATAGGGTGCTGCCACTACCGAAATGGCTTCGTATCTAGTTTGAGAGGGATAGTGTGCATGATAATGGGCGAGTCATATGTTTTGAGATTATCATAACTCTAGGTGATGATGTCGTGATACTTCCGCAGAGCCTCAATTATCCCTTTTTTTTCTTCATGGGTGCACACCTTACCTATGAACACATTCTTGGCATTTCCAACCATCCTTAGATTGTAAGTTTCACATTGGCCATTGATGGTATCTTTTTTAGCTTGCTGATCTTGGTCTTTGATCTGATCAAGGTCAAATATTCACTCTAATTGAACCATTCCCCTGAGGATGGTGTTGGTTTTTAGGTTGATGATCCCTTCTATATCCAAGTTTTCCTCTTGGGGTTTAACCTCATTGATTATCTACATAGAAAACACATCCAAACTGGTGATGAAATTAAGGATGTGTTTGTCATCATTAAACACCTGGAAATTAGCCACATTATTCGAAACTAATGGGACAAAGGTGAGGTCCACCATGAATTTTATGTGTCTTGATAGGGACAATAGATGCAACATGCTTGCTGACTATGCTAGGGAATTGGTAGTATGATTTTGAGCACATGGAATCAATTTAATGTTGAATGAATCTATCCCTTATAGCATATCCCATACGCGGTGTCAATAGTTAGTGAGTCTTCGATCATAGCAGGAATAGAACTTCTTGACCTATTTCACAAATAACTCTAAACCTCCATACACTTGGAGTATTTTTAAACCCTTCCTTAATGTCATCAAGAGGCCGAATACCAAGGCTTCATACTCTACTATATTATTAGTACAATAAAACTGAAGCTTATGAGCAGCAAAGTATGACTTACCTTTGGGACTGATTAGTTCAAAACCTGCCCCAGCTCTATGCTTGGATTTAGATCCGTCAAAGTAAAATGTCCAAAATCCAGGAGAATCCTTGGATGTAGCACCGACAGCCTTGACTTCCACCTTCAATGGAGCCTTCATTTCGATAACTGTTTTAGGAGGTGTGGGGATGGAACATGTCTATTCGGGTAGTGCAAATCCCATTTTTTCCTTCGAAGTAACCTATTTTTTGACATGCTCAACTACTGTTTGACATAGGTAGCAGTCAAATTATGAGTGAGTAGCATTCTATACCTTGCACCAATTAGGGAGCAAGATCTCCTGGAAGTTCATTCAAGTTCATAGGCTAAGTTGGTCTTGAACACATTTTTCCATGAAGTCCTGGAAACTATCGAGTGATCCCCGAGTGTAATTCTCTCCTAGTTCTTCATCATCAGATTTGATGAGCACTTCATTGCTCTGAGAAACATTGGTCAAATTAGTAGGCGAGCTGCATAACATGAGGAAAACCTCGCTCGTTCCTTCATCTTTAGGGTATTCCTGTTCATTCCATTATGACAGTAGGGAATAATTTCGTAAACCTATTTTGGCATACAATACCTCATTCATGTTGTTATACTCAGTGATCATAAATCTCATTTGTGGCTCCCAATCGATCTTGATCTAATTTAGAATCCCTTTCCATGGCAGCCACATATGTGAGTAATCTGTTGCGGTGTATACTTTCAATGCCCTCATGAAATCTCTTCCTAGGATTATATCGTATGTATCCAGGATATTGACCACCTAAATGTCAATGGTCTGCTAGATTTGGGAATAAGCAACAGCTTGCATGGTTATTCTTTTAATTTCCCCTACTATGTTGATTTCGGTCTTGTCAAGTTGTGTTACTTTTCGCTGGGAGGGAGTTGGTGTTATTCTAAGTGCTTTGCATATGCTCAGGGGCATAAAATTGGTTGAGGCTCCTAAATAAAGCAAGCAATTATGGAGGTTCTTCCCAAACATGTAGATGGTGGTCAAAAAGGGAGGATTTTTGAATTTCCCTTGAAACAATCCTCTAGAAATGTCCACTTGAGTGACTTGGCCTTTATCTTTCTTGTTTCCATTTCTCTGGGTTTGTATCTGATTAGCGGATCTATCGGGCTACTTGTTTGGTTGTTGACACGCTGGCGGGTCAACCTTACCATTGAAAATCTACCTCACGAACAGCTTATTTTGTTAATCGCCAAAAGAAACCTTCTTTACTGAAGCATTGACCCCTATGGTAAAGTCCCATTTACCATTCTAAAAAAGGAATTCATGATGGTAGGTTCCTTTAGAAGTACAAATGCCAACATGCTCAACTTTACCCTTTTAAACTTTTCTGCAATATACTCCCCCATCTGCTCAATTTATTGATCACAAGACACATTTTGGGAGGAAGTGGTGGCTTGGATTTGGCAATTGATTTGTTGTTTATTCTTGTTGAGGTACCATATGGGTGTATGGGAAAAACCTGGGTTATTATTTGCATTCAGATCGGGAGGGGTGCAAAAATTGTTCGGCGGAGTGGAGGTCATAAAAGGACCGCTAGCTTACTCTATTTCTTAGGTTGTAAGGGGTGGTCCATTGGTGAAAAATTTGGACTTCATCCTCCCTAGGCTCTTCTTCGTCATCTTTGGGACCATTATCTTTTGAATCGAAAAGCTGAGCTAAAGGACTTTCAGAACTTACCTCTTTCACTGTATCGTTGTTGTTCGAGTCAACATTCTCTAGTTCGGGTGTGTTGCATTCTGCCCTTGGGAAGGGAGCCTGGTTTAGCACCAACACCAAGGAATCGTATGGGTTAGATAGGACAATGTCTCTGCATTATGAACTTCCATGTGGAAAATCTTGATGATAGTTTGGAATTTTGGGAAATCAAGTTTAGAATGGTGACTCATTTTCTGAATACGACACCAACCAAATAAAGCAACCTCTACCAAGTACACTCCACTTGCGGGGTTTTCGTTGTTGTTGGTGTTGGTGTGATCAAGAGGTGTCAAAATGCCACTATTGTTGGGGCATGTATTCCACATCCGGTTTTTCCTTTGGAAGGGCCTTCTATCAAAGTTCTGACCCGCGTTCTGATTTTTGTCATAGTTTTTCCTCGATAATGTTCTAGCATCCCGATTGTCCCGACTTTCATGTTGATCTTGGTTTTCCCTATTAAGGTTGGCCAGGATGTTTTTTTGTGATGCCTGTAGTTCATTGTTCTGATTCCTTAAGTGTGTCATTTTGGTTGACATCTTCTTGATCATTTATGTGAGCTCGTCGATTCTATCCTTTTCAGCATTGTTCAGTTGCAGCATGACATTCTGAAGGAACATGGGCTACGCCACTAGCTGATTCTGATGAGTGGGTGTGAATTCTACTAATTGAAGGTACACAAGCACCTAGGATTATTGAGGATGCTACTGTTGTTGCTGGGGTAGCAAGTAGTGAGGTACTAGATATACCTGGTTCATTGACTACCTAGGATGTGGAACCAGAGGTAGCTGTGGCACAAGATTCAGCAAGGGCATCTGATGCTGCAAGGCTTGCATGAGTCCCTGAATCTATGTTGGGTGCATGGTTTGCCCAAGAGAAGGCAATGGACCAGATATGTTCTGTCCCAAATCCGTGCTAGCGATAATGGCTTCAGCTTATGCATTGACCAACCTAGCTGGTGGTGGTCTCATTATTTTCACTAGGGCTGAAGTGAGATTGTCCAAAGCCGCATAGTAAATAGGTAGGACAACAACATCATTGAAAACGTACGGGGCCTACAACCAAGTGTACACTTTTTTGAAGTGATCATTGAAGGAACTGATCGGTTCATTGATTTCCCTTTGAACTGACATGAAGTGTTGATACGAATCTGTAGGACTAACTGGGGTCTTAAACTTCTACATAAATGCATTCTTCAGCAGATCCCATGTGTTGATAGTTTTGAATGGAAAATTAACATACCAGTAGAATGCCTCCTCCCCTAAGGAGTAGGGAAAGAGCCTACAAGCCACATATTTGTATATGATCTCCATAGTCTTCAGGGCAATTTCAAAAATCTTGAGTTGTTCCTCGACTATCCTCTACGGATCCCGGGAGTTGAACTTCGTGCAAAAATGCTCAAGATTCTTTGGCATATCATGGTAAAGGTTGAAGGCGAGAGGAGATGGGTTATTAACCAGCCATGCCATTGGGAAATGTGGTGGAGGTGGTTGAGCCAGATTGGTCTGTAACTATGATGGGGCAATAGGAACAGGGCTGGTAACGGTGTTTGGCTGAAATGCAACGTTTAGCCCAAGATGTGAGGTAACCTAGAAGGTTGTATGGATTGGATGAGTTTAAGGTGGTGCTTCTAGTGAAGATGATAGAGGCGGAGGTGAAAGAGTAGCAAGTTGCTCTAGTGAATCAGTGATGGATGGTTCCCCTTGTTTAGCTCTCTTAGCTCAGACAGGGGGCTATAATTCCTGAAACTCTCCCTTGTTTAGCGTAGACATCAAGACTCAGTATAATCTCTTAGGGGATAATGACCCAATTCAATCTAGCATTACCCTTTCAGAGCCCTCCCTCTAGCACCAGTTTTGATCATGGTATTTTTATGCACTTCAAAACACACGTAATACATAGCTGCATTACCTCTCTTGAAAGACAATCTTCCATAATCAAACTGCAGAACACTATCCCAAGGTCTCTCGGATGTCAGGTCTTGACGATGCTTGGAATATATCAGTTGTTTGATGTGATTTTGTTGGAATCATAAGGAAGTCTTATGTGGTTTAAAGCTATAGGAGAATTGGGTCAATGAATGGAGTTCTTTGAGTATGAAATTATTGCACTTAGCTATAGGCTCAGACAACAATCTTAGACTCCATTGTTTCGTTAGATTTGGCTTTACAATGTGCAATGAACCTTAGCACAAATTGTTTCTAAATAAAGAAAAAAATGAGTGAGGAAGGAGGATAGTTCCTGGACCTACAACTACCAATGAACAGTGATCATGGAGGTTCCTACTATGGACAGTTTCCTTAAACAAAATTTCACTTAATTTGAATTCTCACAATGTCATGAAATCTATGCTATCTTCTAAGGATTACAGATATTCATCATTCATTTTCCATGTCAATGTGAACAAAGACAAAGTTTAATGAGAGGATATGAGATTATCATCTAGACTAACTTTACATAGTTATTCACCAGCAGAAAATGACCAAAAGTATGGACAAGGAAAGCATACACACAGCAGAAAGCTTCAAAACCAAAGACAACATAGTAAATCCACTACAAATAACTAAAGGAAACTAGAACAACAAAGTAATTTGAAATAAAGTTTTAACTAAGGGGAAAAGAATCATGAAACATGTAGAGAAACCCAAAAATACACCAGGAAATGACTGTATTTTCTATTATAATTTCTGCAGCATGTCTTTACAACAACTCAACTCTCTTAAAATGAGAGGAGGAGAGCCCTATTTATAGTTTTCAAAAAGAAAAATTAATGGCCAAGATTTGATTCTATTGTGTGGCCAAGACTCACTTTACACTAGGGTTTCACCTACCCCCAAATACATTTCATTTATAAGACATTTCTTGTCTTTTCCCTATTTCGTCATCTAGTGACAACACTATAGCAATTTCATCTTGTAGCTATTTGCCATTTGTTTTAGCTTTTCTTTGAGGAATTCTTCATTGATTAGTGGATTTCCTTCATGCTTCTTCAATGTTGCATAATCCATAAAGCTCAAGATCAAAGGTTGGAACTTGTCCAACTCCATGATGTCAGACCACAAAATCTGATAGCTCCATTCCTTGAAGTTGTTGACGAGTTTCTTCCAATCATCATCATATTTGGCAGCATTATGTCTAAAAATTTCTTACTGTGTGAAGGCTCGGGCAACAAAACTCATGAATTTTGTGGTAACCTCAGCTGACATCCCATCTTCCATGTTCTTTAAGAAGTGGGGCTTTATGCTTTCAGGATTAATCTCGATACCGGGCAACTCATACCCCATCATTAACTTTGTGTTACCGAGCACACTCCTCTCTGGTCTCCCTGGCCCATTCGATATCTAGAACAAAATCTGCTCCAGGTTTCATTTCCGATGGTCAAAGTCCTACTTCCATACACCCACTCACTATTGATCATCATCCTTGAGGGAAAGGTTTTTCTCCCAAACCTCGCTTGGCAATGCGAGTATAGCCTCAATCTTCAGGTAGGATGCTCTATACTTTCTTGGGAACTCCTCATAGACCTGCCTCATACCCTCAATGGTTCTTTATACCTCCAGGAACTTATTTATTGTCCAGGCAGCCAAGTTGATACTTGTGTTTCCCATGTCTAAGACTTGTCAGAACTAGTTTTCCGTAGTCTTATCCAAGTTCCTTCTCTATTCTAATTTATTGATCTGTTCCAGAAATAGCAACTAAGGCGGGGTGGATGATGTCATGGGCTGCTCATCTAGGGATGACAATTGTTGAATATAGGCCATAAGATTAGCCACTTGTGCTTTGATTTCTTCCTTAGAAACCTTATCCTATTGGATAAGATGCACCATCGTGGTGACTGATTCCTTGAGATGGTCGACCTTTTTCTCCCTTGTGGCCACTCCCAAGTCAATGGTGGAGATATTATAAGTTATTCCTTGTTCTCCAACCATCGGTGTCGCTATTTGTACCGCCCTAGATCCTAAGGCATCCATGGTTACCTTCAATCTGATCTTAGTCTTCTTCTCTTTCTTGGTGCTTATTTGTGATCTAGCCAGAATGGCTTCCAGCCTTGCCTTGGGATCTTGTAGGGTGGGAGTATTTTGTCTCAATTATTTTTCTAGCCAATCGAGCATTTGGGGCTCTTCCCTGGGTGGTTCACTTTGATTCCTATTGTCCTCCTTCTCAAGCTCAATGGCTCTGAAAACAAGAGACCCCTTCTTAGTTCCTGCATCCCCCTTCTCCTCATCGAAGTCTTGTTCAAGCATTACATACTTAGTGGGAGACTTGGTGCACAACTGCTCATTGGAGGGATCCTCCATTTCAGCACCCTTTTCTTCTTCATCTTGGCCTTTATCATGTTCCTTAGGCTTCTCCTCTTGCTCATCTTCATGTAGGGATGCCTCCTCATCATGTTTTAGGTTTTTTCCATGCCCCTCAGTCGGAGAGCTCCTGCCTTCAATCTCTGGAGTAGAAATTTCCTCTACTCGTGCAAGCCGATCCTCAACTTCCTTATCCTCAATTTCCTTAATTTTCTTGCCCCACTCTACATTGAGTTCAGGGTCATTTGTTTCTCTTATCAGTTCTGCATCCAGCTCCTCTATGCTCTCACTAGAGGAATAATAGGCTACCTCATCTATCTCTCGGTGTTCAAGTAGTGGATGCTCATGGTACTCAAATTCTGTGTCCTCTGGCCTCATCGTAACCTCTAGCAATCGTTGTTCAAGTTCATCAGATATCCACATTTTTGCCTCCATTCTTGGTGGTTCAGAAGGTGGAGGGAGAGTGAGAGCATGGTCAATAGCCTAAGCTATTGCAGCTTGCACCATGAGATTAGTAAGCATCCCTGAAAGCTCAGATGGCGTGTTTTGCATGTATTTCACAAAAGATTCCGGGACGTTGACGATAGGCATCATAGTAGTAGAAAGGAAGGGTAGGGAAGGAGACATAGAGGAAGAGGAGATCAGAGAGGTCATGGTAGAGGAAAAATCCATAAGAATAATCTACATGATTGGAGAGGTTGAAGTGAGGTGGATAGAGATGTCCACGACAGGTGGGGAAGAAGCGGAAACTACAAACAAAGTTGTGGGGTGGTGGTAGCAGTAACAATGACAATAATTGTAGTAGAAGGAGACCTTGGTGAGTCAGATCCTTCTCCCTTGATCCCCTAGCGTAGACCTTTGGGTGCCACAAAAATATTTGTGCCTTCGGTTGTTTTCCTTTTCTTCTTGGAGGGTTCGCCCTCTTATGCCTTGTGAGCATAAACCTTTGGTTTGGGTAGCTGCTCATTGGCTTCTTTTCTCTTTTTGGTTTTTATCAATGGTGGGGTTTTGGATGTTTCCCTTATTACAATGGTAGCTACCCCTCCATCGGAGCCACTTGGTTCACTTTCAAGTCCCTTAAATGTTAATGCGACTCCTTGCTATTTCAATCGAGCTACGTGTTGGTCGATCCATGTCTTTGTTCAGATCTCGATAGGCTTAGATAGTATGTCAAGGTCATCAAGCTCTCACTCATTCCAGTCAATCTCAAGTAGTGGAAAATTGGTGATGACATCATACTCTGGATTGATCACCGTATCCTCATCCTCTTCAAGCTGATCAAGAACTGGGCACAAATTTATTCTTCATACGTAAAGAGTAGTCATGTGCATGTAGTGCCAAAGTAGGAACCTCCATGATCACTGGTCATCGATAGTTGTAGGTCTAGGAACCATCCTCCTTCCTCTCCCCTCTTTTTATTTTTTTAGAAATAATTTGTGCTAAGGTTCATTGCATATTGTAAAGCCAAATCTGATGAAACAATGGAGTCCAAGACTATTGTACGAGCCTATAGCTAAGTGCAGTAATTTCATACTCAAAGAACTCCATTCATTGACCTAATTCAACTACGGCTTTAAACCAAGTAATACCACCTTGTGATTCCAAGAAAATCACACCAAACAACTAATATATTCCAAGCATCATGAAGACCTAACATCCGAGAGACCTTTGGATAGTGTTTTGCAATTTGATTGTGGAAGATTGTCTTTCAAGAGAGGTAATGCACCTATGTATTACTTGTGTTTTGAAGTGCATAAAAACACCATCAACAAAATTATCAAAACCAGTTTTTTCTAGTCTTATCCAAGTTCCTTCTCTTTTCTAATTTTTTGATATGTTCCTGCGATAGCAACTCAGGTGGGGTGGATGACATCGTGTGATGCTCATCTAGGGACGACCATTGCTGAATATAGGCTATTATCTCAGCCCCTTGTGCTTTGAGTTCTTCCTTAGAAACCTTATCCTATTGGATAAGATGCACCACCATGACGATTGATTCCTAGAGATGGTCGACCTTTTGCTCCCTTGTGGCCACTCCCATTTCGATGGTGGAGATGTTATAACTTATTCCTTTTTCTCCAACCATCGACGTCGCTATTTGTACCAACCTAGATCCTGAGGCATCGATGGTTACCTTTGATCTGATCTTAGGATTCTTTTTTTTCTTGGTGGTTATTTGTGCTCTGGCCAAAATGCCTTCCAGCCTTGCCTTGGGATCTATTAGGGTGGGAGTCTTTTGTCTCAACTATTTTTCTAGCTAATCGGGCATTTGGGGCTCTTCCCTTGGTGGCTCACTTTGATTCATGTTTTCCTCCTTCTCAAGCTCAATGGCTCTAACAACAAGAGCCCCCTTCTAATTTCCTGCATCCCCCTTGTCCTCATTGGAGTCCTATTCAAGCGTTACATACTTAGTGGGAGACTTTGTGCACAACTGCTCATTGGAGGGATCCTCCATTTCAGCACCCTTTTCTTCTTCATCTTGGCCTTGTTCATGTTCCTTGGGCTTCTCCTCTTGCTCATCTTCATGGAGGGATGCTTCCTCATCATGTTCTAGGGTTTTTCCATGCCCCTTAGTGGGAGACTTGTTGCCTTCAGTCTCCATAATAGCAATTTTCTCTTCTCGTGCAAGTCGATCCTCGACTTCCTTATCCTCAATTTCCTTATGTTGCTTGCCCCACTCTGCATTGAGTTCAGGGTCATTTTTTTCTCTTATCAATTCAACATCTAGCTCTTCACTACTCTCACTAGAGGACTCGTAGGCTACATCATCTATCTCCTGGTGTTCCAATAGTGGATGCTCGTGGTACTCAAATTCTTCATCCTTTGGCCTCATCATAGCCTCTAGTTGTCGTTGTTCAAGTTCATGAGATATTTGCATTGTTTCCTCCATTCTTTGTGGTTCAGAAGATGGAAGGAGATCTAGAGTGTGGGCCATATCCTGAGCTATTGCAGCTTTCACCATGTGATTAGTAAGCATCCCTAAATGCTCAGATGGCATGTTTTGCATGTATTTAACAAAACATTCTGGGAGGCTAAGGGTAGGCATCATAGCAGCAGAAACAAAGGGAAGGGAAGCATACATAGAGGAAGAGGAGATTGGCAAGGTCGTGGCAGAGGATGAATCCATGGGAATAATCTACATGATAGGAGAGGTGGAAGCAAGGTGGACAGAGATGTCCAGGGTAGGCGGGGAAGAAGCAAAAATTGCAAGCAAAGTATGCAAGGTGGTGGTAGTAGCAGCAACAACAGTAATTGTAATAGATAGAGACCTTGGTGAGTTAGATCCTTCTCCCTTGATCCCCCAGGGTAGACCTTTGGGTGCCATAGAAATCTCCATGCCTCCGGTTGTTTTCCTTTTCTTCTTGGAGGGTTTTCCCTCTGATGCCTTGCGAGCATAAACCTTTGGTTTGGGAAGCTACTAACTGGCTTCTTTTCTCTTTTTGGTTTTGATCGATGGTGGGGTTTGGGATGTTTCTCTAGTTGCAATGGTAGCTACCCCTCCATCAGAGCCACTTGGTTCACTTTCTAGTCCCCTAAATGTTAAGGCGACTCCTTGTTGTTTCAATCAGGCTACATGTTAGTCGATCCATGTCTTCGTTTGGATCATGAAAGGCTTAGTGAGTATGTCGAGGTCATCAAGCTCTTGCTCATTCTAGTCAATCACAGGGAGTGGAAAATTGATGACAACATCATACCCTGGATCGTTCACCGTATCCTCATCCTCTTCAATCTGATCAAGAATTAGGCACAAATTTATTCTTCACACATAAAGAGCAATCATTCACATGTAGTGCCAAAGTAGGAATCTCCCTGATCATTATTCATTAGTAGTTGCAAGTCTAGGAACCATCCTCCTTCCTTGCCCCTTTTTTTTTTTTTAGAAACAACTTGTGCTAAGGTTCATTGCACATTGTAAAGCCAAATCTGAAAAAACAATGGAGTCCAAGACTGCTATCTGAGTGTACAGCTAAGTGCAGTAATTTCAAACTCGAAGAATTCCATTCGTTGACCCAATTCTCCTTCAGATTTAAACCATATAAGACCACCTTGTGATTCAAGAAAAATCACATCAAACAACTGATATATTCCAAGCATCGTCAAGAAATGACATCCAAGAGACCTTGGGATAGTGTTCTACAATTTGATTGTTGAATATTGTCTTTCAAGAGGGTCAATGCACCTACGTATTACCTATGTTGTGAAGTGCATAAAAACACCATCAACATAGGCAACCATCACAAATAGAACAAGCTATGGCAGCTCCAAAAATTCAACTTGATCCTAAAATATTGGGAACATAAAACATGCCTCGATAATTTGAAAACCCTTTTACAACTTTGTCAATAACTAACAATGCTTTAATTAGTACATGAGACTGAATGTATCAAGAAATCTATATGCAACCTCTTGGGAAAAAAATACACCTCCAAAAGGTCAAAACCTTAATGTATAAACATGTCAAATATTCTTTATAGACCATGAAATCCACCCTTGTATGCTATCATGCCTTCATAACCACAACACATGGCGTCACTCATTTATACTATACCAAATCCACCTACTCAATCACAATAACCACCCATATATCGAAAAACACAAAATAATCCACCCCAACAAATACCTATGTAATGAAAACATTAAAAATCCTCAAGGAATGGTACAATATAATGATGGAAGAATGAAGAAGATAATATCCCTTATTAATAGTTTTTTTGTCATTGATGTCACTGTGATATATGGATTACAACTAAGTCACATCTATCTGGTATTCTAAACTGGTAAGACATGACTAGCCTTTAGTATTTTTCTTTGGAATCCTCTTCGGTAAATAGTTGCTACTTCAGTTTTTGGGAATAGGTCTATGACTGAGAAGTGCATATATGAACAATAACTCATGAGCATATTTGTTCATGGTCATCTCGAGTATCATTTTTTTTTCTACAATTTTTCTATTAGGTCTATTTTTGATTGACCTATCAAGTGGATAAAGATGTAATGGATTAATTTTTGGTTGTATAATCCATGCCAACAAGCTACCACATGTCACACATTTGAATTATTGATTGAGAATATTTTCTAAGCTAACTTGATTGGAATCCTTGACAATCAGATATATATTCAAGATGTTTTTGTATATTTGAATAAAGAGATATGGATTGGATAGAGTGAATATTAGCAAACTATAGATGGGAGTGAAAAGAGTGAAGTGTAATTTCTTGACATGCAAATTCATCTGAAATACAAAGGAACTGAATCAACACTTGAGGTGTACCTCTATCAATTCATTTTGGAGGTTAGTCATTTTATTACTTCATTTTTGTTGGAAGTGAGCCTCCCTTTTTGGATAGTGAGTCCTAGCAGTGAGCCACCCTTTTGTAATATCTTATAACCAATTATACTATATTGTGAGTTAATCCTCACCATGGTTTTTCCCACTATGGGTTTTCCATGTAAAATATTTTGGTTTCTCTTGTGCATTGTGTTCATGTTTTGTTGATGAACCTTCTTATCTTAATTATCATATGTTTTGGATTGATTGGATGGTATGTGTTCAATAATTTTAAGAATATATTGATTCATGCCCCCCCCCCCTCTTAGTATATTGGGTATTAAATAATTGGTTCTACTAGATAAGTCTAACAGATTGAGGGAGTTCTTAAAGATTGAGTAGCTGGAGGATAATGCATAACTCCATACTACTCTTGATGATCTAGACAAAGCTGAAAATGAGAATAAAGTTCTAAAATAAAATCTTGATGAAGCAAATGAATGTGTTTAGAAATTGAAGGAACAATTAAGTAAGCTCAAAGAGAGACATAAAGAAGTTAGTGACCAATTGAAACAATAAAATAAAGAAATTACCAAACTAAATCTACAAGTGGAAGAAAACAAAAAAATTGAAGAATGCCTGAATACAAAGATAAAGAACAATTTTGATGAATTTTCTAGAATTGAGCAAAAAGTAGTAAATATTAGCGAAATTAAAAAAGCAAAAATTATGTGAGGATAATTTCAAGACAACCTCCACCAGACTTGATGAATTGATAGATGGAAAAAAACCTTCTAAGGACAAAGGAGGATTGGGATTAGAAATAGGTGAAAGATCTAAAGTATCAAAAAAATAAAAGACTCAAGATAAAGGAAAGAGAAAAAAAATTCGGGAAGAAAACCACCTATAAGATAGACAAATGCACAAAGGTACCCATCTTTCAATGGCACTTACTTTTCTTGCAACAAGTTTGGGCATAAGGCAATTGAATGTAGATGCAGGATAAATTAGTTTTTTGGTTCTTTCCGTGGACAATTCTATGTTTGTAATAAGTTTGGACATAGAGCTAGTGAATGCAGAGCTCAGATGATGAACTGGTTGAATGGAGGAAGGATGAATAAATCCTTTGTTGGTTACTGCTATAACTATAATAAATATGGGAATAAATAAAATTAGTGTAGACCAAGGTTTAGTTGAAGCCAATCAAGTCAAAGAAAGGTTGTTTGTTATAACTACAATAAACTAGGACATATTTCAAAGGTATCCAAAAGAAAAAAATGGAAAATAGTTTGTTTTGGAAAAAAAGAATGAATCTAAGAAGGTTGACAAGGAATAAGTTAAGTAGGAAAAATAAAGAGTCAAAGATGATCCCTCTAGTAACTAGATCTAGCATGGTCTTATGGGACGTGTTGATGGTTAAAATGACAAAAACAACATTAAAACATAATATTTCTACTCTATTTCTCCTGAAAAAGAAAGACAACATATAGTGGCCTAACTCCCAAGGTCCTGGTAGTTGGTTCTCAACTATCTGGTGTCACTCAATTGGTTCATGCAACTATAATGTTCAAGGCGCCTATGCTGGTAATAAAAGATTCAAGCAATGACTCTTTTATCAGGATGATTCTTGTAACCAAAGGGGTTTCAAACAAAAGAGAAAAAGATGGAACAAAATGGTAACCAATAAATTTGAATCAGCTTTATCTAATATCCGGACATATATCTTCAATAATGAATGTTCTTCCAATCAGATCAAGAAAACCATAAGATGACATAATCTATAGAATGATCTATACCGTTGCATACATTTTAGGTGCTTAATTAATTCCTCACTTACAATATCATGAATACTTCAAGGATTTCAAAACAACACACATTCATTCATCATCAAGATTATAGATCAACAAACTTCACTAAACTTAATTCAATGACAATCTAACAAGATAATCTTTAAATTTGGTTTCTTCTAATGATTTTCACCACATAAGAAACTATCATGCTTCAGCACAATCACTAGCATTCAGATGGATTAAAACTTATCAGCCTTATCAAGTAAAACAATTCAATTTGAACTCCATATTGTGTAAAAACCTGTAATTCTATTAACTGTGAAAAGATCCAGTAACAATGTATCTCCAAAACAATGATCACTACAAAACTCTATCTCCTAGCATTAGGTAAACCAATTTCTATTCTCAATTAGCCGATCTTTACAATATGATACCCATCAAGTATTTATAGATATACAAAAGTTCGAACTCTACTTCTATTTTAGGCATTCCACCTTTTTAGGAACTAAACTTTCTTGGAAACTCAGATCAATTTGATCTTGAGTCCTTACATTAAAACTTTCAGTTTAATCTAAAAATAGAGGATAGAAGAGAAAAGGAAGTCATGCGCTAAAAAAACTATCAGTGTTGCATGCAACATGCAAAGAAGGAGAACATCATGCATGCAATATTTCATGCATGTGAAGCCGAATCCGCAATGAACTCATCATAACTGGTGAAGACTTGTTGTAATGTATCCATTTCTGGCTTATCAATCCAACTATCCTCAAATTTGATCCGATCCAACTCTGCTGCAGCAAATTCTTTCATACTCTTTATTTTCATATTCTCTCCCTACAGCTTTTATCTCTTCTTTGACTTCTACAAGCCAATCTATTACCAAGTCTTCTCCACCATCCTTCTCCTACATGAGTCCTTTAAATCTTTCATTCCATTTCTCTCTAACCTGACTCAAAGGGATGCCATCTTTTGTCATTACATTCACATCTACAATTATGGCCATGACTGCTTCCAACTCTTCCAACTGCTCAATCAAATTATTAACTGCTTCCTGAATCTCATCCTTGTGTTTGCTCAAAAATCCAATCCTAAACTTGAGTATACGAGAAGTCTTCTTCACAAAGTCTTTTTTATCATCCTCAAGTATAGATTTTTCTAGAAGAGTAGTTAGAGGCAATGTATTTACCTTTTCTAGCTTTTCACTATACTCCTTATACTCTTCTTCTTATTTTTCTGATGCCTCAATGTATTGATGCATCTCTTTTATTACTCCTTCTGCCTCCTTGTAGGCTTCAAATTCTTTTGCTAAAACCTCACCTACCTCTTGGTTCAATTTGTCTATCCATTTTTATACCATCTCCACCTTACCTCTAACTTGCACCAAATCATCTACCTCCTTTTTGCTTAAAAAAACAGGAATCTCAATGGCTGCAACTTGTTGTGACCTTGGAGAGGAGACACTCTTCAAGAATGAATGCAACTGATCCAATTGAGCTTTAAGCTCATATTTCTTTTTCTTGTCCTTTATCATTCTTGATTTATTTGTTGAAGCCACTACATCAATCAAGTTCATTTGTTGATTTCTAGTGGGTCTTCCCGAATTGACCGTACTCAGCTGATAGTCTGTTAGCTACATATCCCCTACCTCATTTTCTATCATAGGCATGGCACATTTAACAACTATCTCCCCTTTATCTATGAGTCTGGTAGAATGTAAAATTTTAGCCTTCTTCTTAGGCCTTTCCTGCTCAATCCCCTTCATCATGTCCTCCCAATTGAGAGGTTGCGGAGGTGTTCTTGCTCTCTTCTACAGGTCTAACTTCAACCAAGTAGGAGCCATTGGAGTAGTAGTCATCATAGAAGAGGAAGCATAAATTGTAGAAGGTGGCTGAGTATTTACCCGAGGTTGAGAATCAACCTTTTCTTTCTCTTGTTGTTCCTGCAGCACATGCATTTGTACTAACTTCTCAGCCTCTTCTCTATCCTTTTGTTCTTTTCTTTTCCTTTCTTCCTCTTCTTCCTTTTCTAGAGCTTTCCTTTCCAATCTCTCTTTTTCCAAAGCCTCTTGTTTCTCTTTTTCTAACCTCTCCACTTCTAAGGCCTTGAGTTTCTCTACCTTTGCCTTTTCTTCTTCAGCTTGATGTTTCTTCATTAGCTCCTTAGTGTTGGTGTTTTTTATGTAAACCAGATTTATCTCCTAATCTACCTATGAAATTTCCAATTTCAATCAAGGGTAGCTCAGAGGACTTGGACCAACTGACAAGGATTTTAATAATAACCTTTTACACTTTGGGCTCTGCAAGACCCAGGAGGGTGGTCCCTATAATGTATTTATGATCTCTACACCAAACTCATAAACATATTATTAAAAGTTCATAGATAATCTCACTTAATAGCTCAACAGAATGAGATAAGACTGAAGTGAATTGGATGTTCATCAGTAAAATCAACCACTTGGAGCATGAGATGATTATAACAACATTTCATACCTTATGATAGTCATTTTAATTGCAAGGTGGCGGAAAGCCCTAAGTAAAGATATACAGAAACAGGATTTTATAAATTCATACAATTTAGATCAGTGCCATAGACCATTGGGGAGTCAAGTTCACAAATATTTAGGAAATAACAACAGATTCAAATACATAACACATATGATCCCTGAAAATATTGCATTACAACATTGTCAATCCCTATCGTAACTTGATACTTCTTACCAAATCCCTCTACAAACATACCCATCTATGATTCCATCCAAGCATTTAATTAATTCTTTGAATTAAAGTCAAAACAAAAAACATACTCATCATAACAATGAGATGAACTCCATAATCCTTGATTATTTTATTCAAAATTATGATATGTCTGTATACAGGAGAGACAAGATCTTGAGATTTAACATCATACTCAAATGCTAGTACTATTATGAACATCAAAATTTCATAAACATAAAACCCATTACATGAGAACCCCAAACCTAAATTGCCTTAACATTTAAAACGAAATTCTTACAATATGTTCTACAACTAGACCTAGACTCGACCTTCAAAATATCTAGCTTGCCAACCCCTACTTCTGGCCTTGAAATCCTTCTTATAGAAATGAAGGAGCAAACAAGCATCGGGCAAAAAGTTACACATGTCATCAATTAATAGGACCACTATGCACCCACTCAAAACAATGATTAAGATTACCAAGTCCTAGAGAATCTTCACGTTGATCTTTAGCCTCCATACAACAGTTGTTGCATTGGTTACATCTCAAAATCTGTGCTCAAAACCATAATTAGTTACACTATAACCGCTGAGCTATAAATTGTCGGTGGAAGATACCATTTCATTCCTCCTCAGTTAGGTATTTGTCCACCCAAATTTGATATTCTTCATTCGTGGGCCAATTAAAATTCACCACCTCAATCACCCTAGTGTTATAAGGTGTGAACTTCACCGCAACCTGGTTGGCTTCTCTTTCAAATGACTCCAAAAACATGCTAGTATTAATTATTTTATCCATGTTGCTTACTAACAAGTCATGATTTGAGTCATCACAAATCAATTTGATTTGTGCACTGATGACCTATTCTGCTCTTTCTTGCCACTATTGCAGTGTCTTGATGTTTCCTTGTGCATCTAATATATTGGGTAAAAAGGTATCACTCCAATCATTAAAACCTTTTACCAATTGTCCAATTTTCTTACTCAAGTCATCAGGTAGGGATTGGAATCCCTTTAATGATTTCACAAAAATTTGAGTAGGTTTTAATAATTGGTGCCTATTATTTGCATCAAACTTGGCAGCCCTAAACACAATGTCTAAGTTAGTGGCACGAGGGATCCACTTCTCAACCAGGGGTAAGACAACATCTCGATCCGTGTTAATATTTTGTAATCCAACCAAAAATAAAGAATATAAAGAATGAACAGATGGCAGCCTAGAATCAACCTTCTCATTTAAATGCCTCAACACGATGTCAACAACCTCATTGTGTCTAACCATGGTGTCATTCTCACTAGCCTTTAGGGCGGCCTGTAATTCTGTGATCTTACTCATCATCTACTTTTTGGTGGGGTCCACAGAATATTCCATTTCCTCTTCAACCGGCTCTGGCATATGACTAGGATCTGGTGTCTGAGTTAGGGATCCAGGGATAGAAATGATCGAGATAGTGGGGGTTAATGACTCTGAAGTAGTAGGTATTTCTTTAACAACAAGAGCATTAGAAGATTCTCCCATGTGCCCATACTTTAACCTATCTACTTCAGACTGTAGCTCGACATTTCTTTGTTGCATTTTACTATATTCCCCAATTATTGCATTATATTTTTCCATCAGGCTCTTCCTTTCAGCCTCTTCCCTTTCTATTGTCCTTTGGGCCAATTTGGCCACATTCAGTGTCAAGCTCGTGGCTTCAGTTACTGAGGTTTTGGAAGCTCTTTTGCTAATGATCCCACCTCTTAGATTTGGGCTAATGTTTGTCACATTTGGTTTTCTACCCTGAGGTGCTAATGCCCATATGGCTAATGTCTCATATTCTTCACTAAAAAAAGAGTCTTGTAAGGATTCTTTGACTTCTTCTTCACTGCTCTGCATAGGATGCTTGGACTACATAATAGCATTGAATGCTATAGCATCAGCTATGTCCCATTCAGGGAGGAGTAAGACACCTGCTTGGGTCACAAGTTTCCTTCCTTCCTCAAGAGTGATGTTTTTGAATTGCTGCATCAATTCAGCCTTCACTTCATCATCATTCTCCTAGTCTGACCTATTAGTTCTTGACTCCCTCCTGCTCTTGCATTTGTCCTGATATTCTTCTAATTTCATTCTCCAAATCAATTGCAAGAACACAGGAGTTTTTACAAAAGCATCCTCATCTAGGAATGCCTTGCAGGCCTCCATCCTAGCATCCTGCACGTACTACCCCTTTATATCCATATCAGTAAGCACCAATTGTGTTGATCTAGGAGGAGAGGGGATACCAACCTGCATTTCTTGGTCAATTATGACTATTTCATCCATTAGAACCTCTTGTGGTTCTTCAATCCTTCGCCTCTTAGGGCTTGGCTCTGATGACAGCTCCATAGGATCATCTCTTGGTGGGGAATCCAAATCAACAATCTTTATCCCTCCAGGCTTCCTGACCCCATGACTCGGCAGTGATGATGTTTTCATTATTTATTTTCCCTTTTTATTTCCTACCTCTTCATCACTACTACTATTTTTCCTCCTCTTGTATAGAGGTCTATCCACTAATGGCTGGTAAGTTGGCCTTGTTTCCTCAGGCCTCATCTCTGACTCTTGAATCCCCAAGTATAATTCTAAATTAGCCTTCTTGGTCCTCAAGATGTTCATGATCTTTAAATTACTCATCAAAAAACCAACTCTTTTATGAAATGGAGTAAACTCCATCAATGGATCATACTTTGGATCCAGTTTATGTACCATGGCCAACATTTTCTCATATACGATCCATTTTTCCTTATTCAATTCTTGCTGGTTCAATTCAAATTCATTTCTGATTAAATCTTCAGGAAAGTTGAAAACATGAATAAATTTACCACCCTTAATCTTTTGCCTAAATAAGGCAAATAATCCCTCAAGGTCATGTTGTCTTCTAGATCCATTCTTTAAATGGTATTCATCAAAATATTGGTCAAAATGGACCCATCCTCCCTTAAAGAATACAAAGTCAGAGACAACTGTATAATCAGGGAACAAACTCCCTTTTCCTCTTCCTGTCAAGTTTTCTTCTTGAATGTAGTTTTATTGCCACATCATCTCTACAAATCCCATCCTTGATGGTACATTATATGGGAGAATATGAGGAGCTCCCTGGAAACCATAAACCCTCAAAACAGTACTCACAGGGTAAAGAATAATGTCACCCCAATTATGGCACACCTTCAAAACAGGTCTCCTCATTTTGGGTCAGAGGAAATCATGCAAATCCTCAGGAATTCTTGGCACATTTACCACCAATTTAGCCCTAAGCCTAGAGGAAAAACAGTTATCAAACTGCACAAAACTAGCACCTCCCTTGTTACCAGACATGTCTGCATTCCAAGCCTGTACTGGTAATTTCTCTCCATTTACCTCTCGCTTCAAGTCCATCTTCTCCAAGAAGAAGTCAACATTCTCATACAAAAAAATGTGCATTAATGAGTACCAAAAGAAAGGAGTACCAGAATCTCGATTATGCAACTTCAACAAACCCTCATGTATCCTTTTAGCAAGGAAAGAGGCATAGTCATAAATCATAGAGAAATTAGGGTGGTGAATCTGAGCCCCCATGAACATATAAGCAATGGGCATCACAGTGTTAGGGTTGAAACCAATGATTTGGCAAAGCGAATAGAATGTTGCTAGAAAATGATTAGCAAAACAACTCAACCTGAAAGGCTCCTGGTTAGTTGGACTGATGTGAATTGTTGAACTACCCGCCCTGGCCAGATGAGGGGGAAGCAACCTTGACCTAAAAGAGGCTGAGATCTGGCATATTCTTGCTTCATCTCCTCAAAGTCAATTCGAACCAGAAATGAGCTATACTCACTCAAATCAAAAACCTGATGAATTGTATCAGCATTCACATTCAAAAGAACACTGCCATCATTATCCCTGATAATCTGTGTGACAGGGTCATATCTTGCATCTACTGCCCTAAGTAGGTCAACATCTAGAAACACATTCGGTACCACAATCTTTCCCATCTCATACCTCCAACTATTTGAAAAAGGATGAGACACATTTCATTTCCCATACCATCTCCTAAACAATTCCAAACCCGTCATAGGCACTCTGGCATCTACAATATTGTAATTCTTACATCTTAATCCCTCACCTAGGGCTGTCCCATTCATTAAGATCAAACCTTTCTTCTTGTCATTTGTTGAAAAAGGGAATTGGTCTAGGAAATCATCATATAGATTCCTGTGTATGTAATCAATACAGCCAAAATGCTGCTTTGGTGGTGCCATTTTAACAACTAGGGCTTCTTCAAAAACAAATTTGTAGACAAACTAAGGTTACCTAGAATGAAATTATAGCAGAACCTTGCAATTTCTCACAATCTAGAAGAAACAGTAACCCCAAAAATTTAACCAAGAAAATCATCAATAACAAAATGCAACCCTTTTCTTGAAACACACTCAAACAAAGATAGTGGTAAGAAAATCAACTCATGGAATTCACACCCCTTAGAAAATTCAAACCTGTGCTGAAATCACTTTGAAAAATTCCTATCTCTGGCTCTGGATCGCTTCGCAAACACTTGAATGTCTTTATGGCAATTGGATCATGAACTTAAGTACTTAGAAATGATGAAAATAGCCAAGTAGACATCTCATCTTCCATTAAAGCTTACTTGTGTGCCATGCCAACAACTTCAATTACATTTGATGCAAGTTTAAAATCTCGCCGTTGATCTCATCTTTCTGTCAGACCATCAAACGATTGTCTTCAAAAAAGCTGACAACACTTCCATGTCATTGTCAAGGGCCCACCATAAAATGTAGCCTAAAAAGGGTACACATGGCATTCGCTCACGATATCGCAATCACTAAACCCGTCTTGGTTTAGGATCACACAATAGCAGGAAACCATTGATCTCCACCATCTACGATCTCAACAATCAAAATAGGAGGTAGCATCAATATATATCTGTCGAGCAACTTTTCCATCAAGGTTAAGACATCATCATTGATTACAAGCACGTGCATTTCTCATGTGGTTAAGTAACCTGCTTAATAATGCCCTAAAGTTCAACACATAAAATTAAGCATTTTATTTTCTTCTTTTAGCATCGGCAACTTAGGACACGTGGCGCCTACCCGTGATATTGCTATCGCCCAAAAGCCAGTAGTGATGTCATCGCGGGATGGCGGGCAATGGTCAGGATCAACCTCAAGAAGATCGACGGTCGGTAAAATAACCCCTCCAAAACATTAAAATACTTAGGAAAAAATAAGGGGAAAGGGACACCACCTAGGGCAATGACAGTCGATGACTCAAGGTTGTTTTTAAAAGATAAGACATGGACCAGTCCAGACTTAGATAAATAAAAAGGTTGGGAATTTTTTTTTTTATTTTATATTAAAAGGGGCCATGCCTAGATGATTACATAGGACATAATTTGTTTTTAAGACCCTCTCCAAAAAGGTAATGATGAAAAAGACCCAGCCCAACAATAGAATACCAAGGTCCCATGGAAGCAAGGAAAAAATCCATCTTCAGGTACCCTCTGAATAACAAGACAAACTAGAAATAACGGAAGACCAAGGATTTAAAATTAAGGCTCCGTCAGTGGCTCCAGTTGGGGACATTCATTTCAATGGAATGAAGCGAGAATAATAGAATCTTAGGTAGAGTAGACCAGTTGCAAAGACAACCCAAAGAAAACCCAGAAAAGACCAAACATACAAAAACCAAGACCAACAACAAAACTATGTACAAACCTAAACCTATTGTTCATGGAAAACAATACCTCAACTGAAGTACAACTTCAAGAATTTTCCATGAACTAGCAATTCAAGAATTTCACCAGTCATTTCTTGGAGAAAGTATGAATTCTCCCCCCACTTGTCATTTATCAAGAATGGTCCTAGCCAAACTGCATCAAATTTTCCATGTTTCCCCTTATCTTCCAACCTGGCATTCCACATAAAACCATATCTCCACTCTGGAAAGTTCTTACAATCGTTCTCTTGTCATACAAATTTTTTACTTGCAACTGTAATTTGGCATTTCTTATTTGAGCTTCCCTTATGGTTTCATCTAGCTCTATGAGGGCTTCCACTCTCAGTTGCATCTCATCTTCTATCTCATTATCATACATCTAGACAAATTTATACATTTCCATGAGGTTATTGTGAGGCAACCTTGAATTTATCCCATACACTAAGTCAAATGGGGCACATCCTATTGCTTTCTTCACAGTCACCCTGTCTGCCCAGATTGCTGATTTTAGCTTAGAATCCCATGCCTTCTTATTTTGATCTAGGATCCTCTTGATAATCTTCATCAAGATTTTATTGTTGGATTCTGCTTGTCCATTTCCTTGTGGGTGGTAAGGTGATGAATAAGAAATTTGGATTCCATATTTTTCACAAAATCCCATGTATTCCTCAGATCTAAAACACATTGCATTATCTGATACAATCCTTTCAGGACACCCAAATTTGGTCACTATGTTATTCATCAGGAAGTCAATAACCACCTTACTAGTTGCTTTCCTTGTTGGAATCACTTCCACCAACTTAGTAAAGTAATTAGTGGCTACCAATATCCATGAATGACCCCCACTTGATTTGCAAGCTATCTCCCCTATAAAATCAATACCCCATTACTGAAATGGAGACTGAATTGCAATTGGTTTTAAAGGTAAGTTACCAAAAAAATTTAACTTACCAGAGAAATGCTGACAAGCATCACATTTCTTCACTAACTGATATGTATCCCTGAAAATGGTCAGCCACCAGAATCCATTTCTCATTATTTTGTGTGTAATAGTTTTGGCCATATAATGCCCTCCATAGACTCCACTATGCATTTCATTCAAAAGTTCCTTAGTTTGATCCTGATCTACACATTTTAGCATGACACCTTCTCCATTTCTCCACTAGAGTTTTCTTGTTATGATAACATACTTGATCGCATGTAACTTCAATGTCCTTTTTTCATTTTCACTCAACTCATCAGGACATTTCATCTTTTGCAAATAATAAATTACACCCTTATACCAGTCAGAGTGATCCATATCACATATGTGTGATCTCTCCTCTTCTTCAAACAAATTTATCTGGTTAGCTTCCAGATTACTTTGGGTCATAAGCTTAGCCAATCCTTGTCCCCTCACTAATTTAGTAATCTGAATTTCAATGTTGAATTCTTGGATCCTATTAATCCATCTACATCTCCTTCCTGACACTTCTTGTTGTGTAAAAATTCTTTTACAGCAGCACTGGGCACATAGGCGATTATAGTAGCTCCCATCAAATAGATCCTGAAAGCTTTGATTGCTTTTACTAGTGCATATGCCTATTTTTCATTTATGTCATACTTGAGTTCTGCCACCTGCAAGGATTTGCTAAAAAAGGATATAGGTTTCTCAAAACCTTCAGCATTCTTTTGTAATAACACAACTGCAATGGTGTGGAAGGAAGCAAATGAGAAAATCTGCAAAGGTTTGGAAAAATCAGGGGTTTTTAACATAAGTGCTTCTTTGATAGCTTGCTTAATATCATGGAAATCTTGTTTTGATGCTTCTTCCCACTCGACCTTGGCCCCTTTTTTAAGCATCTTAGAAATAGGGTGAATTATTTCAGTAAAGTTTGTAAGAAATCTTCTTAGGAAATTTGTTTGCCCAAAAAAAGACTGGATTCTCTTAACATTTCGAGGTTGCAAGACCTTGTCTATTGCATCTACCCTCTCTAGATCAATTCTAATCCCATCCTTAGAAACAATATGCCCTAACAACTTTCCTTCCCTCACTCCAAAAATGCACTTCTTGGGATTCAAGGAGATACCATATTCCAATGCCCTGATGAATATTTTCTCAAGATGTTCACAATGCTCACCCTCTTTCTTTGAATATGCTGTTAAATCATCCTAATAAATTACCAAGAAAAAATTAATGAAATCTGAGAATGCCACATCCATAGCTCTTTGAAAAGTAGCTCCTCCATTTGTCAAACATAAAGGAATTCTTACATATACATAAGTCCCCCAAGGTGTAGTGAAAGTTATCTTAAATTGTTCAGATTCCTTAACCATGACTTGGTTATAACTAGAAAACCCATCCATCATGGACATTAATTCATGACCTATTACACTTTGCAACATAGCTTCCATATTCGGCAATGGATAGTTGTCCTTTAATGAAGATGCATTCAAATTTCTGAAATCCACACATAATCTAATATCTCCACTCTTCTTCCTCACAGGTACCAAATTAGATACCCAAGATGAATGTCTAATTGGTTTGATAATCCCTGCATCTCTTAATTTAGTGAGTTCTTCTTGCATTTTTGGAGCCAAGGTAGGATTAATAGGTGTTTTCTTTTGCCTAAAAGGTTTATCATCACTACTCAAAGGAACCTCATGTTGAAACAAATCTTGTCTATAAGCCTTAAGATCATCATAAGACCAAGCAAACACATGCCTGCATTTTCTTAACAAGTCAATCAACATCTTTCTTACCTTTGGTGACAATTTCTTTCCAATATACACTTTCTTTGGTGATACATTAGTCCCTAGGTTCACTTCCTCCAAGTCATTAGGATGAGGTGCAACATGATTAACCTTAACCCTATCTTGGTTATCAAACACCCTTTCAAGGATAACTAAACCCTTAGGAATTGTGTTAGTTTTTAACTGAATAACTTCATTTCCAAACACAGTATCCCTACCATCAATTTTTTCAACAAAAGCTCCAAAATCTATCTCTTGAGTTTCATATTCATCCACACAATGTAAAAATCTCAATATGTCATCATCATTATCAAAAACCTGCCAGTTCTTGATATTATCAGGAATAGATGGTCTAATTTGCATTTCAACCTTCGAAATTCCAACATAAGTCATATCATCTGGCCTTAATGCAATATTTTCCAACAAATCTGCTACCTTTTTATGACCTCTTTCCATCTAGTTTATCCCAAAAGCATCAAAACTCTCCAATTCATCCCATACAACATTTCTATATTGTTTTAACCTTTTGTTTTTTGACATGTATAGGGATCTGACTTGGGAGATTACAAGCTCTGAATCTCCAATCACTTTGAGCTTCTTGATTCCATGTTTTTGAGCCAACCTTAACCCTAATAACAATGCTTCATATTTGGCTATATTGTTAGTGCATTCAAATAGCAAGGTAAAAGAAAATTTAAAAGTTTTACCACTTGGTGACCTCAACAACACACCTGCACTAGATCCCTCCTTGGAATTTGCACCATCAAAAAACATAGTCCACAAATCATCACATTCTGGCAGACTTTCAATTTCTATATCAATTGGTGCAACAAGCTTATCATAATTACCAGGGGGTTCCTCAACCCTGAACTCATTTATACCACAGTTAGTAAAACATGTCATATCCTTAGTAGGGCTATGCTCAATCATATGAGGCACCTTTGATTCTCTTTCAATCTTGACATCTTTTCCATCAATGTAAAAGGTAGCAAATGACAAATCACATTGCATGTTGCCTCCCATTGAGGCACTCCATTTTCATGACAATAGCATTCCAAAGTGGGGGGGAATGTCTACAACTAAAATAGTCATGGTTAGAACTCTATCAGGGTATTGGGTAAGCACATAAGGTAGAGCCTTAATGGTCCCAATAATAGGCACCTCCTATGAATCCAATGCATAACATTTTCCCTGATTAGTGTCAACTCTCAAACCCATTGCTTCCATAATCTTTACTAGCATAACATTATTTGATGCCCTTGAATCTATCATGCAATTTCTCAAAGTTTTCCCATTGATATTAACACTCAAGAAAAAAGGTGTGATGTTCTCCAAACACATATTAACAGAGTTCCCTAGGTACACTGGGGGAATTTGAGTTATAATTCCCTGTAGCTCTTTCACTTCTATTTCTTCCTTTTCCCTATTCTCTTTACAATTTCCTTGTTCTAATTTATCATTAGGAATTCCACGAATCAAAGCTATTGTCTTTTCTATATGCTCATCTATTCTCATCATCTCGAGCCATGGTATAGTAACCTTAACTTGAGATAGTACTTGAAATATATCCATAGGTGTATATTTGGGAAAATTAGGAATTATACCATCATTAGTCTCATTCTTCTCCCTTTGTTGTTTTCCTTCAAGTTTCTTGTACTTTTCCTTTGGAAATACTTCAACAGACTTGGAAATCACTTTGGTTTTCACCAATAGAGGATTAGCATCTTCACTGGGCTTTTGGATCTCAGTCTTCTTGGCCCATATCTTGTCAGTTTTGACATCCTTGATTTTGACATCATTTTTAATATCTTCTTTGATATCCTTGATTTTACCTTTCTGTTCCTTAATGAAAAGACCAGCAGGCTTGCCTTGTTCACCACCCATAATCCTATTCCTTAACTATAATGTACTTCTCATCTGAGCAGCCATCTCTTCAGTTAACTAGGAAATTTCATCTTTTGATGGTCTACGTAAGGATACTGGATCCTCAGCCTGTTCCATATTGCAAGCATGGTGACTAAACTCACCTTCTTCATCAAAAAAAACCTATTGATGGTATAATTCACTCTTCTGTCTTTGATGATTCACATCAGGCTCTTGCAATTCCTCATCAGAGGAGAACTCAACCTCATCAATATATGCCCGGGCCATGCAAAAATCTACATCATTTTGCTCAAAATCAAGAGTGTGTTGATGAACATTCATTTCCTTTCCCTCTGCAGCAAGCAGCTGGGCAACACCACAAAAATTATGATCATGTGGGTGTTCACATACCACACACCATGGTCTATCTTGTGTCGGATTTATAGAATGCTTATGCAAAGGATCTAGTACTTGTTGATCAGTTTTAGGCTTCTGGATAGGTAATATTGGTTTTCCATCCTTCCAATTTGTATTGTAAGGATAATTTTTCAATCTAGGAGGTTTATCATTTTTATCATATTCCTGCTTGTCACCTCCAAGACCCTTTTCCTATTTAGCAATAGTATACTTAATATCCTTCAAAGTGTTGAGGACCTTATCCCATTTCTCATCATCTTTAATGCCTACAGTCAAGACTTTCTCAGTCCTATCTCTAGGATTCTTCAAAAGAGTAGGCTCTTCCCTCCTACCACATTTACTAGAAGCTCTTCTATTACTTTCTATATTAATAGCTGCTCTAAAAGCATCCCTCATGGTTTGAGGGTCCTTATCTCGGAGAAGATATGCCATTTTAGCATCAAAAGCATTAAAATAAGTAGTCAAGCAAACATTTTCATCAAGCCTCATTACTTGAAACAGTTTATACATGGCCTTTTGGAATCTAAGGTTAAATTTTGTTGTAGGCTCATTAGCTGATCTTTTTATAGTGTTGAACTCATTTAACATAAAACTAGCATTTGTTTTGTCACCATATTGTTCTTTAAATCACTTTTCAAACTCCTCCCATGAACCAATACTAGCATTTGGTAGACCCCTGTACCAATCCCTTGCATCTTTTGTCAAGGATTGGACAAACAATTTCATGATGACATCTTCATGTTCTACCTCATAATCATTTAACATATCCATGAAACCTTTCAAATGCTCTTCAGCTGAAAAGGCATTATTCCCAGCAAATTTGTTCATCTTTTCCCTTAACTCATCAAGAATAGGGTTTGGATATCCTAGAATACCATCAAAGAATAGTTGTCTATATCTTTCCAATTGTATAGGCCTCCTTTGCAATGATCCATCAATTTTCTAAGCTTTAGAACCATCTTGATGTGAATTAATCAGCTTGGTGGCCTGAATCCTTGGCCCAAAACTACTTGTGATATTCTCCTGACTAGGTTTAGGATCAATTTTCAAAATCTCTTGATGACCTGATGAAGTTGTGGCTTGTGCTAGCCCATCTAGATTTTTCATTCTTAGGAAACTTATTTTCCTTCTTTTCTCTGCATTTGCAGCCTCAATTTCGGTCCTCTCTAATTCTTCGACTAAGGCTTCCCCTTCCCTTCTAACCTTTTCTAAGGTAGTTTCTATGTGTGATGATACATGTGGGAGGGGATCTTTTTTAGGCTGGTGAGAAACCATCCTTTCAGTTATTGTGATTCCTTCAGCTTTCTTTTTTCCCTTGTCCACAATAGGTTTAGAATTTGAATTATCTGATTATGACTTAATAGGGTTCAAGGGTATTGAGTCTGTAGGCTTTGGTTGAGCTTTAGATTGACCTTCAAGACCCTCTTTAGACATTTGCTTAACTCCTTTATCAATAATTTGTTGTACAAGAGGACCCTCCTCTTCTAGGTTCGGTCCACCTTGGTTCAGGAGTTTCATTTTCACTAATTGTCTCATCAATCTACCCCTTTCAATGATGGCATTCACCAATTCTATTTCCTTTTCTTTATCTTTCTTTACCCTAAGCTCAGCCTACTTTTTAATTTCTCTTCTTAAAGAATTAATATCCCCAAAAGCATCTTTAGGTTCAGGCAAAGTTATGTCAAAACTTGATGTCTCACTCAAATCTATCAGATTTGTGTCTTCTTGTCTAAATAGTAAAGGTGCCCCATCATCTTCAGCAGGAGGAGGAGGCACATCACTGGTGCATTCTCTGTGATGGCTTCGACTTCTACTCCTACTTTTTCTCTTAGTATATTGGACACTAACGAGACCTTTATTATGACATGTTACATTCTCTTGGACTGGCGTATTAAACAATGCATCAAAAAATCCACAACTATCTGATTCAGAATGTCTAGATACATATTCAAAAGTCTTAGGGATAGGATGTAATGGCTTACTTGTACCTTGAAGTATAGGATTTTGGGACGTGGGAGTAGCGTTGCTATTCTCTGATTTCTTCTTTATCCAATCTTTCTTCTTTTTTTTAGGAAGTTCACCTTCCAATCTGGATTCTGGATGATTCTTCATGAATGACCTAGTATTTTTCATTCCTCTATGCGTATCCAAAGATCTTTCAACTTATATAAAACTTCAAATAAAGTGCACACTGGTGCAGAGACTTTCAAAGTCACCACCCAATTATGTTGGGAATATTCACTATTCAAAACATATGATAATACTTTAAAAGATCCCCATGATTTATCATACTGACAATGCACAAGACACTTTGCATGAGGTATATGCAATTCTTGAGATAACAAACTTGATCTGGATAAAAGAAACACAACGCCAAGGGCTCAACAATCAAATCTTAGAGATACAATGATGGACTCTATGCAAAATGGATAACCAGCCCACTAACAAGAAGTGTTTCCAGCTAGTTCCCTAGTAGAGTCGCCATTTTGTTGGTGTTTTTTATTGTAAACTAGGTTTGTCTCGAAATCTACCTATGGAATTTCCAATTCCAATCAAGGGTAGCTTAGAGGACCTGGACCAACTGATGAGGATTTTAATAATAACCTCCTACACTTTGGGCTCTGAAAGACCCAGGAGGGTGATCCCAATAATGTATTTATGATCTCTGCACCGAGCTCATAAACAAATTATTAATAATTCATAGATAATCCTATAAATAGCTCAACAAAACATAATATTACCAGAGTGAATCGGCCCTTCACTAGTAATATTCAATACTTGGAGCATGAGATGATTACAACACTATTTTGTAACTTATGATAGTCATTTTACTAGCAAGTTGGTGGGAACCCCTAAGTAAAGACATACAGAAATAGGGTTTTATAAACTCATACAATTTAGATTAGTGCCATATACCATTGGGGAGTCAAGTCTACAAACATTCAGAAATTAACAATAGATTTAAATAAATAACATATATGATCCGTGGAAATATTGCATTACAACATTGTCAATCCCTATCCCAGCCCAATACTTCTTACTGAATCCCTCTACAAACACACCCATCTATGATTCCATTGAAGAATTTTAATTAATTCTTTGAATTAAAGCCAAAACAGAAAACATACTCATCACAACAATGAGATGAACATCATAATCCTTGATTATTCTATTCAAAATTATGATATGTCTATACACAAGAGAGACAAGAGCTCAAGATATAACATCATAGCTCAAATGCTAGTACTGTTATGAACATCAAAATTTCATAAACGTAAAACCCATTACAAAAGAACCCCAAACCCAAATTGCCTTAGCATTCAAAAATGAAATTCTTACAATCTATTCTACAACTATACCTAGACTCGACCTTCAAAAATATCCAGCTTGCCAACCTCTACTTCTAACCTTGAAATCCTTCTTATAGAAATGAAGGAGCAAACAAGCATCAGACCAGAAGTTACACATGTCATCAATTAATAGGACCACTATGTGCCCACTCAAAACTATGATTAAAATTACCAAGTCCTGGAGCATCTTCCTGTTTATTTCATCCATTATACAACAACTGCCACATTTGTTATACCTCAAATTCTGCACCCAAAGCCGTCATGGAATCAAAACCATAATTAGTTACACTGTAACCATTGAGCTATTAATTATCGGTAGTAGATACAGTTTCACTCCTCTTTGATTAAGTATTTGTCCACCCAAATTTGATATTCTTCATCTGTGGGCCAATTAAAATTCACCACCTCTATTAGCCTAGTATTATAAGGTGTGAATTTCACCACAACCTAGTTGGCTTCTCTTTCAAATGACTCCAAGAACATGCGAGTATTAATTATTTTATCCATGCTGCTTAGTAACAAGTCATGATCTGAGTCATCACAAATCAATTTGATCTGTGCACTGATGACCTCTTCTGCCCTTTCTTGCCATTGTTGTAGTGTCTTAATGTTTCCTTGTGCATATAATATATCAGGCAAAAAAGTATCATTCCAATCATCAAAACTTTTTACCAGTTCTCCAATTTTCTTACTCAAGTCATTAGGTAAGGCCTGGAATCCCTTCAATGATTTCACAAAACTTTGAGTAGGCTTTATCAACTGGGGCCTGTTATTTGCATCAAACCTAGAAGCCTTAAACATAATATCTAAATCGGTGGCATGAGGGATCCACTTCTCAACTAGGGGTAAAACCACATCCCGATCTCTGTTAATATTATGCAATCCAGCCAAAAATAAATAATATAAAGAATGAACAGATGGCAGCCTAGAATCAACCTTCTCATTTAAATGCCTCAACACGGTGTCAACCACCTCATTGTGTTTAGCCATGGCATCATTCTCACTCACCTTTAGGGCAGCCTGCAATTCAGTGATCCTATTGATCATCTGCTTTTTGGTAGGATCCGTAGAATACTCCATTTCCTCTTCAAGTGGCTCTAGTACAATGCTAGGAGCAGGTGCCTAAATTGGGGATCAAGCGATAGAAATGATTGGGACACTAGGGGGTAATGACCCCGAAGTAGTAGGTAGCTCTCTAACAGTAGGAGCATTGGAAGATTCTCCCACCTGCCTATACCTTAACCTATCTACTTCATACTATAGCTCGACATTTCTTTGTTGCATTTTACTATATTCCCCAATTATTACATTATACTTTTCCATCAGGCTCTTCCTTTTAGCCTCTTCTCTTTTTGCTGTCTTTTGGGCCAATTGGGCCACATTCAGTGTTGAGCTTGTGGCTTCTATTGTTGATGTTTCAGAAGCTCTTTTGATAATGAGCCCACCTCTTAAATTTGGGCTAATGTCTGTCACATTTGGTTTTATACCTTGAGGTGCCAATGTCTCATACTCCTCACTAAAAGCAGAATCTTGTAAGGCTACCTTGACTTCTTCTTCACTACTCTGCATAGGATGCTTAGACTGCATAATAGCATTGAATGCCATAGCATTAGCTATGTCCCATTCAGGGAGGAGTAAGACACCTGATTGAGTCACAAGTTTCCTTCCTTCCTCAGGAGTGATGGTTTTGAATTGCTCCATCAATTCAACCTTCACTTCATCATCATTCTCCTGGTTTGACCTATCAGGTCTTGACTCCCTCCTGCTCCTGCATCTGTACTGATACTCTTCTAATTTCATTCTCCAAATCAATTGCAAGAATACAAGAGTTTTCACAAAGGCATCATCATCTAGGAATGCCTTGCAATCCTCCATCCTAGCATCCTTTATATATTGCGCTTTTATATCCATGTCAGTGAGCACCAATTGTGCTGGTCTAGGAGGGGAAGGGATACCAACCTGCATTTCCTAGTCAGTTATGACTATTTCATCCATCAAAGCCTCTTGTGATTCTTCAATCCTTTGCCTCTTAGGGCTTGGCTTTGATGACAACTCCACAGGATCATCACCAAGTGGTGAATCCAAATCCATAATTTTTATCCCTCTAGGCTTCTTGACCCCATGACCCGACAATGATGATGTTTTCATTATTTGCTTTCCCTTTTTATCTGCTACCTTTATATCACTGCTATCATCTTTCCTCCTCCTATATAGAGGCCTTTCCACTGATGGCTGGTAAGTTGGCCTTGTTTCCTTAGGCCTCACCTCTGACTCCTGAATCCCCAAATCTAATTCTAAATTGGCTTTCTTGGACCTTAGGATATTCATGTTTTCTTTGAAATTGCTCATCAAAAAATCAATTCTTTTATGAAATGGAGTAAACTCATTCAATGGATCATACCTTGGATCCAGTTTACGTACCATGGCTAACATTTTCTCATAAGCAATCCATTTTTCCTTATTGAATTCTTGCTGGTTCATATCAAATTCATTTCTAATTAAATCTTCAAGGAATTTGAAAACATGAGTAAATTTTCCACCTTTAATCTTCTACCTAAATAAGGAAAAGAATCCCTCGGGGTCATATTGTCTCCTGGATCCATTCTTTAAATGGTACTCATCAAAATATCAGTCAAAATGAACCCATCCTCCCTTAGAAAATACAAAATCAGAGACAATAGTATAATCAGGGAACAAAGTCCCTTTTCATCTTCTTGTCAAATTCTCTTCGTGAATGCAACCTAATTGCCACATGACCTTTGCAAATCCCATCCTTGATGGTACATTATATGGGAGAATATGAGGAGCTCCCTGGAAACCATAAACCCTTAAAATAGTGCTTACAGGGTAAAGAATGATATCACCCCAATTGTAGCACACCTTCAAATCAGGTCTCCTTATTTTGGGTTGGAGGAAATCATGCAAATCCTCAGGAATCCTTGGCACATTCACCATCAATTTAGTCGTAGGCCTAGAGGCAAAGCAGTTATCAAATTGCACAAAAATGGCACCTCCCTTGTTACAAGACAGGTCTGCACTCCAAGCCTGCACCGGTAATTTCTCTCCATTCACCTCTCACTTCAACTCCATTTTCTTAGAGAAGAGGTCAGCCTTCTCATACAAAACATGTGCATTAATAAGGAGTACCAAAAGAAAGGAGTACCAAAATCTCCATTGTGTAACTTCAGCAAACCCTCATGTATCCTTTCAGCAAGGAAAAAAGCATAGTCATAAACTATAGAAAAATTAGGATGCTGAATTTGAGCCCCCATGAACATATAGGCAATGGGCATCACAGTGTTAGGGTTGAAACCAATGATTTGGGAAAGTGAATAGAACATTGCTAAGAAATTATCAGCAAAGCAATTTAACCTGAAGGGCTCCCGATCTGTTGGGCTGATGTGAATTGTTGAGTTGCTCGCCCTGGCTAGATGAGGGGGAAGCAACCTTGATCTAAAAAGATGTTGAGACCTGGCATATTCTTGCTTCATCTCCTCAAAGTCAATTCGAACCAGAAATGAGCTATACTCACTTAAATCAAAAACCTGATGAATTGTATCAGCATTCACATTTAGTAGAACACTGCCATCATTATCCCTGATAATCTATGTGACAGGGTCATATCGTGCAGCTACTGCCCTAAGTAGGTCAAGATCCAGAAACACATTCAGTACCACAAGCTTTCCCATGTCATATCTCTAACTATTTGAAAAAGGATGAGACACATTTCGTTGCCCATACCATCTCCTAAACATTTCCAAACCTGTCATAGGCACTTTGGCATCTGCAATATTATAATTCTTACATCTCAATCCCTCACCTAAGGCTGTCCCATTCATTAAGACCAAACCTTTCTTCCTATCATTTGTTGACAAAGGGATTTGGTCAAGGAAATCACTATATAGATTTCTATGGATATAATCAATATGACCAGAATGCTGCTTTGGTGGTGCCATTTGAACAACTAGGGCTTGTTTAAAATCAAATTTGTAAACGAACTAGGGCTACCCAGAACGAAATTACAATAGAACCTTGCAATTTTCCCCAATTCAAAAGAAAAGGTAACCCCAAAACTGTAAGCAAGAGGATCACTGATAATACAATGCAACCCTTTACAAGAGTCACATTCAAACAGAGATAGTGGGAAGAAAAGCAACTCACGAAATTTGTGCCTCGTAGAAAAATTAAACCCTTGCTGCAATCACTTTGAAAAATTCTATCTCTGGCTCTAGATCACTTCGCAAACACTTGAATGTCTTTATGGAAATGAGATTATGAAATTAAATAATTAGAAATGATGAAAATAGCTAGTAGATGTCTCATCCGCCATTAAAGCTTACTTGTGTGCTGCGCCAATGACTTGAATTACATTTGATGCAAGTTTAAAATCCCACCATCGATCTCATGTTTCTGTCAGACCATTGAATGGCCATCTTCAAAAAGGCTAACAACATCTCCATGTCACTATCGAGGGCCCACCATAAAACACAGCACCAAAAGAATACACGTGGCACTCGCCTGCGATATCGCAATCACTAAACCCCTCTTGGTTTAGGATCACATGATAGCGGGCAACCGTTGATCTCCACCATCTGCGATCACAACATACAAAAGAGGAGGTAGCACCAACATCTATCTGTCGAGTAGCTTTTCCATCAAGATTAAGACATCACCATTGATTATAAGCACGTGCATTTCTCATGTAGTTAAGTAACCCGCTTAATGACGTTCTAAAGTTTGATGCATAAATTAAGCGCTTTATTCATTCCCTTCAACATCGGCCGCTTATGACACGTGGCGCTTGCCCGTGATATCATGATCGTCGAACAACCAACGGTGATGTCATCATGGGATGGTGGGAAACGGTCAAGATCAACCTCAAGAAGATCGACGGTTCGTAAAATAACCCTTGCAAAACATTAAAATACTTAGAAGAAAATAAGGGGAAAGGGACACCGCCTAGGGCAACGACAGTCGATGAAATAAGGTTGTTTTTAAAAGACAAAGCATGGACTGCCTCGGACTTAGGTAAATAAAAGGGTAGGGCAAGAAATTTTTCATTATATATTCAAAAGGGGCTCTGCCTAGATGATTTAATGGGACATAAGTTGTTCTTAAAACCTTCTCCAAAAAGGTAATGACAAAAAAGACCCAACCCAACAATAAAACACCAAGATTTCATGGAATCAAGGCAGAACTCCAACCCCAAGTACCCTCCGAATAACAAGACAAGCCAGTAATAAGGGAAAACCAAGTATCTAAAATTGAGGCTCCATCAATACCATGGATTTGTGATCCATTTTCCATAATTTTTACTGCCCAATGATGATAAAATGAAAGTTGAAATCTATAAAGAAAGAATGCCCATCCCTTTTCATTTGACTAATTCCACACTTGTATAGGTCTTCTCCATATTAACATCCATCTTCTTTACACTAACATCTTCCATCCACAATCATCTTGGTGGCCCACAAGCTGAATACTTCTCCTGTCAGTGCATCAAAGTGGCTTTTCAAAATAATTTCTCAATTTTTTTGAATTTAAAAATAAAAATCTAAGAGGGCATAGATCTATCCCATGATCTGAATGTAATTTTCTTCTTTATTATTTGACACAGCGCTCAAATCACATTATGTCAAAGATGGTTAAAATGTAGACACTAAAAAATTTCTTGGTCTGCAAGCATCATTTTTCCATCGTCTTGGTTTTCTTCCTTGCATAATTAAATAATTTTAATTACTTAATTAGTTCATTTCTTGATCCTTATTCTCCTCTGATCAATTAAATTATTTATTTAATTGTGTCGCTAACACTCTTTCCTTCTATAATTAAATAAATTATTATTTATTTAATTATTTTCTCTTCATTATTCATCTATAGTTATATAATTATTCCTGATTATATATCTATTCATTAATCATTTTCGTTCTTCTATAGTTAAATAATTATTAAAATTAATTTAACTCCCTCTTACCACCTTTCCTCTATTAAATAATTAATTTTACTTATTATTTAATTCATCTTTCTTCACTTGTCTCTATATTTAATTTAAATAGTTTCATAATAAATTTTAAATTAAATATTCATTTTCCCTTTCTCCATAAATAAATAATCTAAATTGATTATTTATTCCTCCATATCTTTTACCAAATTTAAAATATGGTCAAAGATGCCTTCCATGAATTAAATAATCTATTTTATTCCTCCACTTCCTCTCCCAAATTAACTAATAATATGATTTAATTGTCAAGATTCCCTTCTTCAATAAAAAAATATTATTTAATGGCCCACATGCTCTCCCAAATTAAATAATTATATTATTTAATTTTCTCCATTACTTTCCCTCCACTTTCTCATTTGAAATATTCATCATGGATTTTCTCTAGTCTTCTTTTAGTCTTGTCTTTCTATCCTTAGCCGTCCTTAGACCACCAATTTTTGGTGCATGAATCCTCCACCATTGATCTTGGCATCTTTCTAGAAGATCGATCCTGTCCATCCATTTGAAATATTTTCTATAAAATAAGGTCTTCTCTGCCATTTTGTCTTTACAACTACATTTCTCCAAAGTTCTTGCTATCTTGTCATTTTAATTTGTAGGTATTCCATCACTTGAAAATCTAAGGGCAAAGATTTGCAACTTGGGAAAGAATGAAGGAGAAGCAAGGGAGATGAGGGTAAGTGCAAAAAGATGGGGGGCCAAAAAGGCGGTTTAAGTAGCCATTTTTCTTCTGAAATCAAGAAATATTAGCCTTGGACATGAAATTGAGGATAGTTAAACTCAAAATTTTGAGATGCAAAAAAAGCAAGGATCATAGTGCTCTGAGTCTACTTTCTAAACTACTAATTTATTTTGAAAATGGTAGAGATTAAGGGGTTTAAAATAGGGATGCACATAAAAAAAAATTTGTCAAAAAAACATAACATAACTTTTGTGCATACCTAGCATGGTGAACCTTTTATTAGTATTTTTAAAATTGCTTCAGTGAGAAACTAGCTAACATTATGTAGTTGATGCACAGATTTTCTAATAATTTTTTAATGAATATTTGATTTTTTACTAATTTTCAAAATGGACACTTCTTGAACAACAAAATTTTGGTCATGCTACCCCTACAAATTTTGGAAACTAATTGAAGTTTTATTTAAAATAAAATAAAATTGTAGAATGGAGTCTAGTTTCTAAAAATGTAATTTATTTGTAATTTCGATGGATGGTTAATTTATAACAAAAAAAACACTGAACACCGCTTTTTTCCAAAAAAGAGAGACACAAACAAAAGGAATTATAGATGAAAGGTTGAACATTGTCAAAAAGTAAAAAATAATACATCGTTCGATAGCTAAGAGAGAGACTAAGATTAACCAGGTGTTTGATTTGTTCAACATTGAAACACGTACAATCCTGATGGTGAGAAAAAAATTGATTATGTGAAATATTGTCAAATTTGCAAAAACATGTCTTTGGTTATTGGGAAGGACCTCCAAGCCTTTGGGTTGGTATTCCAAGGAAAATACTAAGCCTAAGGATTAGGGATTACCAAAGAAAGATATAACATGAGCATGTTATAACACACACATGTTATATCTTAGTTTTGACATGGGTTTTTCATTTGTGCAGGACATAACATGCGTGTGGTATAACACGCTCGTTTTATGTCTTTCTTTATGTTAAATTCTACTCTATTGAATGTATGTTGATATATTTGTATGTTTGTATGTCATGTATTTATGTTTGCACGCTTGTATGTATGTATGTATGTATGCATGTATGTATGTATGCCTATATATATGTAAGATTGTATCTACATATGTACATGTATGCTTGTATGTATGTAGGATTGTATATACATATGTATTATGCTTGTATATATGTAAGTATGTATGTATCTATGTATGTCTTTAGAGGGAGGGGGAATTTTAAGAGAGAGAGAGAGAGAGAGAGAGAGAGAGAGAGAGAGAGAGAGAGAGAGAGAGAGAGGTTGTCTAGGTAGGGTAGGAGGGAGGGAGGAGGAGGGAGGAGGGAGGGAGGGAGGAGGGGGAGAGACTAGAGAGAGAGTCTTGAGAGAGGGAGAGGGGTGGAAGGGAGAGTCTAGAGAGAGGAGGGAGAGAGAGTTAGAGTGAGATGGAATTAGCTAGGTAGGGTGGGATAGGGGAGAGAGAGAGATAGATGATAGAGATAGGGGTGGGAGAGAGATAATTGAGAGAGGGAGAGAGAGGAGAGAGAGAGAGAGAATGAGAGAGTTATAGGTAGAGTTCCAAAGGGAGATACTTGAGAGTGTGAGGGGGTGAGAGGGAGAGACTTGAGAGATAGATAGTGAGGGAGTGCGATAGATGGAGTGGGAGAGAGAGTGATTGTGAGAGTGAGAGACCTAAGAGAGGGAGTGACCTGAGAGAGGGAGAGATAGACAAGGGTAGAGTGAGAGGGACTCGTCTAGGTAGCGTGGGAGGGATAGATAGAGAGAGGGGGGAGAGAGAGCTACCTAGGTAGGGTTCTAGAGGGAGAGACCTAAGAGAGAGAGGGGGTGGGAGGGAGAGAGAGGGAGTGGGAGAGAGAGGGAGTGATGGAGAGGTAGTGGGAGGGAGATAGAGAGAGATAGCCAGAGGGAGTGAGAGAGTGGTAGGGATTGATTGAGCGAGAGGTACGTAGAAAGAGGGAGAGGGTAGAGGAGAGGGATAAGGGTTGAGGGTTGAGGGTATAGGGTTTGAGGGTATAGGGGTTAAGGGATTAGGATTTAAGGGTTTAAGGGTTGAAGGTAGAGGGTAGAGGGTTGAAGGGTTAAGGGTTGAGGGATTAAGGGTTGAGGGTTTAGGGATTAGGGTAGAGAGTTTTCTTGGGTTCAAAGATTTAAGGGTTGAGGGATTAGGGTTGAGGGTAGAGGGTATTGGGTTGAGGGTAGAGGGTTTAAGGGTTGAGGGTTGAGGGTTGAGGATTTATAGTTTAGGGTTGAGTGTTTAAGGGTTTAAGGGTTGAGGGTTTAGGGTTGAGGGATTATGATAGAGAGGGAGGGATGGATGGATGGAGAGATGGAGGGAGAAGTGAGATAGACATAAGAAGATAAGAGGAGGGAGGGATAGAGATATATGAGGGTTGATGATCCAATGTATAGGGTAGAGGGTTGATAATTGAGGGTATAGGGTTGAGGACCTATAGGGTTGATGGTTCAGGGTATTGGGTTGAGGGTATAAGGTTGAGGGATTAGGGTTGATGGTACATATGGTTGAAGGATTAGGGTTGATGGTCCAATGTATAGGGTAGAGGGTATCGGGGTTGAGGGTTTAGGGTTTGAGGGTTGAGGATTTAGAGATTAAGGGTTGAGGGTTGAGAATTGAGGGTTGAGGGTTTAATGTATAGGGTAGAGGGTAGAGGGTTTAAGGGTTGAGGGTTTAAGCTTGAGGTTAGAGGATTGAGGGTATAGGGTTGGAGGAATAGGGTTGAGGGTCCAATATATATGGTAGAGGGTATAGGGGTTGAGTGATTAGGGTTAAAGGGTTGAGGGTTGAGGGATTAGGGTAGAGAGTTTACTTAGGTTTAAGGGTTTGTGGGTTGAGGGATTAGGGTTGAGGGATTAGGGTTGAGGGTAGAGGGTATTTTGTTGAGGGTAGAGGGTTGAGGGATTAAGGGTTGAGAGTTGAGGGATTAGGGTAGATAGTTTACTTGGGTTTAAGGGTTTATGGGTTGGGGGATTAGGATTTAGGGATTAGGGTTTGTAAGGAAACTGGTGCGGAAAGCAGCTTCCTACCACTAATCTCTTAAGGAAAGTATGGTGCAAATTCGTTTTAAACCCTTACAATTTCAGATTCGTTAATCTACTTAACAAAGATATTGCAGCAATATACCATACATACAGAAAATGAAGAATGACACAATGATTTACCCTGGGGAAAACCTTTCGGTAAAAAACCCCAGCACTCCAAAACCTGCACAATGTATTATCTTCAACACAACGGTTACAACACACTTGCAATGCAAGTTCTTTCAGGAGATTTCCAACTCTTGAAGACAAAATGCGGCAGCATGAAAAAACGTTCCAACAATACACTCACATCACAAATCTTCGCAACCCTAAAAAACGCTTATATCATGCGCTTCCCTTTTAGGGCAACTTCCGAAGATAACTGTATTAGGGTTTTACCATTCTCGAGAAAATAGGAACCGAAAATTTTTTTCGGGGCGATGCCCCGAACCCCACTATCGTGGAAGAGTGTACAGTACTCAACTTTATCAATTGCCACATGTCTTCACCTGTCATTGAATCTTCCAGACATAGCTCTTACGTGTCATAGGAATCCGTCATAACCGTTTCAGCCATGATCTCCTTACACACAATTCAAGATGCCGACACATTAAGTGGAGTGACACATCAACATGCAAACTAGACATGTACACTCACACTTAATTACATTATTTGCAAGAAATACATTTTACAAAACAAATAATAAGAATAGGAATTATCCAAGGTTGAGACACCTTATTCCTAACATTCTCCCACTTGTCGAACACCTTGTAAGAGCAATAGGAACATAACAGGAATTAACCGCTATAGGCCAAAAGGCCCATAGACTCCAAACACCATCTGAACTTCACAGTGCCCACTGGTTTCGTTAATGCATCTGCAACATTCTTCACAGTATCTACCTTCTCCAAATTTATCTTTCCATCTTCCACCATATCTCTCACAAAGTGAAACTGCACATCAATGTGCTTCGTTCTGGCATGGAAAGTTGGATTCTTCGCAAGGCAAATAGCACTCTGACTGTCACACCAAATAGTAATCTGTTCTGCATCAACACCAACATCAGAACACAATCTCCTAAGCCAAATGGCTTCCTTACAAGCATGAGTAGCAGCCATGTACTCAGCTTCTGTAGTGGACAAAGCAACCACAGGTTGTCGCTTACTCATCCAACTGATGGCACCACCAAACATAGTGAAAACATAAGCACTGGTGGATCTCCTGCTGTTAATATCACCTGCCCAATCTGAATCCACAAATCCACGAATACAAACTGAATGTGGAGATCCAGAAGAGTTACCATGGTAACATATGGAGTAATCTGATGTACCCCTCAAATATCTGAATACTCGCTTAACTGCATCCCAATGTACCCGTCCAGGGTTAGCCATAAACCGGCTTAGGACTCCCACTGCTTGGGCAATGTCTGGTCTAGTACAGACCATAGCATACATAAGACTGCCAACTGCACTAGCATAAGGTACTCTACTCATGTCCTCCACCTCACTAGGAGATTTTGGACAATCATCTACAGATAACTTTGTTCCCATTGAAACAGGAACACATAGTGGTCTACAATCTGCCATGCTGAACCTGTCCAACACAGACTTCACATACTTACTCTGACTCAACCAGAGTTTTCTGTTAGACCTGTCTCTACTGATTTCCATACCCAAGATGTACCTTGCTGCCCCAAGATCTTTCATCTCAAACTGTGCTGACAACTGAGATTTAAAATCAGAAATCATACCCTTACCCTTCCCAAACAGCAACATATCATCAACATATAATGCAACAATAAGAAGGCGATCATTTTCAACTCTGAAATAAACACAATGATCTGATTTCGATCTTACAAATCCAATTGACAACACAAAGGCATCAAACTTAAGGTACCACATCCTAGGAGATTGCTTCAAACCATATAGAGATTTCTTTAATCTGCAAACTAAGGATTCATTACCTTTAACAATGTAGTGCTCAGGCTGTGACATATAAATCTCTTCCTCCAAATCACCATGAAGGAAAGCTGTCTTCACATCCATCTGTTCTATCTCTAAATCATATGATGCAGCAAGAGATAACAGAAATCTAATGGATGTCAACTTTGCAACAGGAGAGAATATTTCACCATAATCTATTCCCTCTACCTGTGAATACCCCTTTGCAACCAATCTAGCTTTGTACCTTTCAACACTGCCATCTGCACAGAATTTCTTCTTGAACACCCATTTACAGCCAACAGATTTTCTCCCTTTAGGCAAAGGTACAAGGTCCCAAGTTTTGTTTTTCTCCAATGAAGCCATCTCATCATCCATAGCCTCAATCCAGGAACCTGCATCTTCCATGCCCAAAGCCTCTTTCACAGATCTAGGCTCATCAGTGTTAGTAATCAAAGCAAAAGCACAACTGGAATCTAACATAGAATAACCAAACCTTTCTGGTTGCTTTCTTTCTCTCATGGATCTCCTCAAGGGCTGAGGTTGAGGTTGTTCTTCCTCTTCTTCCGAACTATCAGAGCTGCTAGAGCTCTCCTCATCATTAGACCCAACATGGTCTCTCTGTTCAGTCTTCTCAGGGGTAGGAGGAAACTGAACAACATCTTTTCCTTTTCTTTTTCATCTGGTTGTAGCACAATAGGAGAAGATGTTAGCTCTCTGAAAATAACATTTCTACTATACAACACCTTACTAGTCATAGGATTCCAAAGCTTGTATCCTTTCACACCAACACTGTATCCGATGAAAATACATTTGACAGCTTTGTTTTCCAACTTAGATCTTTTCTCCTTTGGAACATGTGCATAAGCTTCACAACCAAAAACACGAAGATGTCTAATTGAAGGCTTCTTACCAGACCACACCTCCATGGGTGTCTTACCAACAAGAGCTGATGTAGGAGATCTGTTAACCAGATAGCAAGCAGTGGCAACAGCTTCGGCCCAAAATTTTTGTTCTAGGCCAGCTCCACTAAGCATACTCCTAGCCTTCTCCATCAGTGTCCTGTTCATTCTCTCTGCAACTCCATTTTGCTGCGGGGTGTAAGGAGTTGTCTTATGTCTCTCGATTCCTCGTTCTTTACAGAACTGTTCAAACTCTGTGGAACAAAACTCACCACCATTATCAGTTCTCACACACTTGATTCTTTTACCAGTCTGATTCTCCACGAGAGCCTTAAATTCCTTGAACCGACTGAAAACCTGTGTCTTACTTTTTAGGAAATATATCCAAGTCCTTCTACTGTAATCATCTATAAAAGATACAAAATATACAGAACTGGAGATAGAAGGAACTTTTACAGGACCAAAAACATCAGAATGAATAAGATCCAAAAGTCCAGAAGACTTGTGAGAACTAGAGTAGAACTGAACACGATTTTGCTTACCATAAACACAGTGTTCACAGAAATCGAATTCGAGATTACAATCATTTAGCCCCTCAACGAGATTTTTAGTTTTCAAGGTCCTAAGACCCTTCTCACCAATGTGGCCAAATCTCATATGCCACAACATTGTCTTTTCTGCAGGAAGCTTGCCTTCCAAAGTGTTTACACCCTTAGGCACACTTACTGCACTGCCATCGGAACCCATTGCCACAATCTTCTTTACTGCTCGTTCAGATGGTGGGGATGAAGTGATAGCCGCTCTCTTCTTTGAAACAGAAGAACTATTGCATTGAGCAATGCATGCATCAAGCTGAAACAAAGTACCTCTCCTAGTACCTTTAGCGAGCACCATAGATCCTCTTATCATCTTGCATCCATCTTTCGAAAAAACAACTTGCACACCTACATCATTCAACATACTTACAGATAATAGGTTTCGTGCCAAACCCGGAATGTGCATAACTCCATTGATTCCCTTTACTCGTCCATCAGGAAATCTGATAGTGACCCTTCCGCGTCCAACTATCTTTAGGTGAGAATCATCACCCAAGTACACCTTTCCACCATCAAACTCTTCATATTTTGAGAACCAGTTTCGATGAGAGGTCATGTGAAAAGAAGCACCCGAGTCTACTAACCACACATCATCAGATGCATGGGCTGCCAAAGCTGCAATAAAAGCATCTCCATCTTCTTGAGATTTTTCAGAAGCTGAATCTGAGCCTTTCTTCTTCTTCTTCGGTTCTTTGCAGTCCCTCCGGAAGTGCCCAGATTTATCACAGTTCCAACATTTCGCCTTGGACTTTCCAGGAGTCTTAGAACTCCCACGGGATTTGGATCTGCCCTTCTTTGACTTATTGTCATTCTGCTTTCCTTTGTCGTTGGATCTCCCGCGAACAGCAAGGGCTTCCTTAGACGAATCCGAAGTCTTTCTTCGCATCTCCTCAGACAGCAGTGAAGACACCACATCATCCATACGGAATGTGACTATAGTACTTCCGAGAGCCATCACAAGATGGTCCCACGAATCCGGCAAGGAACAAAGCAGGGTCATACATCGATCCTCCTCCTCAATCTTGGCACCAGATGATGCCAACTGTGCAATCAATAAATTGAATGCATTGAGATGATCAGTTACGGATCCACCTTCCTCCATTCTTAAAGAATACAACTTCTTTCTCAGGAACAACTTATTCACCAGAGATTTGGCCTGATACACAGACCCAAGCCGTTTCCACAAAGAATTTGCAGTAGTCTCATCAAGAACATTCAGAAGAACGGCATCTGCTAGACAGAGTCTGATGAGACCCTTAGCCTTCCGATCCTTGATATCCCAATCCGCTTGAGGTATCGCTACAGGTTTCACATCAAGTGAAGTAGCCTCCCATAGATCGCGGTCTTCAAGCATGTCTTCCATCTTGAGTTTCCACAACTCGAAATTAGTGCCATTAAATTTCTCCACCTCCATTCTACTGTATGAGGAACTTGCCATCTCAATCTGCAAATAAGATTCAGAATGCTCTGCACAAAAAACTCCCACTCAACTTGAGATTAGCTCAAAAAACCCTACCCAACAACTAGGATCAAAAGTTGATCAGGCTCTGATACCACTTGTAAGGAAACTCAGGTGCGGAAACAGCTTCCTACACTAATCTCTTAAGGAAAGTATGGTGCAAATTCGTTTTAAACCCTTACAATTTCAGATTCGTTAATCTACTTAACAAAGATATTGCAGCAATATACCATACATACAGAAAATGAAGAATGACACAATGATTTACCCTGGGGAAAACCTTTCGGTAAAAAACCCCAGCACTCCAAAACCTGCACAATGTATTATCTTCAACACAACGGTTACAACACACTTGCAATGCAAGTTCTTTCAGGAGATTTCCAACTCTTGAAGACAAAATGCGGCAGCATGAAAAAAACGTTCCAACAATACACTCACATCACAAATCTTCGCAACCCTAAAAAACGCTTATATCATGCGCTTCCCTTTTAGGGCAACTTCCGAAGATAACTGTATTAGGGTTTTACCATTCTCCGAGAAAATAGGAACTCGAAAATTTTTTTCGGGGCGATGCCCCGAACCCCACTATCGTGGAAGAGTGTACAGTACTCAACTTTATCAATTTCCACATGTCTTCACCTGTCATTGAATCTTCCAGACATAGCTCTTACGTGTCATAGGAATCCGTCATAACCGTTTCAGCCATGATCTCCTTACACACAATTCAAGATGCCGACACATTAAGTGGAGTGACACATCAACATGCAAACTAGACATGTACACTCACACTTAACTACATTATTTGCAAGAAATACATTTTACAAAACAAATAATAAGAATAGGAATTATCCAAGGTTGAGACACCTTATTCCTAACAGGGTTGAGGGTAGAGGGTGTTGGGTTGAGGCTAGAGGGTTGAGGGTATAGGGTTGAGGTATTAGGGTTGAGAGTCTATTATATATGGTAGAGGGTATAGGGGTTGAGAGATTAGGGTTTAAGGGTTGAGGGTTGAGAGTTGAGGTTAGAGGGTAGAGGATTGAGGTTTTAAGGGTAGAAGGATTAAGGATTGAAGGTTGAGGGATCAGGGTAGAGAGTTTACTTGGGTTTAAGGTTTTAAGGGTTTAAGGGTTGAGGGATTAGGGTTGATGGTAGAGGGTATTGGGTTGAGGGTAGAGGGTAGACATTTTAAGGGTTTAGGGTTTAAGGATTGAAGCTTAAGGGT
>CM021100.1:626746072-626843705 GCA_007115665.2 Sequoiadendron giganteum
TATTAAAAGTTCATAGATAATCTCACTTAATAGCTCAACAGAATGAGATAAGACTGAAGTGAATTGGATGTTCATCAGTAAAATCAACCACTTGGAGCATGAGATGATTATAACAACATTTCATACCTTATGATAGTCATTTTAATTGCAAGGTGGCGGAAAGCCCTAAGTAAAGATATACAGAAACAGGATTTTATAAATTCATACAATTTAGATCAGTGCCATAGACCATTGGGGAGTCAAGTTCACAAATATTTAGGAAATAACAACAGATTCAAATACATAACACATATGATCCCTGAAAATATTGCATTACAACATTGTCAATCCCTATCGTAACTTGATACTTCTTACCAAATCCCTCTACAAACATACCCATCTATGATTCCATCCAAGCATTTAATTAATTCTTTGAATTAAAGTCAAAACAAAAAACATACTCATCATAACAATGAGATGAACTCCATAATCCTTGATTATTTTATTCAAAATTATGATATGTCTGTATACAGGAGAGACAAGATCTTGAGATTTAACATCATACTCAAATGCTAGTACTATTATGAACATCAAAATTTCATAAACATAAAACCCATTACATGAGAACCCCAAACCTAAATTGCCTTAACATTTAAAACGAAATTCTTACAATATGTTCTACAACTAGACCTAGACTCGACCTTCAAAATATCTAGCTTGCCAACCCCTACTTCTGGCCTTGAAATCCTTCTTATAGAAATGAAGGAGCAAACAAGCATCGGGCAAAAAGTTACACATGTCATCAATTAATAGGACCACTATGCACCCACTCAAAACAATGATTAAGATTACCAAGTCCTAGAGAATCTTCACGTTGATCTTTAGCCTCCATACAACAGTTGTTGCATTGGTTACATCTCAAAATCTGTGCTCAAAACCATAATTAGTTACACTATAACCGCTGAGCTATAAATTGTCGGTGGAAGATACCATTTCATTCCTCCTCAGTTAGGTATTTGTCCACCCAAATTTGATATTCTTCATTCGTGGGCCAATTAAAATTCACCACCTCAATCACCCTAGTGTTATAAGGTGTGAACTTCACCGCAACCTGGTTGGCTTCTCTTTCAAATGACTCCAAAAACATGCTAGTATTAATTATTTTATCCATGTTGCTTACTAACAAGTCATGATTTGAGTCATCACAAATCAATTTGATTTGTGCACTGATGACCTATTCTGCTCTTTCTTGCCACTATTGCAGTGTCTTGATGTTTCCTTGTGCATCTAATATATTGGGTAAAAAGGTATCACTCCAATCATTAAAACCTTTTACCAATTGTCCAATTTTCTTACTCAAGTCATCAGGTAGGGATTGGAATCCCTTTAATGATTTCACAAAAATTTGAGTAGGTTTTAATAATTGGTGCCTATTATTTGCATCAAACTTGGCAGCCCTAAACACAATGTCTAAGTTAGTGGCACGAGGGATCCACTTCTCAACCAGGGGTAAGACAACATCTCGATCCGTGTTAATATTTTGTAATCCAACCAAAAATAAAGAATATAAAGAATGAACAGATGGCAGCCTAGAATCAACCTTCTCATTTAAATGCCTCAACACGATGTCAACAACCTCATTGTGTCTAACCATGGTGTCATTCTCACTAGCCTTTAGGGCGGCCTGTAATTCTGTGATCTTACTCATCATCTACTTTTTGGTGGGGTCCACAGAATATTCCATTTCCTCTTCAACCGGCTCTGGCATATGACTAGGATCTGGTGTCTGAGTTAGGGATCCAGGGATAGAAATGATCGAGATAGTGGGGGTTAATGACTCTGAAGTAGTAGGTATTTCTTTAACAACAAGAGCATTAGAAGATTCTCCCATGTGCCCATACTTTAACCTATCTACTTCAGACTGTAGCTCGACATTTCTTTGTTGCATTTTACTATATTCCCCAATTATTGCATTATATTTTTCCATCAGGCTCTTCCTTTCAGCCTCTTCCCTTTCTATTGTCCTTTGGGCCAATTTGGCCACATTCAGTGTCAAGCTCGTGGCTTCAGTTACTGAGGTTTTGGAAGCTCTTTTGCTAATGATCCCACCTCTTAGATTTGGGCTAATGTTTGTCACATTTGGTTTTCTACCCTGAGGTGCTAATGCCCATATGGCTAATGTCTCATATTCTTCACTAAAAAAAGAGTCTTGTAAGGATTCTTTGACTTCTTCTTCACTGCTCTGCATAGGATGCTTGGACTACATAATAGCATTGAATGCTATAGCATCAGCTATGTCCCATTCAGGGAGGAGTAAGACACCTGCTTGGGTCACAAGTTTCCTTCCTTCCTCAAGAGTGATGTTTTTGAATTGCTGCATCAATTCAGCCTTCACTTCATCATCATTCTCCTAGTCTGACCTATTAGTTCTTGACTCCCTCCTGCTCTTGCATTTGTCCTGATATTCTTCTAATTTCATTCTCCAAATCAATTGCAAGAACACAGGAGTTTTTACAAAAGCATCCTCATCTAGGAATGCCTTGCAGGCCTCCATCCTAGCATCCTGCACGTACTACCCCTTTATATCCATATCAGTAAGCACCAATTGTGTTGATCTAGGAGGAGAGGGGATACCAACCTGCATTTCTTGGTCAATTATGACTATTTCATCCATTAGAACCTCTTGTGGTTCTTCAATCCTTCGCCTCTTAGGGCTTGGCTCTGATGACAGCTCCATAGGATCATCTCTTGGTGGGGAATCCAAATCAACAATCTTTATCCCTCCAGGCTTCCTGACCCCATGACTCGGCAGTGATGATGTTTTCATTATTTATTTTCCCTTTTTATTTCCTACCTCTTCATCACTACTACTATTTTTCCTCCTCTTGTATAGAGGTCTATCCACTAATGGCTGGTAAGTTGGCCTTGTTTCCTCAGGCCTCATCTCTGACTCTTGAATCCCCAAGTATAATTCTAAATTAGCCTTCTTGGTCCTCAAGATGTTCATGATCTTTAAATTACTCATCAAAAAACCAACTCTTTTATGAAATGGAGTAAACTCCATCAATGGATCATACTTTGGATCCAGTTTATGTACCATGGCCAACATTTTCTCATATACGATCCATTTTTCCTTATTCAATTCTTGCTGGTTCAATTCAAATTCATTTCTGATTAAATCTTCAGGAAAGTTGAAAACATGAATAAATTTACCACCCTTAATCTTTTGCCTAAATAAGGCAAATAATCCCTCAAGGTCATGTTGTCTTCTAGATCCATTCTTTAAATGGTATTCATCAAAATATTGGTCAAAATGGACCCATCCTCCCTTAAAGAATACAAAGTCAGAGACAACTGTATAATCAGGGAACAAACTCCCTTTTCCTCTTCCTGTCAAGTTTTCTTCTTGAATGTAGTTTTATTGCCACATCATCTCTACAAATCCCATCCTTGATGGTACATTATATGGGAGAATATGAGGAGCTCCCTGGAAACCATAAACCCTCAAAACAGTACTCACAGGGTAAAGAATAATGTCACCCCAATTATGGCACACCTTCAAAACAGGTCTCCTCATTTTGGGTCAGAGGAAATCATGCAAATCCTCAGGAATTCTTGGCACATTTACCACCAATTTAGCCCTAAGCCTAGAGGAAAAACAGTTATCAAACTGCACAAAACTAGCACCTCCCTTGTTACCAGACATGTCTGCATTCCAAGCCTGTACTGGTAATTTCTCTCCATTTACCTCTCGCTTCAAGTCCATCTTCTCCAAGAAGAAGTCAACATTCTCATACAAAAAAATGTGCATTAATGAGTACCAAAAGAAAGGAGTACCAGAATCTCGATTATGCAACTTCAACAAACCCTCATGTATCCTTTTAGCAAGGAAAGAGGCATAGTCATAAATCATAGAGAAATTAGGGTGGTGAATCTGAGCCCCCATGAACATATAAGCAATGGGCATCACAGTGTTAGGGTTGAAACCAATGATTTGGCAAAGCGAATAGAATGTTGCTAGAAAATGATTAGCAAAACAACTCAACCTGAAAGGCTCCTGGTTAGTTGGACTGATGTGAATTGTTGAACTACCCGCCCTGGCCAGATGAGGGGGAAGCAACCTTGACCTAAAAGAGGCTGAGATCTGGCATATTCTTGCTTCATCTCCTCAAAGTCAATTCGAACCAGAAATGAGCTATACTCACTCAAATCAAAAACCTGATGAATTGTATCAGCATTCACATTCAAAAGAACACTGCCATCATTATCCCTGATAATCTGTGTGACAGGGTCATATCTTGCATCTACTGCCCTAAGTAGGTCAACATCTAGAAACACATTCGGTACCACAATCTTTCCCATCTCATACCTCCAACTATTTGAAAAAGGATGAGACACATTTCATTTCCCATACCATCTCCTAAACAATTCCAAACCCGTCATAGGCACTCTGGCATCTACAATATTGTAATTCTTACATCTTAATCCCTCACCTAGGGCTGTCCCATTCATTAAGATCAAACCTTTCTTCTTGTCATTTGTTGAAAAAGGGAATTGGTCTAGGAAATCATCATATAGATTCCTGTGTATGTAATCAATACAGCCAAAATGCTGCTTTGGTGGTGCCATTTTAACAACTAGGGCTTCTTCAAAAACAAATTTGTAGACAAACTAAGGTTACCTAGAATGAAATTATAGCAGAACCTTGCAATTTCTCACAATCTAGAAGAAACAGTAACCCCAAAAATTTAACCAAGAAAATCATCAATAACAAAATGCAACCCTTTTCTTGAAACACACTCAAACAAAGATAGTGGTAAGAAAATCAACTCATGGAATTCACACCCCTTAGAAAATTCAAACCTGTGCTGAAATCACTTTGAAAAATTCCTATCTCTGGCTCTGGATCGCTTCGCAAACACTTGAATGTCTTTATGGCAATTGGATCATGAACTTAAGTACTTAGAAATGATGAAAATAGCCAAGTAGACATCTCATCTTCCATTAAAGCTTACTTGTGTGCCATGCCAACAACTTCAATTACATTTGATGCAAGTTTAAAATCTCGCCGTTGATCTCATCTTTCTGTCAGACCATCAAACGATTGTCTTCAAAAAAGCTGACAACACTTCCATGTCATTGTCAAGGGCCCACCATAAAATGTAGCCTAAAAAGGGTACACATGGCATTCGCTCACGATATCGCAATCACTAAACCCGTCTTGGTTTAGGATCACACAATAGCAGGAAACCATTGATCTCCACCATCTACGATCTCAACAATCAAAATAGGAGGTAGCATCAATATATATCTGTCGAGCAACTTTTCCATCAAGGTTAAGACATCATCATTGATTACAAGCACGTGCATTTCTCATGTGGTTAAGTAACCTGCTTAATAATGCCCTAAAGTTCAACACATAAAATTAAGCATTTTATTTTCTTCTTTTAGCATCGGCAACTTAGGACACGTGGCGCCTACCCGTGATATTGCTATCGCCCAAAAGCCAGTAGTGATGTCATCGCGGGATGGCGGGCAATGGTCAGGATCAACCTCAAGAAGATCGACGGTCGGTAAAATAACCCCTCCAAAACATTAAAATACTTAGGAAAAAATAAGGGGAAAGGGACACCACCTAGGGCAATGACAGTCGATGACTCAAGGTTGTTTTTAAAAGATAAGACATGGACCAGTCCAGACTTAGATAAATAAAAAGGTTGGGAATTTTTTTTTTTATTTTATATTAAAAGGGGCCATGCCTAGATGATTACATAGGACATAATTTGTTTTTAAGACCCTCTCCAAAAAGGTAATGATGAAAAAGACCCAGCCCAACAATAGAATACCAAGGTCCCATGGAAGCAAGGAAAAAATCCATCTTCAGGTACCCTCTGAATAACAAGACAAACTAGAAATAACGGAAGACCAAGGATTTAAAATTAAGGCTCCGTCAGTGGCTCCAGTTGGGGACATTCATTTCAATGGAATGAAGCGAGAATAATAGAATCTTAGGTAGAGTAGACCAGTTGCAAAGACAACCCAAAGAAAACCCAGAAAAGACCAAACATACAAAAACCAAGACCAACAACAAAACTATGTACAAACCTAAACCTATTGTTCATGGAAAACAATACCTCAACTGAAGTACAACTTCAAGAATTTTCCATGAACTAGCAATTCAAGAATTTCACCAGTCATTTCTTGGAGAAAGTATGAATTCTCCCCCCACTTGTCATTTATCAAGAATGGTCCTAGCCAAACTGCATCAAATTTTCCATGTTTCCCCTTATCTTCCAACCTGGCATTCCACATAAAACCATATCTCCACTCTGGAAAGTTCTTACAATCGTTCTCTTGTCATACAAATTTTTTACTTGCAACTGTAATTTGGCATTTCTTATTTGAGCTTCCCTTATGGTTTCATCTAGCTCTATGAGGGCTTCCACTCTCAGTTGCATCTCATCTTCTATCTCATTATCATACATCTAGACAAATTTATACATTTCCATGAGGTTATTGTGAGGCAACCTTGAATTTATCCCATACACTAAGTCAAATGGGGCACATCCTATTGCTTTCTTCACAGTCACCCTGTCTGCCCAGATTGCTGATTTTAGCTTAGAATCCCATGCCTTCTTATTTTGATCTAGGATCCTCTTGATAATCTTCATCAAGATTTTATTGTTGGATTCTGCTTGTCCATTTCCTTGTGGGTGGTAAGGTGATGAATAAGAAATTTGGATTCCATATTTTTCACAAAATCCCATGTATTCCTCAGATCTAAAACACATTGCATTATCTGATACAATCCTTTCAGGACACCCAAATTTGGTCACTATGTTATTCATCAGGAAGTCAATAACCACCTTACTAGTTGCTTTCCTTGTTGGAATCACTTCCACCAACTTAGTAAAGTAATTAGTGGCTACCAATATCCATGAATGACCCCCACTTGATTTGCAAGCTATCTCCCCTATAAAATCAATACCCCATTACTGAAATGGAGACTGAATTGCAATTGGTTTTAAAGGTAAGTTACCAAAAAAATTTAACTTACCAGAGAAATGCTGACAAGCATCACATTTCTTCACTAACTGATATGTATCCCTGAAAATGGTCAGCCACCAGAATCCATTTCTCATTATTTTGTGTGTAATAGTTTTGGCCATATAATGCCCTCCATAGACTCCACTATGCATTTCATTCAAAAGTTCCTTAGTTTGATCCTGATCTACACATTTTAGCATGACACCTTCTCCATTTCTCCACTAGAGTTTTCTTGTTATGATAACATACTTGATCGCATGTAACTTCAATGTCCTTTTTTCATTTTCACTCAACTCATCAGGACATTTCATCTTTTGCAAATAATAAATTACACCCTTATACCAGTCAGAGTGATCCATATCACATATGTGTGATCTCTCCTCTTCTTCAAACAAATTTATCTGGTTAGCTTCCAGATTACTTTGGGTCATAAGCTTAGCCAATCCTTGTCCCCTCACTAATTTAGTAATCTGAATTTCAATGTTGAATTCTTGGATCCTATTAATCCATCTACATCTCCTTCCTGACACTTCTTGTTGTGTAAAAATTCTTTTACAGCAGCACTGGGCACATAGGCGATTATAGTAGCTCCCATCAAATAGATCCTGAAAGCTTTGATTGCTTTTACTAGTGCATATGCCTATTTTTCATTTATGTCATACTTGAGTTCTGCCACCTGCAAGGATTTGCTAAAAAAGGATATAGGTTTCTCAAAACCTTCAGCATTCTTTTGTAATAACACAACTGCAATGGTGTGGAAGGAAGCAAATGAGAAAATCTGCAAAGGTTTGGAAAAATCAGGGGTTTTTAACATAAGTGCTTCTTTGATAGCTTGCTTAATATCATGGAAATCTTGTTTTGATGCTTCTTCCCACTCGACCTTGGCCCCTTTTTTAAGCATCTTAGAAATAGGGTGAATTATTTCAGTAAAGTTTGTAAGAAATCTTCTTAGGAAATTTGTTTGCCCAAAAAAAGACTGGATTCTCTTAACATTTCGAGGTTGCAAGACCTTGTCTATTGCATCTACCCTCTCTAGATCAATTCTAATCCCATCCTTAGAAACAATATGCCCTAACAACTTTCCTTCCCTCACTCCAAAAATGCACTTCTTGGGATTCAAGGAGATACCATATTCCAATGCCCTGATGAATATTTTCTCAAGATGTTCACAATGCTCACCCTCTTTCTTTGAATATGCTGTTAAATCATCCTAATAAATTACCAAGAAAAAATTAATGAAATCTGAGAATGCCACATCCATAGCTCTTTGAAAAGTAGCTCCTCCATTTGTCAAACATAAAGGAATTCTTACATATACATAAGTCCCCCAAGGTGTAGTGAAAGTTATCTTAAATTGTTCAGATTCCTTAACCATGACTTGGTTATAACTAGAAAACCCATCCATCATGGACATTAATTCATGACCTATTACACTTTGCAACATAGCTTCCATATTCGGCAATGGATAGTTGTCCTTTAATGAAGATGCATTCAAATTTCTGAAATCCACACATAATCTAATATCTCCACTCTTCTTCCTCACAGGTACCAAATTAGATACCCAAGATGAATGTCTAATTGGTTTGATAATCCCTGCATCTCTTAATTTAGTGAGTTCTTCTTGCATTTTTGGAGCCAAGGTAGGATTAATAGGTGTTTTCTTTTGCCTAAAAGGTTTATCATCACTACTCAAAGGAACCTCATGTTGAAACAAATCTTGTCTATAAGCCTTAAGATCATCATAAGACCAAGCAAACACATGCCTGCATTTTCTTAACAAGTCAATCAACATCTTTCTTACCTTTGGTGACAATTTCTTTCCAATATACACTTTCTTTGGTGATACATTAGTCCCTAGGTTCACTTCCTCCAAGTCATTAGGATGAGGTGCAACATGATTAACCTTAACCCTATCTTGGTTATCAAACACCCTTTCAAGGATAACTAAACCCTTAGGAATTGTGTTAGTTTTTAACTGAATAACTTCATTTCCAAACACAGTATCCCTACCATCAATTTTTTCAACAAAAGCTCCAAAATCTATCTCTTGAGTTTCATATTCATCCACACAATGTAAAAATCTCAATATGTCATCATCATTATCAAAAACCTGCCAGTTCTTGATATTATCAGGAATAGATGGTCTAATTTGCATTTCAACCTTCGAAATTCCAACATAAGTCATATCATCTGGCCTTAATGCAATATTTTCCAACAAATCTGCTACCTTTTTATGACCTCTTTCCATCTAGTTTATCCCAAAAGCATCAAAACTCTCCAATTCATCCCATACAACATTTCTATATTGTTTTAACCTTTTGTTTTTTGACATGTATAGGGATCTGACTTGGGAGATTACAAGCTCTGAATCTCCAATCACTTTGAGCTTCTTGATTCCATGTTTTTGAGCCAACCTTAACCCTAATAACAATGCTTCATATTTGGCTATATTGTTAGTGCATTCAAATAGCAAGGTAAAAGAAAATTTAAAAGTTTTACCACTTGGTGACCTCAACAACACACCTGCACTAGATCCCTCCTTGGAATTTGCACCATCAAAAAACATAGTCCACAAATCATCACATTCTGGCAGACTTTCAATTTCTATATCAATTGGTGCAACAAGCTTATCATAATTACCAGGGGGTTCCTCAACCCTGAACTCATTTATACCACAGTTAGTAAAACATGTCATATCCTTAGTAGGGCTATGCTCAATCATATGAGGCACCTTTGATTCTCTTTCAATCTTGACATCTTTTCCATCAATGTAAAAGGTAGCAAATGACAAATCACATTGCATGTTGCCTCCCATTGAGGCACTCCATTTTCATGACAATAGCATTCCAAAGTGGGGGGGAATGTCTACAACTAAAATAGTCATGGTTAGAACTCTATCAGGGTATTGGGTAAGCACATAAGGTAGAGCCTTAATGGTCCCAATAATAGGCACCTCCTATGAATCCAATGCATAACATTTTCCCTGATTAGTGTCAACTCTCAAACCCATTGCTTCCATAATCTTTACTAGCATAACATTATTTGATGCCCTTGAATCTATCATGCAATTTCTCAAAGTTTTCCCATTGATATTAACACTCAAGAAAAAAGGTGTGATGTTCTCCAAACACATATTAACAGAGTTCCCTAGGTACACTGGGGGAATTTGAGTTATAATTCCCTGTAGCTCTTTCACTTCTATTTCTTCCTTTTCCCTATTCTCTTTACAATTTCCTTGTTCTAATTTATCATTAGGAATTCCACGAATCAAAGCTATTGTCTTTTCTATATGCTCATCTATTCTCATCATCTCGAGCCATGGTATAGTAACCTTAACTTGAGATAGTACTTGAAATATATCCATAGGTGTATATTTGGGAAAATTAGGAATTATACCATCATTAGTCTCATTCTTCTCCCTTTGTTGTTTTCCTTCAAGTTTCTTGTACTTTTCCTTTGGAAATACTTCAACAGACTTGGAAATCACTTTGGTTTTCACCAATAGAGGATTAGCATCTTCACTGGGCTTTTGGATCTCAGTCTTCTTGGCCCATATCTTGTCAGTTTTGACATCCTTGATTTTGACATCATTTTTAATATCTTCTTTGATATCCTTGATTTTACCTTTCTGTTCCTTAATGAAAAGACCAGCAGGCTTGCCTTGTTCACCACCCATAATCCTATTCCTTAACTATAATGTACTTCTCATCTGAGCAGCCATCTCTTCAGTTAACTAGGAAATTTCATCTTTTGATGGTCTACGTAAGGATACTGGATCCTCAGCCTGTTCCATATTGCAAGCATGGTGACTAAACTCACCTTCTTCATCAAAAAAAACCTATTGATGGTATAATTCACTCTTCTGTCTTTGATGATTCACATCAGGCTCTTGCAATTCCTCATCAGAGGAGAACTCAACCTCATCAATATATGCCCGGGCCATGCAAAAATCTACATCATTTTGCTCAAAATCAAGAGTGTGTTGATGAACATTCATTTCCTTTCCCTCTGCAGCAAGCAGCTGGGCAACACCACAAAAATTATGATCATGTGGGTGTTCACATACCACACACCATGGTCTATCTTGTGTCGGATTTATAGAATGCTTATGCAAAGGATCTAGTACTTGTTGATCAGTTTTAGGCTTCTGGATAGGTAATATTGGTTTTCCATCCTTCCAATTTGTATTGTAAGGATAATTTTTCAATCTAGGAGGTTTATCATTTTTATCATATTCCTGCTTGTCACCTCCAAGACCCTTTTCCTATTTAGCAATAGTATACTTAATATCCTTCAAAGTGTTGAGGACCTTATCCCATTTCTCATCATCTTTAATGCCTACAGTCAAGACTTTCTCAGTCCTATCTCTAGGATTCTTCAAAAGAGTAGGCTCTTCCCTCCTACCACATTTACTAGAAGCTCTTCTATTACTTTCTATATTAATAGCTGCTCTAAAAGCATCCCTCATGGTTTGAGGGTCCTTATCTCGGAGAAGATATGCCATTTTAGCATCAAAAGCATTAAAATAAGTAGTCAAGCAAACATTTTCATCAAGCCTCATTACTTGAAACAGTTTATACATGGCCTTTTGGAATCTAAGGTTAAATTTTGTTGTAGGCTCATTAGCTGATCTTTTTATAGTGTTGAACTCATTTAACATAAAACTAGCATTTGTTTTGTCACCATATTGTTCTTTAAATCACTTTTCAAACTCCTCCCATGAACCAATACTAGCATTTGGTAGACCCCTGTACCAATCCCTTGCATCTTTTGTCAAGGATTGGACAAACAATTTCATGATGACATCTTCATGTTCTACCTCATAATCATTTAACATATCCATGAAACCTTTCAAATGCTCTTCAGCTGAAAAGGCATTATTCCCAGCAAATTTGTTCATCTTTTCCCTTAACTCATCAAGAATAGGGTTTGGATACCCTGGAATACCATCAAAGAATAGTTGTCTATATCTTTCTAATTTTATAGGCCTCCTTTGCAATGATCCATCAATTTTCTGAGCTTTAGAACCATCTCGATGTGAATTAATCAGTTTGGTGGCCTGAATCCTTGGGCAGAACTACTTGTGATATTCTCCTGACTAGGTTTAGGGTCAATTTTCAGAATCTCTTGATGACCTGATGAAGTTGTGGCTTGTGCTAATCCATCTAGATTTTTCATTCTTAGGAAACTTATTTTCCTTCTTTTCTCTGCATTTGTAGCCTCGATTTCGGTCCTCTCTAATTCTTCTACTAAGACTTCCCCTTCCCTTCTAACCTTTTCTAAGGTAATTTCTATGTGTGATGATACATATGGGAGGGGATATTTTTTAGGTTGTTGGGAAACTATCCTTTCAGTTATTTTGATTCCTTCAGCCTTCTGTTTTCCCTTGTCCACAAGAGGTTTAGGATTCAAATTATCTGATTGTGACTTAATAGGAATCAAGGGTGTTGGGTCAGTAGGCTTTGGTTGAACTTTAGATTGACCTTCAAGACCTTCTTTAGACATTGGCTTAACTCCTTTTTCAACAATCTATTGTACAACAGGACCCTCCTCTTCTAAGTTCGGTCCATTTTGGTTCAAGAGTTTCATTTTTGCCAATTGTCTCATTAATCTATCCATTTCAACGATGGCATTCACCAATTATGTTTCCTTTTCTTTATCCTTTTTTACCCTAAGCTCAACCTACTTTTTTATTTCTCTTCTTAAAGAATTAATATCCCCAAAAACATCTTCAAGGTCAGGAAAAGTTATGTCAGAACTTGATGTCTCACTCAAATCTATCAGATTTGTGTCTTCCTATCTAAATAATAAAGGTGTCCCATCATCCTCAGCTGGAGGAGGAAGCACATCACTGGTGCATTCTCTGTGATGGCTTCAACTTCTACTCCTACTTCTTCTCTCAGTATATTGGACACTAACAGGCCCTTTATTATGACATATTCCATCCTCTTGGACTGGTGTATTAAAAAATCGATCAAAAAATCCACAACTATCTGATTCATTATGTCTAGATACATGTTCAAAAGTTTTGGGGATAATGGCTTACTTGTACCTTGAAGTACAAGATTCTGGGACACGGGAGCAGCATTGCTATTCTCTAATTTCTTATTTATCCAATCTTTCTTTTTTGTTTTAGGAAGTTCACCTTCCAATCTAGATTTTGGATGATTCTTCATGAATGACCTGGTATTTTTCATTCCTCTATGTGTGTCCAAAGATCTTTCAACTTTTATAAAACTTCAAATAAAGTGCACACTGGTTTAGAGACTGTCAAAGTCGCCACTCAATTATCTTGGGAATATTCACTATTCAAAACACATGATAATACTTTAAAAGATCCTCATGACTTATCGTACTGAGAATGCACAAGACACTTTGCACGAGGTCTATGCAATTCTTGAATTAACAAAGTTGATCTGGATAAAAGAAACACAACGCCAAGGGCTCAACCATCAAATCTTAGAGATACTATGATGGACTCTATGCAAAATGGATAACTGACCCATTGACAAGAAGCATTTCCAGCTAGTTCCCTTGTAGAGTCGCCATTTTTTTGGTGTTTTTTATGTAAACCAGATTTATCTCCTAATCTACCTATGAAATTGCCAATTTCAATCAAGGGCAGCTCGGAGGACCTGGACCAACTAATGAGGATTTAATAATAACCTCCTACACTTTGGGCTCTGCAAGACACAGGAGGGTGGTCCCTATAATATGTTTATGAGTTTTGTGCAAAGATCATAAATACATTATAGGGACCACCCTCCTGGGTCTTGCAGAGCCCACAGTGTAGGAGGTTATTATTAAAATCCTTGTCAATTGGTACAGGTCCTATGAGCTTCCCTTGATTGAAATTGGCAATTTCATAGGTAGATTAGGAGATAAATCTGGTTTACATAAAAAACACCAACACTCAGCATCTCTTTTCTTCTTCAAAGTTTCAACTTCTTCCTCTTTCTGTAGAGCTCCTCTACAAGTTTTAGCTTGGCAACTAAGACTTCTCTTTCTCTTCAGTTCCTTACTTTCTCTTCCTCAAGGTCATTTATCTTCTGTATTAATTCCAATTTGTCATTCTCTTGTTGCCTTCTTTGTTTTTCTACCTCATCAACTACTGCTTAAGCTTCTATTTCCTTTTGTTTCTCCACTACAACCCTTGCATTAGAATCTCTTTTAGAATCTTCAAACATCTTCCACTGATCTTCTTGTGTTAAGATCTACTCAATATCCTCATCTAGAGGCATGTTTTCTTGCAAATCTTTCTCCGATAGAGTCTCATCAGAATCTGTCTCTACTTCCAAAATTTCATCCTCTACCTCTTTCCCTTTGGCAGCTTCAACCATGCTATGAAGTGCTCCTTCCTGAACTTCTCTACTCTTCTTCCTTATAAGTGAGACTTGTGTGGATGATTCACCCAATGTGGGCATTCAAATAGTAGATCCTACTAGAACATCTCCCTCTAGTGCTTCTTCTTCATCATCTACCACCTCAAGTTCTATTTCTTCAACATCCGGAGGAAGGAATTCTAATGGCTCCTTGGGAGGTGTCTTTCTCTTGATTATCTTGTATCCTTTGCCCTTCTTAAGAACTGGTCCTTGAGGAGTTTGAGTTTTCATCATCAACCATTGCATAGTTCTATCCAAGACTATCCTCCCAATTTTCTTAATTTCAATTATTTCTTCAGCATCCCAGTCAATTGGATCTAAGCTCTTGGTGCCAATGTTCAAAGATTCATATGAAGGATCCAATACAATTCCATCATCCACTGATGTGTCAAGAGTATTTTCTTTAACACCTAACTCTGCCATGAGTGCAATCGACAACCTTTCATAGTTCTTCTTCCTCAAATCATACTCATCCTACCGATCACTCCAAAAATCTTCTAACAAGTTGAAATGCCTAGTGAATACGGAAGGCAATAAAGCATACATCTTCTTCTTTGGATCAAAATACTTACGAGCTGTATACAATCCCAATTTTAATTATATCAACTCATTACAAACCACATTTTCTCCCTTCAAGTGTTGATAGCTATATTCACCCATCATGGGAAATTTATGACATATAGTCTTGTGCTTGATCCCAAACGAAGCATTAACTCTGATAGCTTGATATACAAACTCCATTAGCACTATCCTATTGCTGCAACACCTTGGAAGTAAATGTGGATGGCCTTCAAAACCAGCCAACCTGAAGTATGTAAACTTGGGGTACTGGATGTACCAACATCCCCACTCAGCAATTAAATCCATAGCTTCTTGACTTAACTGATATCCTGCATCTCCACTTAGTTGGTTGATAATCACATATAAAAATGCATCATTGACTCTTCTGAAATGAGTCTCAGCAACTTGATGAGATAACTGATCATAATGCTCCCATACCTTCTTCTGCCCATCCAAGGCTCCCATTATACCTACTCTATTTAAACCTGGGAAAATTCCCAATCTTGTTGCAGCATAAACCACATAAGAAGTCATGAAGAAAGATTTAGTCTGTCTGATCCTTGTGAGCTGATCATGTATGGCATCAAAAACAATCATTGAACAATCAAACTGATAGTCACCCTATAAGATTACTTGAATGAAATGAAAAATCCATTCCTTGAAGTGGAAGGTATCCCTCTTCCCAAACACTCTGGACAACATTAATATTAAGTCTGATACCTCCTTCTTGAAATCTGCCCTCTTTGGCTGGTCTGCAAGTTTGCTCAAGGATTTCTTCTCTATTTTTAACCATTTTTTATTTAAGTGAGATTTATTGGAGTCTTTATACTTGCTATATTTCTCCAATGCCTCTGCTTCAGTTAGCTACACCAAGCTCTTGGGATCCAGAACATTAAACATACTTTGGAACATTTGAGGAGTAAGATCGATAATCACATTATTTTGTGAATCCATGCATAATCTAGTAGCAGGATGTAAGTACTGGCTACTATTAATATCAACTCCAGACACTGAACTGATAAAGGGAATAGAGTAATATGTGCCAAGCCAAAATCAACAATCCTCTATGTCCTTCCAGTTAGATTTTGTCGTTCAGTAAAGGTTTCTTCATGTAATTCTTTAAATTTGTACTGGCCCAGATTGGTATCTGTGATATCTGACCAGTCTGATTCCACCTTGCTCACTTTCACCACCAAGTTCCTATGATCATACCTCAATGTATAAGGCAGTTGTTCTGGCTTTACCTTCTTTATTTTTGGTGTTGTCTTTGATGTTCTAGCCGGTTGGTTCCTTTGAGTAGCCTCTCCTGATGTTCCTGACATCTTTCAATTTTTCCTGCAAGCAAACCTCTAATTAGATCTTTAGATATCATCATAAAACATGCTTTAAAGATCATACCTATCAGAGGTGGAACCAGGCAAAACTCAACCTAAAACAGTCTCTTTTACAACACTGGTGGACTCGGAACTAAAACTGATATAGATACTTCACTTAACACTGAACGGGATCAGAGTCGGACTTGGGATGGGAATCAGAACTGGGACCGGAATGAAAAAAGGATTTGACTTTCCTCAAATTTTCATATTTTCATATCCTATTTCCACTCCACCTCCGCTTCCGTCCATGTTATCGTCAATTTTCAAAGAAGACTTCTATTGTATGCAGAGCCGGAAATGGGATAGAAATAGAATCAGTAACATTTATAAAACATAATTCTTAGGTTCATAATCAATTCCGATCCCACCTCCCCCTAAGTCAATCATGATGTCATCAATTTTTTTTTCATTAATTAACATATAACTTCATGATTAAAACTAAGGTTGCATAAAATGGAAAGGGGGATTTAAAATACTACACCCATATGACCGTGGGGAACAACTGTATGTAGGATATCTTATTTAAATCTTTTAACCGTGATCATCAAGCGATACAAAACCCTAATCTAACAAACCCAATAAAACTAGGGCACGGGTTTAAACCTTTCCATTTTACTAGACCAAAACATATGATGAAACCCTAATTAAACAATAAATCTAATCTACCCTAACTCACTGTAAATCATTAACTTTAACAAACACCATTAAAGACCCTTAATCTAATCTAATCTACTACAAACAAAAAACAACACAACACAATCACGATTAAGACGTGAAAGCGACTATGCCCAAAAATAGAAAGAAACAAAAATGATAGCACAAGAAACAAAACTAAGTCAAAACAAAACAATATAAAACAAGAAACTACTCATTCAATCATATCAATAGTCATAGTTTTGCCTTAAAAAAAAATGATTGAAAACACGAGCAAACAATAAAGCAAAATGTATTGAACACAACAATAACTAAACAAAGAACAACAAAGATAAGAGACCTACCTCAAATGCAAACAAACCCAAGCTAACTTTCCGAATTGATATGCACACAATATCCTTTCTCTCTCTCAATCAATTTGCTCAAAGGAACTCTGCTACTGCTCTTTCGTGCTCTTAGACTTGTACAATAACAATAATGATCGGTTTAACCCTTAATAAAGGTAAAAATGTGAATTTCTACCTACACAGACAACTACCATTAATGCATTAAAGCACAGTAAAGGCAGAGTAAGAACTGTAAGAGAACAAACACTTCTCTATAGTACCACTTCAGTCAAAAATTCAACGATCAAAACTGGTGGAGGTGGAACTAAAATGGAAACGGAATCTCAAATTTATGAAATTTCCAAAGCCAATTCCCATTCGAGGTCCAGGTCCGCCAACTAAAAGCAAAATAAAAGAAAATACAAAAAGTAAAGTAAAAGACCAACCTAATAAAACAAAACACGAAGACTGAGACTAAGCATAAATAAAAATAGCGGAGGCGGGATCGGAATAGATTTTGATTCTGCGATTTTTGATAACGACCATCCTAATACCCTCTTCGGCTCCACTTCTGCTAAAGAAAAAAACAAAGGAAAAAGAAAAGACTATCGGGATAGAACTAAAACAAGCCTCAAAAGAACTTTCAGAACCCGATTCAGTTCTGATTTCGATTTCGACAGACTAAATAAAAACTAATCAAAGTGTTGGAAACAAAAATGAGTCCAAACTTTAATCAAAAACAATAAAGGACCAAAAGCAACAAGGGGGACCCATTTTGACCAGGGAAAAAGATGGGGTGGCTATGCAAGGCATAAAAAATGGTGACTCGGCTGGGGAAATGGTTTACCCATTTTCAAGATACCCAAAGAAAATTTCAGTCACCCAAAAACAATTGACTTATAAACACCTTAACTTGAATAAAAATAGATATTTGTAGGATAAGTTTGAGCTAGAATCTTAGATGTATGTGCCCATAAGTTATCTTTGAATCTGAGTGTGTGCTTATATTGTGTATCATTCTTCATATATACTTTCTCTATTCTTTGAACCACCCTACCTAAAATTCAAGCTACCTGAGTTGAGTCCTTTAACTATCGTGCAGTAAAATCTTGGGTATTGCTCCACTACCAGACAGACGTCCATAGCCCCAATGGAGATGCCTCTAGTTCTCACAAAGCATTGCTCTACTGCCAGCCAGGCGTCCATAGCCTCGATAGAGATACTTGATTACCCACTTGATATTGAGCTTGCTTTTTTTTCCCTCTTTTTAATGGAAATTCTTTTATGCATCTCTCAATACTCAGATTCAATGAATCTAAAATGTGGGTTGAGTACTACAATGGATTTCATGATAGTCTTGGAATCAGATTTTTCACTTGAATTAAAGATAGAGTCATTCTAAAATAGATAGGAATTTACTCATGCAGATGTTTTATCTAATTTGGTGATAGATTTATTTTGATAACAATGCATAGGATATTCACAATGTATCTTCTTACCTTTAAATAACTTCTCAAATCCAAACTAGAATGATCATAATACATAAGTTTCAGAACAACCTTGTTTCCAATGATGATAATGAAAATACCTAAACCAATTTCTCTCCTAGTACCAAGAGCATACTTTGAATAACAACCCCAAGTCTTGAGATGAACAAAATAAAGATACCCAACAAAACAAAAACTCAACAACCAAAACAAAGCAAAGAAAACAAACAAAAACAAAAACCTACCTAAGCAAATAAAAAAAAATCTAACTTAACTAAAATCAAAAACAAAAATAAAACCAAAACCAAAAACTTAATTACATATGATACAATAAAATACATTTTCCTCTCAAAATATCAAACCTTTCTATGCACCAAAATAGTGCTTGAGAAACTGGCCATTAACAGGTAATGGAACAAACTCTCTTGTTAAGGTACTCAAGTGAAAGGCATTCTCACCTAAGATTTCAGCTATTTGATAGGGACCTAACCAAAGTCTATCGAACTTTTGGTGATCTCCCTTCTTTTCTTTAGTCTTATCCCATAATAACACCAGATCTGATATTCTAAAAGCTTTTATTTTGGCTCTCTTGTTAAACTAGCGTTTGACAACAGCCTGTTGTTTAGAGAATTGTTGCAAAGCAACATCTCTTTGTTCTTTCGTATTTAACAGATTAAGCAGTCTAACCTCAATCCTATCATCCTTGGAATAAAATTCCTGCATGAACTTCAAAATAGGTATTTGGAAATGAATGGGAAAGATTGGATCTTTGCCATGGACCAACTTAAAAGGTGAATTTCCTAGGGCTGCTTTGATTCTAGTTCGATCTGCCCATAAGGCAAATCTCAACTCGGTATGCCAGTCCCTAGGGTTATTTTCTAACAACTTCCTTATTACTTCCAATAAATTCTTATTTGTGGACTCAGCCACTCCATTCCCCTGAGGGTAATAATTGGAAAAATATTTTAACACAATCTTATGCTCATATGCCCATGAAATAAAGTCGGCAAAAGAAAAAGTAGGGCCATTATCACATTCTAGAGCAAATGGAACACCAAACTTGGTTGTGATGTTTTTAGTTAAAAACTTGATGACCACCTTCGTGGTGCTATTCTTGCAAGGTTGTGCCTCCATCCAACATGTGCAGTAATCACTTGTAGTCAAGATGAATTTATGCCCTACAGAAGAATTTGGATTAATCACACCTACAAAATCAAGTGCCCATTGAGCGAATGGCCTTACCTCATATACCGGTTGTACTGTCCTCCCAATTTTCTTAATGTCAATTGTTTCTTCAGAATCCTAGTCAATTGGATCTAAGCTCTTGGTGCCAATGTTCAAAGCTTCATATGAAGGATCCAATACAATTCCATGATCCAACAATGTGTCAGGAATATTTTCTTTAACACCTAACTCTGCCATGAGTGCAACTGAAAATATTTCATAATTCTTCTTCCTCAAATCATACTCATCCTGCCGATCACTCCAAAAATCTTCTAACAAGTTCAAATGCCTAGTGAATACTGAAGGCAATAAAGCATACATCTTCTTCTTTGGATCAAAATACTTACGAGTTGTATACAATCCCAATTTTAATTGTATCAACTCATTACAAACCACCTTTTCTCCCTTCAAGTGTTGATAGCTATATTCACCCAATTTCATGGGAAATTTATGACATCCAGTCTTGTACTTGATCCCAAATTGAGCATTAACTCTGATAGCTTGATATACAAAATCCATTAGCACTATCCTATTGTTGTAGCACTTTGGAAGTAAATGTGGATAACCTTCAAAACCAACCAACCTAAAGTATGTAAACTTGGGGTACTAGATGTACCAACATCCCAACTCAGCAATAAAAGCCATAACTTCTTGACTTAACCAATATCTTGTATCTCCACTTAGTTGGTTGATAATCACATATAAAAATGCATCATTGACTCCTCTGAAATGAGTCTCAGCAACTTGAAGAGATAACTGATCATAATGTTCCCATACCTTCTTCTACCCATCCAAGGCTCCCATTATACCTACTCTATTTAAACCTAGGAAAATCCCCAATCTTGCTGCAGCATAAACCACATAAGAAGTCATGAAGAAAGATTTAGTCTATCTAATCCTTGTGAGTTGATCATGTATGGCATCAAAAACAATCATTGACCAATCAAACTGATAGTCACCCTGTAAGATTACTTGAATGAAATGAAACATCCATTCCTTGAAGTGGAAGGTATCCCTCTTCCCAAACACTCTAGACAGCATTAATATTAAGTCTGATACCTCCTTCTTGAAATCTGCCCTCTTTGGCTGGTCTGCAAGTTTGCTCAAGGATTTCTTCTCTGTTTTTAACCATTTTTTGTTTAAGTGAGATTTATTGGAGTCTTTATACTTGCTATATTTCTCCAATGCCTCTACTTTAGTTAGCTGCACCAAGCTCTTGGGATCTGAAACATTAAACATACTTTGGAACATGATCGAGGATGACCTTGTGGGTGCTTTCACTTTGATTCCTCATGACGCCATGCCAATAGAGGATACCAAGATGTACATTAGGGTTAATTAAGAATAATTCAAACATATAAAACTAATTGATATATGGATGAAAGAACTCATTGATGATAAATTCTAGTTAAAACCTAAATACTCAAATGTGATGATGATGAAGTTGGACTACTAGAACAATTTTCCAAACTTTAGTGCTACAATGGATGACCCATATGTAAATCCGGTTCTTAGTAGAATACATGATCAGTTCTTATGGACTAATGAATTACACTTCATAAAAAAAAAGCAATTAAAGACATCACCAGACTCTAGAACACCAAATCAGTACTATTGTGCACTTTTTGCACACATGCCCCACTGAAAGTGGGGACCCTCTTTCCTTCTCTTTTTTGCTTTTGTTCTTGGTCTTTTGGCCCTTTGGTTTTTGAGGATTTGGTTGTCCTAGCATGTTCTATTTTGTTATCCTATTTGTGAAAATGCCCCTTGAGGGAGGCACTTTGAAAATTCTGCATTTTGGGATCCATCTCGGGTTTTTCTCTATTTTTAGGAAAATGCCCCTAGGGTAGAATTCGCCAAACACCCTTGAAACCCGATGAAGGCTGCTTTGTTTTATTTTCTTGAAATTCCTTGACTTCGCGGAATTTCGCTTGGACTAGATTTTTTTGAGATTCTGCTGTGCCTTAGAATCCCTGATTTTGTTGTCTTGTCAATGCATTTAAGTTCTCGTATGATCTTGCATCTTGTCTTTATGGAGTTTATTTCCATTTTGTGAGGAGGTTTAAGTAATTTTCCTTATTATGAGTTTTGAGGAGTTTGATTTTGGATTGCTACTGCTGAATTGTGTGTGTGAGCTTATGGTTGAGGGTTGCAATCAATCTTTCTATTGGTTGCTTGCTTCCTACCCTAATTTTTTGGTTCTATTTTTTACTGTTGCTACTTCAATTTCTTTTTCGTCATGGTATGTACATACTACCCTACCTTTTAATGAAAAAAATGAATCTTCTTTAAGTTTTGTCGGTATATTCTTTGAGTCCGGATATCGGTGTGGTATGGCTTGGTAGTAGTGATAGGGTTGTCGATTGTTGGCTTGATGCCCTTCCTTTTGGCTCACGTCTCCTCTCCTTATGCATGATCGTAATTCAAGTGGGTTTCCCATTTCTTTGCCCCATCTATTTTTTGAGTTTCCCAGAGCTCTAGTTTAACCTAAAAGTCCTTGAATTGTGATGAAACTATGTCCTAGTGAATTTTGATTTATCGTTATCATCCAATTCGATAATCACCCTATCATTAGTTGAGTCATGTGGGAAGAAATAGTGAAAACAATAACAATGAATCAAGATCTTGGCTATGTTATCATGGAATTTTCCTAGGGTTTCTTTCATTGAGATCCTCTTTCCTTGAATTATCCATCGCTTTTTCAAGTTCTCGAAAATGGGCTCAAAGTGTGAAAATTGCATTGAATTTGCGAAATTTTGTGCCCTCAGGATTTTCTTGGAATTTCTCGGTTCCTTCATTTTCCCAAAATTTGTGAATTGTTCTCATTTTCGCGGATTCCCATCCCTGGTGGAATTTCCTGAGATTTCATTGAAATTGGAGAATTGAAAGAATATATGAAACTTTGGTTAATAATTATGCATCTAGTGATTGATTTAACTTGTTCTAAAACATATCATGTGATTTATTGGTTAGTTTGAGTGATCAAATGATGGATTAGAAGTTTCTGTGTTGTCGTTTCACTAGATTCTGCCTAGCCCAAAATTTCCTATAATTCCTCTCTAGCCCAAATTTCATGAGGGCGCTGAAAACTTGAGCTTTCAAATAGGTGATTCTTATGGGGTTTTTTGGGGGATTTTTCTCATTATGGTTTTTGTTCAAGGAATGAGCATATCATTTTTGATGGATCTAATTGAAATTTATGCTATGATGGATCTTATTTTGGTTCCTTTGTTGTATGTAGGTGGAATCAAGTTAGGCTATTTTTGGGTAGAGCAAGGGTAAGGAAATGAATTCAAATCTTGAGGGCTCGGCTATCTCTGAGGCAAAAAGAGTGAAGATGGATTTGAAGAGCAGAGTCCCTGAGAGAAAGCTGATTTCCATTTGGTCAGGGATCACTGATACAAACATTTGGCTATGTGATTATGAATAATTCAAGGCGAGAATGACAACAAATAATCTCTCCTTGTTGGCTAGAAGAACATTGGAGTCTGGGTTGGTGCATGTAGCTATATTTCCTTCTACATTCTAGTGTTATGAGTTAGTGCTTGAATGTTCCAAGCACTATGACAGGGGCACATAGAGGATAGTTGGTCCTCAAGGAAGAATTATGGAAAATCTCAATCCTGTGTCCATTGCTCACACCTTTGACATGCTTGATAGGTCTCATGTCATGGCCTTTGATATGGATGTAACAAAGAAGTATTATGATGAAAATGTCATCAAATCTCAACAAATTGTCAATTCTTGGTTGGAGAAACCCAAGTCCCACTTCTCTAAGTTACCTACGTAGTTGTTCAGAATTAAGTTCAGGAAGGAGAAGAATTCCAAGAGGGAGAACTCTACAATGTTGAGGGTGAAATAGAGAAAGTTATGCAGTATCATTTGGTGGCTTATGGGGATTCACCTGCAAGGGTCCATGAGGAAAAATATCCTATGAAGGATGAAATACTAGCCAAGATTCCCTCACTAGTACATCAAAAAGAGGAGCATGCTAGAGGAAAAGAAGATACAACTAAGAGGGTTTCTGAGAAGCAAGGTTTGGATGAAGATGCATCAAAATTTCAACAAGATACAACTGGGCATGATAGTGTATAGTCAGGTCCCATAGTCCTAGGATGGTTGGAAAAGGAGTTGAAGAGAAAAACAATTATGGTGGATGATACTCCTCCCAATTGGGATGAATTACTGGTGAACATAGAAAAGGAAAAGGTAAAGAAGAAAGTTAGGATTATTTCTAGAATTGAGAGAGATGAGGTAAATAAAAAAGTGACCCACATTGTGACTCCTTCTCCTAGCAAGAATAAAGATGATATGACGGGGGATGGTTAAAATGTAAAAACTGTCAATCTAGGGCATGCTTCCATGGAACCAGACATTGAAGAATATGAGGGTTCGAGTGCTGTAATCCTTGTCCAATTAAGGAAAGAGGTGTAGAAAAAGAAAGAACTAAAGAAGGAGAATGACAAAAATTAAAAGATATTTGCAAGGTTTGATGAAACCCTTGCAATCCATCAGCTCCTCATCATCTTCTGTAGGCTTCCTACCACAAGAAACAATCGATGAGTTAGAAAAGATGAAGGTCACTTCCCATGTTACAATAGGTTGGTTATAGGGAGTGCAACCTCAGGGAGACAATGCCATCAGGGATATTCTGTCAACTGGTGGGGATGCTATGAGATCATTTGACTGGTTAAAGAATGTACTATCCCGAGACAAGGGAGATATGGATTTTTTTTGCAAAAGGCTAGAATCATCATGGACTACACCGAAGAGAAGCTGGTGGGAGATGGAATTATTCCTTCTTCCAAAGCAGAAGAACCCTGGGAGTGGTTCCAGGTTTTGCAGATAGGGCAAAGAGTTTTGAGGAAGGTGGATAAATAGGGGAAGAAAATTGAGGATGTCCTAACTAAAATTTACAACAAGTGCATCTCCTTCTTCGATCTTATGATAGGGAGAAAAAAATTATATCGAAGCGTCTGATCCTAGAACAGTTGAGAAAATGGTGGTGAGAGCTATATTCTCCAGTCAATGAGGACCAACTCACCAAAAATTTGTTGGATGATGCATCTACCTACCTTGCAATAATTGATAAATACAAGACCTTGAAGGTGGACTGGGATAAGGTGGTCAAGCAATCGAGTGATGATATTAAGTCAATGGAAAGAAGAATGAAGGTTTTGGTTATCTCACCTATTGCCGACATGGAGAAGCTATTTTTGGTGATACAGGATAGGGTGAATGAAGATAAAGACAAAGGAGAGGGTAGTTAATGCAACACCTCATTGGGATTTGTACTTCACTATTATTTATCCTCTTCCTTTGCATGTATTGGGTCTGGTTATGTTGGTGATCCAAGACCGACTTGGATGAAATTGGTGCATTTAATGCACATTTCATGTTATTTTTGATTTTCCTCTTGGCTGACCTTTTTTGGTCATTTGATTATTGTAAACCTGATTTAGCCAACATGTATTGGAGGTTTTCTATAATTTTGGCATTATGCCTCATTTTTAGGGGGCTAGTTAGACAATTTTACATTGGAATGAATTGTGATAACAACAAGAATTAGATTTAGAATTTAGTTTATCTTTTCAAGAAAGTGTTGTAATAGAAGACTGGAATTGTTGCCATTTTGGATGATTTAATACAAGTAAAGACATTGTGATTTGGTGCCTTTCTTGTGTTGATTTTTATCTGGCATGGTTCTTGATATTCTATCTTTGAAATTGATTAAGTTTATGTGATTTTAGATTTTTTGATGATCTTTAGGGTTTTATGCTTGAAGTGTTTGCAACAATCTCTAGTACATACTTTTTGTAGTTAGCTGATTATTAATTTCTTTGCAAAGTTAGTCCGGACTTAAAAATGTGCTTAGTTCAATTATGATTTTTTTTCTTTTCAATTGCAATAGGGTTGTCTTGAATGAATATAAATAATCTGAAAATATTTAATAACTTATAAGATTTCACTATTTCTATAAGATTGTAGATTTATCTGGGTCAAACAGGAGTTAGTTTATAAGGGATTGGTCCATTTTGAGCATTTTATCATGTGCATTGTCAATCTTAGAACTAGAAATAGTCTTAGAAATATCTTTGAAACCCTTATCTTTTGTTATTTATTTTATTATCTAGGTTAGTTTTAGGCTTTGAAGTATCAACATATTGCTAGATCTGATAAATTTGAGTTCAACATTTTCTTGTAGTAAGGTCCCTTTGTGATTACCAACATTTTCACATTATCTCTGAGCTATTTTATTTGATTTTCAAGAGCTTACATTAGAGACCTTGGGGTTATCTCTTTTTTCATAGAGATTTACCTTTCAAGAGAGATAGGATATCATATTCTGTCTGAGTTGTTGCTATATAGAAAACACCATCAACAGATTGGTGCTAGAAGGAGGGCCTGAATAAGCAAGCTGAAGCATTTTCTAAATGCCATCTCTCCTGAAAGGCTCAGAAGGAGAACCATATCTACTCCAAGAGAGGAGGAATTTCAATAATTAAAAGTTCCTACTAGGGAAAGAAGGAATAGGAGAATGGGAGAATCATCATCCTCATCCTCATTCAATTATCAAGCCATTCCTATTCTGCAACTCCAGCTAGCCATTACCACCTCCACCTCCACCAATGGATTTTTTGGCCATTAACCCATCTCCCTTGATCTTCAATAATTACAATGTCATGCCCAAGAACCCTAAGCACTTTTTCTCGAAGTTCCATACCCATGATCCCAATAGGACAACAGAGGAGCATATCAGGATTTTCTAGACCTTTCTGAGAGATAGAGGAATCAACCATGAGGATTTTACATTCAAGATATTCTCTTATTCCTTGGGGGAAGAGGAATTTTATTGGTATAATCACTTACCTACTACTTCTATCCATAATTGGATAGAACTGGAGAATCAATTCTTCCTGAAGTTTAAAATTCCCATTAGTGCTAATGAAATTTACATGCAATTTATCGGGGTTAAGAGGAAAATTAATGAGAGCCTACGGGGTCTTTCAATAATAGGTTTCACCGGGCATACATGAGACTTCAAGCACCTTATGCTATAGATGATGTCACTAACCTAGAGGTCTACTTTGAAGCCTTTGACAACCTTACATCCACCTTCCTTAAATGGAGGACTAATCCCCCAACTAATTTTCTCACTACATATACAAAGGCTATTAAGTTCAACATAGATTTGAGACAACATTTATTAGGACCTTTTCCATCCTTAGGGCCTTTTGCTCACCCTGGACAAGTCCAAGCTCTTAACTAGGCTTTGACTAATCATGCTGCCATGATGAATCTAGTACCATCATTATGTTTTATCCCACACCCAAGTCCTCCAATAAATCAAGCTCAGCTAATGACCTCTTATCCTCAACAAAGATAAAATCAACCCCTTCACCCGTAGCAATAGGCTAGTTTTCCAACATATTTGCAGAATTCAGAAGTCGTCAATCAGTTTGTCGGTTCTGGGGGAGCATCAAAATACTCACCTAATAATGTGAGTTTAGCACCACACAATGGTTTAGATAAGGAACATTTGGATGAGTTAACTGAACAGGTGAAGAAACTGAATATGGAGGTGACCTATCTAAGAAAGCAGAACAACCAACTTTAGGCTATGCAGAAGAACATGCAATCAAACTACAATAGAGAGAACATAAATGTTGCTAAAGGAAAAAAATTTGATAGAGAGAAATTTTTTGATAGAAATCAAAATGTTGAAATAAGAAAAGGCTTTGGCCAGAACTATGACAGAGGGCAACAAAGTGGATAGGGTTTCAATAGAAGGCAACCACCTAAATAGAATCACCCATGGGATACTGGACCTAATAATGGATGAATTTCCACTACATTGGATCAGCCTCCTACCCAGGAGAAGCCTCCAAGTGGTGTGTATCTAGCAGCAGCAATTTTGTCTTGATGGTGCAAGCTCTCCATAAGACAAGTCAAAATTATGAGTTAGATTTCCCTGAGTTTTATACTGCTGCCTCTATCTTTCAGTATGAAGTTGAAAATAATTCCAATGATTAGGAGATTGTTCCCTCAAATCCTTATGATTCCCCAGTAATGGTACTTAACCATGCTCCATTCTGAAAAGGTGAGGAGAATGAACCAGAAGAAGAGTCCATAGACCAAGATAAAGAGACAAAGTAGGTATTGAATGAGGAAAAAATCTCTCAGTTGGTTAATGAAGAGAATGAAAATGATAATGACCCTTTGGATGAGGAGGAAGTTAGTGTTGAAGAAGTTCAGATGTTTCAGCAACCCATAAAGAAATATGATTTGAGGAACAATCCTAACAAGAGTCCACAATCTAGAGGTCCTCTTACTACATCTATTCCCCCAAATAATTTCACTACTCCACCAAATACACAAGCCAATAATAATCCATCTTACCCTCATGTTTTGACATAATACTTGTTAAAGGGAAACAATGTTGAATTATGAAAGGAAAAACAAACTAGTGGCTGCAAGGAAGCTCATGCTAATATGAACATGGAGCAATTGGGTGAATATGCGACTGAAGAATTTAGAAAAGTAAAGGTAAGTATTCCTACTTTTTGAATTATTAAGAGTCCTTGTTATTAGGAATTCTTTCTTGGGGTCTTTCAAATCAAACAAAACACCACAAGGAGTAACTTCCAATAAGGCAGTTGTTAGATCCTTTGTTCATAGGCATCTAAAGGCTAGGGCCAGGTCCCACCTACGGGCAAAGGGAAAGATAAAGATAGGAGTCAGGTTGCACAAGCTAGCACCCAGTTGAGCCTATTCCAAGGCAAGATGGAAACCCCTCCCTTTCTAATTTTTGTTCGTATATTTTGGAAGAATCTGCATAATTGTCTACTAGATTTAGGAGAATCTACAAATGTTATGCCTTCTGTTGTCTATAAAGCATTAGGTATTACCCCTATAGCTTCTCAAAGGAAGGTCACTCAATTAGACAAGTCAGAGGTATGTGTAGTAGGAGAGTTGAACACGATCCCCATGTAGGTTGCATTAGATCCGAGGGTGCAACAGGTGATCAACATTTAGGTTGTTGATATTCCTAACACCTATGGTTTGATTTTGGGTCAGGATTTCACTAAGGCATTAAATGGGTATACATCTACAGACCATTCTCACATGTGGCTAGCATGGAAAGGGGTCCCAAATCAGATCAGGATTGAAAGAGAGCCCAGAATGAAGTATGTAATCATTGAGTCTGGAATACTTCGAATGAGATATTAATATCAGAGGTTAGCATGGGGAATTATGTGTTGGCTACATTAGTCTCAGATTCAGAAGAGGTCTTTATGCTGTAGGGCCCCTGTTATGAATCTACATCAGAATTTAGTAGGTCTGAGGAAATATTTATGATGCAAGATGAGTCGATCAGTGATTCTAAAAAACTGAGTGAGCTAACAGATGAAATTAATTATCAAGAAGATAGGCAGCTCAGTTTGTTGGATAAATTTCAGGAGTTCATCCGGAGGTGTATGGAGAATCAGATCCAGTTGGGTAGGAGTATGAATTTTGAAGAATTATTGCTTCCTAATTAGTATCGAGTCCATGATGCTCCCCACTCTGAGTTGGAATGTCATGTATGTTAAACTGTTGTGGAGCAGGTACAAAAGTGCATTAACCTAATCCCAATTATCAGATTGAATATATTGGGAGAACAAAATAATGATAAGGGTAAAATTCCAATGCAACCTGAAGATCCTCCTATCTATAGTAAAATGAAAGATGATTCAAATAAATCAAGGACTGATGCTTGTTTGACGTTAAGGTTTAATGGATCCAAATCTAAGAAAGGTGCTAGAATAGGATTTGAATTGATTAGTCTTCAAGGTAAAATCTACTTCACTGTTCATAGACAACAATTCCAATGTACTAATAATTTGGCTAAATATGAAGCTTTAATCCATGGGTTGTTGATGGAATCAAGGAAAAAAGTTAAGATATTACAAGTTTTTGGAGATTTTGAGTCGGTAGTTAAGAAGGTGAGAAAATAGTATTCATGTCATGACAGAAGGATGACTAGTAATAGGCATAGAGTGTGGGATCTTATTGAGGGATTCAATGGTTTCAACATACAATTGATTCCTCAAAGTAAGAACCAAGTTGTAGATTCTCTACCACAAGTAGCTAGCACATTGCAACCTTTATCACTTTTCGAATTGAAGAAGTTTACTGTGGACCTCACTCTAGTACCTTCGGTACCTGACAATGTTACCAATTTCTAGTTACTTGAGGATGATAAGAATATTCTTGATTTCATCACAAGTTGTGATATGTTTTCTTCTCAAGTAATTGATTAGGTAGAGCCTCAAGAGGCAAAAATGGACCTGAGAGGGGTCATCAACTTGAAGACCAACACTATCCCAAGAGGTAAGGTGCAGTTAGAATGAAATTTTGATTTGGATAAGATAAAAGAATAGGAACAATAAGTAAAAAGGGAATCTCTCAGTAGTCAATGTGAAACATACAACATGAGAACACAAGATGACCTAAAGAACATTTTTATTTGTAAGGTATGTACTCTCGAAGAAAGGAGAGGGATTATTGATGCTATACACACATATCAAGATGTGATAGCTTGGATTTATGACTTAAAAACATATGATACTTCAAGAATTACACACACCATTCATTTGAAGTCAAATGTAAAACCATTCAGACAAAGAAAAAGACCAATTAATGCTCTATTATAACCCATCATTCAAAAAGAAGTGCAAAAGTTACTTCAGCATGAATTATATTTCTAGTGAGACATTCAACCTAGGTTGTGAATATGGTTCCTATGAGGAAAAATAATGGAGAGATCGAACTTTGTGTGGAATTTAGGAATCTTAATAGAGCATAAAAAAGAGATAATTACCTGGTTCCTTCACTAGATGAGGTACTTCAGATTGTCAATGGATCCCAAATGATTTCTTTTCTGGATACAACCAAGTCATGGTACAATATGAAGATAGGCCTAAAACTTCATTCATTATGAAATGGGGAACTTTTTCCTACTAAAGAATGCCTTTTGGGTTGATGAATGTTGGAGCTACATTCCAGAGGGCTATGGATATTTATTTTAAAGACATAATTGGTAAGTGCATCATTATTTATATGGATGATTTGATAGTATTCTCTAAGAAGTGAGGTAATCATATAGAAGATTAATGCAAAGTATTCCAAAGGTGTAGAGAGTGGCATCTCAATTAACCCAAAGAAGTACATTTTTGGGGTTATAGAGAGGAAATTTCTAGGACATATTATTTCAGAATAGGGTATTGCCATTGATCCTAAACAAATAGAGGCTATCTTGAAGATTTATCCTCCTGCAAGCAAAAAAGAAATGAAGTAATTCTTTGTGAAGATCAACTTTGTCAGAAAGTTCATCACTAGATTTGTGGAGATAGTAAAGCCCTTGAACACTATGCTAAAAAATGAGACCAAAGTGGAATGGAGTGCATAATTTAAGGAGGCATTTACAGAAATTAAGAAATCTTTTTCTAAGGCTCCAGTGTAGGCGAGTCTAGATTACGCTAAGCGTTTTTATATATATTAATTTTCTTCTCATGACTCTTGTGCTGGAATGTTAACTCAAAAGTCTGATCGAGGTGATGAGAACCCTATAGAATTAATGAGTACCCCTTTAAAGGATGTAGAGTTGAGATATCACAATGTAGAAAATCAGGCCTATGCTTTGGTCACAACAGTGAAAAAGTTCAAACATTATATTCTAAGGAATAAGGTTTTTTCCATAGTGCCTGATCCTGTGTTGAATTTGTTGCTAATTAAAAATGACCTAGGTGAAAAAAGAGATAAATGGGTAACTATATTAGAGGAATATGATATAGAGATTCAACCCATGAAATTAGTGAGAGGGAAAAGACTAACGAAGATAATGGTTGAGATAGTCCTAATCTCACAGCTCAACATTATCATCTCCAAGAGGTATCTCCTAGTGACTAGTATGATGAAATCATTTATTATTTATTGAACCAACGATGTCTTGATCACCTTAATACGGTTCAAAGGTGGGCCCTATGCCTAAAGAGTGGCATTTTTATGATGAAAGGGGGTTTCTTGTATAAGAAAAATCATGAGGGTGTGTATTTAAGATGTCTAGGGAAGGAAGAAGCTACCAGAGTGATGATTGAATTCCATGAAAGATATGGCATGGGCGATTGTTCTACATCGTCCACTTCCAATAAAATCATAAGGGTAGGCTATTATTGGCCTACTCTATTTAAGGATTCACACAACCATGTGAGTACTTTTCAAGTATGTCAAACAAAAACAAGTAAGGAAAAACATGCAACCCTTGCACTTCAACCGGTCATAGAGGTGATACCATTTGCACAGTGGAGAAAGGACTTTATAGGTCCAATTAACCCACCTTCTTCTATAGGCCACTGGTATATTATAACCATAAATGATTATTTTGAGAGATGGACTAAATCTCTTTCATGTAAGCAATGAAATTCTAATGTGGTAGTCAATTTCTTTGAATTAGGTATTATTAATCATTTTGGTTGTCCATTGTCTTTAGTTTGTGATAATGGTCTTGCATTTTCACCGCTAAAACTTTATAATTGGGCTTTTGATCATGGAATCATCATAAAATTTGCATCCAATTACTACCCTTAGGGTAATGGTCTAGTTGAGTCTTCCAATAAGAATATTTTGACAGTCATCTATAAGTTACTAGAGCAGAATCCTAAGGATTGGCACACGCAGCTTAGATTTTCTCTCTAGGTGAACCGTAACAGACATAAGGCAACCATAGAAACCTCTCCTTATCACCTAATGTATGGTTTGGAATCTGTATTCACCATCTAGTTGAAGATCCCTACCTTGCAATCCACTAATGAGTACTATGATGAGGAGGATAAATGTGAGGCCCTTTTGGTTGAGTTGTTACAACTTGAAGAGAAGAGAGATGAGGCCCTAGAAAACTTTTCCAAACACCAAGGCGTAGTGAAAAGATGCTTTGACATGAGAGCTAAGGTGAAATCCTTTAGAATATCCAACTTAGCTCTCTACTGGGATAAAGTGCATGACCATAAGGGGGAGCGTGGAAAATTTTATAAACTTTTCCTTGGCCCTTACCATATTTAAGAAATTTTTGTAGATAATGCATTTCGCCTGAAAACCCTCGCTGGTGAGGATGTTCTACTGCCTATCAATGGCCAGTATCTGAACAATTATTTCCAATCTTGAGTTGTTTACAACTCTCTCTTGTAAATAGTTAGAGTAGTTTTTCTTTCTTCTTTTCTTTTCTTTTTTGTTGTTTTTCTTTGGTTAGTGTAGGTTTCTTATCTTATTTTTTGTTAGCATAGGTTTTCTTTGGTTGGTTTTCCTTTCTGCTTTGTCTTTTTCTTTTGGTTTCTAGATTTCTTGGGACTGTTGAATCTGTATAATGGGCTGCTCACTTGGGGGTTGTTCCAGAAATTTGTTTTACAAAATCTAGTCAATTTTTTAGAGTTAAGTAGTGGAATTCCTTTATCTATTGTCCCGTGTACTTAGAATTAGAGTCACTTGTTTTGGCTGGAATTTGGAATATATTTGGATCTCACATTTCCACATAAATTTTAAGGTTTTTGGAATTGCATACGATTCTTGTGTAATTTGGTTAGGTGAAAAATCTTATATTCTGCTTTAGTGACACTGTGATCCTCATCCATGAGTGTGATTTTCATTGATTACAAGGTGAAAGGAAGGTTTAAAAAATAGAAAATTATGAAAATCGAAACAAATCATCACTTTATTAGTAGTATCCTAGTATCTCTACTGGGGATATAGATGCCTGAATGGAAGTAGAGCTATACTTGGGAGGGTCATAGAGATAACCTCACTAGGGCTATGGACACCTGACTTGCAATGAGACTTTATCTAGGTTGCTTTTGAAGTTACAACTTTTATGTAGCCCAACCAGACTTGTTTTGGTTCTTATTGCACCTAAGGAATGAGAAATGAATGCAAATACACACACTTGGACCCTGGTATAGGAAAAGGTCTCCTTGCTTGTGATTTATGAAGCTTTGTTTGTAGGTGACCTGATGTAAGGGCTGAAACCAAAGATTTTGGGTTCTTGATTCTAGTTTTTTCTTAAAAAAATTTGGAGCATTTCCCCAACGAAGTCACCATTTTTTGTGCACTTTTTGCACAAACGCCCCACTAAAAGTGGGGACCCTATTGCTTGTTTTTTTTTTCTTTCATTCTTGGTCTTTTGGCCCTTTGGTTTTGAGGATTTTGTTATCCTATTTGTGCAAATGCCCCTTGAGGGAGGCACTTTCAAAATTCTGCATTCTAGGATCCATCTCAAGTTTTTCTCTATTTTTGGGAAAATGCCCCTGGGGCGGAATTCCCTAGACACCATGGAAACTCGTCGGAGGCTACTTTGTTTTATTTTCCAAAAATTTCTTGACTTCCCAGAATTTTGCCTGGATCGAATTTTCTCAAGATTTTGTCGTGCCTTTGGATCCCCGGTTTCATTATCTTGTTGATGCATTTAAGTGTATTTGGTCTTGCAGTTTGTCTTTATGGAGTTTATTTTCATTTTGTGAGGAGGTTTATGTCATTTTCCTTATCGTGATTTTTGAGGAGTTTTATTTTTTATTGTTTCTGCTCAATTGTGCATGTGAGCTTGTGTTCAAGGGTTGCAATCGAGATTTCTTTTGATCAGTTTCTTCCTACCCTAATTTTTTGGTTCTCTTGTCGACTATCGCTACTTTAATTTCTTTGTCCTCATGGTATGTGCATACTACCCTACCTTTTAATGATAAAATTGAATCTTCTTTAAGGTTTGTGAGTATATGCTTTGAGTTAGGATATCGGTGTGGTATGGTCTTGTAGTAGTACTAGGGTTTTGATTGCTAGCTTGATGCCCTTCCTTTTGGCTCATGTCTCCTCTCCTTATGCATGATCATAAATCAAGCAGGTTTTCCCTTTCTTTTCCTTGTCTATTTTTGAGCTTCCTAGAGCTCTAGTTTAACCTGAAACTCCCCGACTTTTGATGAAACTATGTCCTAGAGAAGTGTGATTTATTGCTATCATTTCGATAATTGCCCTATCATTAGTTGAGTTGTGTGGGAAGAAACAATGAATTGAAATCCTAGTTGTGTTATCATGGCATTTTCCTAGGGTTTCTTTCCTTGAGATCCTCACTCTTGTTGAGTGAATCATATTGTTGATCGATTTTGAACTTGGGTTGTTTATCTTGTAGTATAATAAATTTGAATCCTAGGAGAAATCCCCAACTTCCTAATCATTTGAGAAAAATCTAGGAGAAATCTTGATGAAGTCAAATATTTTGGGTTTTCGAGTCCCTCGCAGATTTCATTTATCTAGGGATTTCCCCGAATTATCCATCGCTTTGTCGATTTCCCCAAAATGGGCTCAAAGTGTGAAAGTTCCATTGACTTCGTGAAATTTCATGCCCTCAAGATTTTCATAGAATTTCTTGGTCCCTTCATTTTTCTAGAATTTGCATATTGTTGTCATTTTTGCGGATTTCCGTCCCTAGTGGATTTTCCCAAGATTTCATTGAAAATGGAGAATTTAAAGAATATATGAAACTTTGGTAAATAATTATGAATCTCATGATTGATTTAAGTTGTTCTAAAACATATCATGTGATTTCTTGGTTAATTTGAGTGATCAAATGATGGATTGGAAGTTTTTTTGTGGTAATTTTGCTCGATTTCACCTAGCCCAAGGAATGGGCATATCATTTGTGATGGATCTAATTGACCTTTATTCTATGATGGATCTTATTTTGGTGCCTTTTTTGTATGTAGGTAGAATCAAGTTAGGCTATTGTTGGGTAGAGAAAGGGTAAGGAAATGAATCCAAATCTTGAGGGCTCATCTATCTTCGAGGAAAAAAGAGTGAAGATGGATTTGAAGAGAAGAGTCCCTAAGAGAAAGCTGACTTCCATTTGGTCAAGGATTACTAATACAAACTTTGGGCTATGGGATTATGAAGAATTCAAGGCAAGAATGGCAGAAAAAAATCTCTCCCTATTGGCTAGAAGAACATTAGAGTCTGGGTTGGCACATGTGGTTGGATTTCCTTCTAAAGTCTAGTGTTATGAGTTAGTTCTTGAATGTTTCAAACACTATGATGGGGGCACATAGAGGATAGTTGGTCCTCAAGGAAGAATTGTGGAAAATCTCAATCCTATGTCCATTTATCAAACCTTTGACATGCCTGAGAGGTCTCATGTTATGGCCTTTGCTATGGATGTAGCAAAAAAGTATTATGATGAAAATGCCATAAAATATCAACAGGTTGTCAATTCTTGGTTGGAGGAACCCAAGTCCCAGTTCTCCAAGTTACCTAAGTAGTTGTTCAAAATTAAGTTAAGGAGAATAATTCCAAGAGGGAGAACTCTACAATGTTGAGGCTGAAATAGAGAAATTTATACAGTCTCCTTTGGTGGCTTATGGTGATTCACCTGTAGGGGTCCATGAGGATAAATCTCCTCAGAATGAGGAAATATCAACCAAGATTCCCTCACCAGTACATGAAAAAGAGGATCATGACATAGGAAAAGAAGTTAGTTTATGAGGGATTGGTCCATTTCGAGCATTTTATCATATGCATTGTCAATCTTAGAATTATAGGTAGACTTAGAAATATCTTGGAAACCCTTATCTTTTGTTATTTCTTTTACTATCTGGGTTAGTTTTAGGCTTTGAAGTATCAACATATTGCTAGATCTAATAAATTTGAGTTTACTACTTTCTTGTAGTAAGGTCCCTTTGTGATTACCAACATTTTCACATTATCTCTTAGTTTTTTTATTTGCATTGTCAAGACCAGACATTAGAGACCTTGGGGTTATCTCTCTGTACATAGATATTTACCTTTCAAGAGAGATAGGATATCATATTTTGTCTGGGTTGTTGTTGTGTAGAAATAATCATCAACAAGTACCTGTGTTGAAGGTAGTGGAAGATGAAACAATATCAAATCTCTCTAGTTCTACCTATGATGAAATGGATCTAGCAACAAGACCTATAAAATACCTAGTTGTGAAGTATGCATCTATAATGATTGGCCACAAAATCTACTTCACCAATAGAGAGAAATCTATGTCTTCTACAACTATCTATAATGGTTATGATATATTTGTAAATGGTACAAGTTATGATCTATGTGAGCTTCTCAGGAAAACACTACTTGAGAACCTGAGGATGTCAAAAGAGAAGAAGTACCCATGTAAGTTTGGTTCTCTAATTGTATGTTTGTTATTCTATTCTTTGAGAATGCTTCCAAGAAAATTTGGAACTGTGTGTTGGGATCCATCTTGACCTGTTGCCCATTAGATTTTTGAGCACATGAGAAATGTGGGTGATGTGAAGAATGTAGAAAATTCCATGATGACATTGTTTCCAATGTTTAAGAAGAATATGAGTGAGAGACAAAATTCCAAGAAAGATTGTGGAGAAATACAAAAACGAAATTATATTTCATATATCTTGTAATGAGTGTATGATAGAAGTGATTGAACCCTAGACAATCTAGATTCAACATCTGGGATATGAAGTCTCAAAAGATAATGTTAAAGGATATGTGTAACTCTTTGTGAAGTTTCCTAAAGATATGAATGATCCTCAGATTGGGACTTATGTAGAAAAATCCAAGGAAGTTTACTTAGAGTAGCACAAAGATCAAAGTAAGAAAAATATGAAGAAAATTCTTAATCAATGTTTCACACTTGAGTAGTTAGCTCAAGAAAGAGCTATTCAAAGATAGAATTATACAAAACTACCCAATATATGGAGATCTAGTAGGACCTCTCCTTCTATATCAACTTCTGGACCAACTACAATGAAATTTGTGCCCAGCACTGCTGATAAAGGCAAAGTCTCAGCCCCTTCCAGACCTACTACTGGATCATGAAAAAGGAAGGGCGTTCCTTCGATATCCCCCATCAAAATAAGAAAAGAAAAGGCTACTAGAAAAACTAATATTAGCATTATAGATGATTAGGAGGAAGAGGAAGAAGACCCTTCTACAAGATTGAGAAGAAAGAGAAGGGTGAGTGCCTCCTCCAGTAAAGGTGCATCACAAGAAACCAACAAAGTTACAAATGTGTCATCTTCAGATGATGAACAATATCATTATGATGCAAAGAATTCAAAAAATTCCAAAAGAAATTCCATTGGACCCAGAACAGAAAAGCACCTCTCTAGTAAGGCCTAGTTCCCCTCTTAAACTTGATGTTTTGATAAATAATTTGGTGAATCAAGATGATATGTTGAATTCCACCATGGAAGTGTATAATTTAGTAGGAGAAGAGGATACAAAAACAATAATTCAAGCCATCATCAAATATTTTATCATTTTTGGAAGCCAAATGGGACAACATCATGTGTGATGTTCCTAAAAATTTATGGGAAATATTGAGGAAAAGGAGAGTAGAGGAAGTCTAATTAGAAGAGAAAATAAGAAAAAAAGCCTATAAAGAAATTGCACCCTCTCTAACTCTGGATAACTTAGAATATTTGAATAAGATTTTTGCTAAAAATTTCAAGGAGAAAAGAAGATTCAATACCCTGATGACAAGAGATAAGAAATAAATTAGAGAAATAAGGAAGGAACCAATAAGCATTATTAGGGACACTGTAAAGAAGTATGGCATGATTGGTGCATCCAGTTTGACTTATGAACCTAGAAAATAAACTTCTATAGAATTTGTGGAAAAAAATCCTCTGATGTTGCTAATGATAGTGAACCTTTGGAAGTGAATGACAATAATGTTCCTCCATAAATAGGTAGTATAGATGTTCTACCAAAAATCAATATTGCCAATGAGAATCTAGAAAATGAAAAAAATGTTGAAAAATTTGTTGCAAAAGTTCATATTTCTACCTCTTCGGTATACCCCAGAGAAGAAGAAGAGAAAAATAATTAAGAAAAATAAGAAGAGAAAATTGAAGAAGATAAGGTAGAAGAACCAAAATATGAAGAAATCAAAATGGAAGAGAAGAATGTAGAAGATGAGAGTGCAAAAAAGGAGAATGTTGAGGAAAATAAAGTAGAGGAGGAAGTAGAAAATAAAAATATGGAATCTATTGATATTTGTGGAAATAATAAAGAAGTATCCCAACAAGTGGTAGAATCATAGAAGTCTACTAGAGAATCCTCCTCCGATGATGACGTTTTGAAGGGGTTCTGGTCAAAGAAGATTAGATTACAACTGGTAATTCCTTTGGAACTCCTACAACTTCCAATGAATGAAGGTCATGCAGACCTAAAAAATATTTCCTCGACACATAAATTGGTGTTAGGTGATGTATTTCATGCATCTGGTAGGAGAGAAATCTTAGAAATGCATCAGAAAGGAATTGAGCTTATTTAAGATGCCATTAAGTCCCTACAAGATGTTACTCCAAATACATATCTTTCTCTAGTTGAGAACTTGAAACTTCTATTGGAATCCTTCAAGGAGCATGCTACAAGACTTGTTGAGAAAACAAAATAGGATGCAAAGGAGAAGTTGAATGAGAAAAAACTATTGATCCTTCATGATAAATGTTCCCCAACACATGCCAATGTAGAGAAGAGCCTTGAATTTTTGAATGCTTGTGAAGCTAAAGCTAATAATGTGTTTACATACTATATAAGGTGGCCTGATGCCACTCAAAGCATGAAAGATCTCATGGAATCCATCAATTCCTAGTTTACCACTGTCTCTGACACCTATAATGCATCAATGGGCAGTGATAGTTCAGCTTGGAATGCTATTTTTGTGCACAAAGAAAATTTATTTATGCTACAGAAGTAGAAGGAAGAGATAATCAAAAAATTTGGCTTGCTTGGTGATAATGTGAGAATGGAGTATGCCCTGGTAGCTAATTATTTGGCTAATGCTAAGAATTTGGACAAGATAAATCTGTCTCCAGATACTTTGAATGAAGTTGAAGAAAATATTAATACTTTAGAATATTTGAACAAGTTGTTGGTATCTTCTAAGAAGAGTTGGGAGGGTGGAAAAAAGGCCTAGCAAAGCATTCTATAAGAACTAAAAAATTCTCCCGCCTCTAGGTAAAACCTTTTTTTTCTCTATTTTTTTTTTTATTACATGAGATAACTCTTGAGGGGGAGTATAGAAGTTTGATTCCATTTGTCTGAACATTTCAGACCATGTGTATATATGTTTCCTATTTTTTTTCTGTTATTCGACCTTTGTCCTTGATGTCAAAGGGGGATAAGAGGAATGAGAAGTAAACCATAGTTTTTAAAAATTTTGTATATTCTATTTGGCACATGTTGTCATCAATGACAAAGGGGGAGATTTTTGGAAGAATTAAGAAGATCATATCGCTTGTTTAATTTTTTTTTATCATTGATGTCACCATGATTTATGGATTGCAATTAAGTCACATCTATCAGTGTTCTAAACTAGTAACACATGACTAGCCTCTGTTATTTTTCTCTAGAATCCTCTCTGGTAAATAGATGCTACTTCGGTTTTGAGGAATAGGACTATGACTTAGAAGTGGATATATAAACAAGAACTCATGAGCGTAGTTGTTCATGGTCATCTCTAGTATCATCTTTTTATTTACAATTTTTCTATTAGTTTTATTATTGGCTGACCTATCAAGCGGATAAAGATGTAATGGATTACTTTTTGGTTGTATATACCATGCTGACAAGCTACTGCATGCCACATGTTTGAATTATTTATTGAGAATATTTTTCATGTCGACCTAATTGTAATCCTTGACAATTAGATATATATACAAGATGTTTTTTGTAGAGTTGAATAGAGAGATGTGGATTAGATAGAGCGAATATTACCAGACTACAAATGGGAGCAAAAACAGAAAAGTGTAATCTGTTGGCATGAGAATTCATTTGAACTACAAAGGAATTGAATCAACACCTAAGGTGTATCTCTATCAGTTCATTTTCACAGTTAGCTATTTTGTTACTTCATTTTTGTAGGCAGTGAGCCTCCCTTTTTGGATAGTGATTCTTGGCAGTGAGCCACCCTTTTGATTATCTTATAACTGTTTATACTATATTTTGAGTTAATCCTCACCATGGTTATTCCCACTCTGGGTTTTCCATATAAAAAATTTGGGTGTCTCTTGTGCATTGTGTTCATGTTCTATTGATAAACCTGCTTATCTTAATTATCATATGTTTTGGATTGATTGGATGGTATTTGTTTAATAAGTTTAAGAATATACTCAATCACCCCCTTCTCAGTATATTGGATATTTAACATATAACACCCCACAAGGTTTGGTTCAACAACAAGCTTCACAAAATTTTCAAAATCAAGATCCCAATGCAATGCAATATAAACATGGTCCTTCATATACACAAATTCCTCGACAACAAAACCTTGTTCCACAATAAAATATTTTTCCACAACAAAAAACATGAATCTAAAATATCAAAAAAATATTGTTCCTCAATAATAAACCTTGTTCCACAAAAAAACATTGTTCCACAATAAAATCTAGTTCCAAAATAAAAAAATATAAATCCACAATATCAAAAAAACCTTGTAGCTTAGTAATATAATCTTGGTCCATAATAAAAAAACTATTTTCCTAAACATAAAAATGTTAACCCTCAATATGTATAAATAAATCCACAAGATTTGAATGCTACTCAACTATATCAATACAACGCTTCTCAAGGACCAGGATTTTCTTCACATACACATAATGTCCTTCAAGGTTCAATATCATCCTCCACAAGGTACACAAGGAAATGAGATAGCATTAAAAATTTAGAACATGAATCAAACCCTGTCAAAATACCCAAATAATAAACTATGAGGAACCCCAATTCAAACCCCCTTGGTACAACAAGAATGACTATTGTGAATTTCATAGAACTAAGGGACATAAGAAAAATAACCGCATGAAACTAAAGAAACTTATACAAGATCTAATTGATAAGGGATACGTTGATATTGAACATCATCCTAGAAATTTTGGTAACAAAGACATGGGAATATACAAGGATCCTATCCCCTATCACAATAAAGTAAATGAACAAGGAAAGGGAAAGGATTAAAATAAATCCAATTACAATTATGACCACATAGTGAGAGTTATATTTGAAGCCAATTACAATTATGACCATATAGTGGGAGCTATATTTGGAGCCAATGACCATATTGTAGTTGTGACTATAATTGTTGAAAATATTGAGTGTACTGTAACTACATGATAAGAGAAGATTAAAATCTAGGGAGCCACCCCATAATCAAAAGTTGTTCCTAAACCTCTAAAATTTAGTTACAACCTTGTTGATCATCTTAAAAAAAATCCAACATAGATTTCCATCCTCCAACTTCTTACAATATCCCTAGCGCATAAATAAGTTCTACATAAAGCTCTCCTAGACTCATTAGTGTGTAATGATATAAAAATTGATTAGTTCCAAGCCATGGTGGGGGACATTTCTTCCACTCACCACCTTGTATTTTCCAAAATGGATCTTCCATTACACACCTATCATAACCAAGCTTTATATCTTGAATTTTTCACCCATAAGCATAAAATAAAGAGAGTATTCATAGATGGTGGCATAAGCCTAAAAATTTATACCTCAAAATTGGTAAAATAGTTGGGATATTGTAGTGAGTTTATATAAAATAAAAGGAGTATTATAACTAGAGCTTATGATGATAATGAAAGAGACTATGAAGGCACTATTAGACTTCCTATACAAGTGGGTCTTGCAATAGTTGAAACAACTTGTCAAGTACTCGATCTTGAGTTTCCCTAAAACCTTCTCTTAGGATGCCCTTAGACTCATGCAATGAAATCCATCCCATTGACATACCATCAATGCTTGAAATTCCCTTACTATGATAAGAAGGTCACTATTTATGTGAATTCATAACCTTTTCATTATTGTAAGAACTTATAAGAGAAATATTCAAATATATTCCAAGTTCCTAGTAATGATATCTCCTTTTGGTCATTTAAATATGTTGATCCTACTTCTCTACCCTTTTCATCCTTTGGTCCATCATCCTAAGTAAATCCTCCTAAATCCTATCTCTAGATCCAAGTGCTAGATAATGGTTGTAGGGATTATCACATAAAAGAATCCCTTTCTATGGGAAAACTTTTTGTTATCACCTAGATCTTATGGAAAGCTCTAGGAAATAAAGTAAGCACAAACCAAAAATATTAACTTCAAACCCACAGTCTTCTCTAAATGGGGAGATTTAAGAAAATAAGTCATAGAAGAAGATGTTTCTACTTGGTTGTATAAAGAAGAAGAAGAGCATGACCTAGAACCTATCCCCTTTGATAGAAATAGTAAATGATTTCAAATTGTTAAGACTATAGGATTCATAGGAAAATGTGTCCTAGGAATAAATTAGCAAGGTATGAAAGAGCCTCTTATCTCAGATAAATGTAAAAATAATAGAGGACTATGATAGGGCTCATTAGACAAATCAATCCATATCACTAAAAACACCATTTATGAGAAAGTTTCTTCCTCTGTTGTGGTTAAGACATCAAATGACAATGAATCTATTGATGCCATATCTATGCATATCACTAATGTATTCAAGAATTAATTTATCAATACCATCACTACCCTATCCTTTGACCAACCATCTAAGAAACATGAAATTCAACTTGTTTACCCATAATTGATAGACTGGGACCAACAACGACTACCCGTTCTAAAATTATTCCTAAACAATAAAGCTATTGCTAATTTTATGGGACTAAGATATGGTATACCACTTGAGGACCATAAGGTATGATGTTACATTGAGCTTGGAAAAGAAAAACAATCAAAGAGACACAGGAGAGAAAAACTCACATCGAGAACACATAAAAGGTTTTTTCAAAAACATTGATAAATGATAGAATATTGGTATGTCGAAGAGACATAACCTAATCAAAGGGAAATGGCCATAGTTCTCATTAAAATTTTGATGACAAAAATAAAAAGAAAGAAAAATAGTAATAACCTGAGGTAGAGTTATCACAAATACTTTTTGTTGTGCTTGTTTTGCACACACGCCCCGTTCAAAATGGGGACCCTCTCTTTTGTTTTGTCTTTCCAAGTCGTTTTGTTCTTGCCTCGTTTTGCATGCCCCTCATTTTGAGTGCCCCTCATTTTGTGTGCCCCTTGTTTTGGTGTCCTAGTTGGTCAATGTTCCCTTCCAAGTCTCATTTTTGGTTGACCATATTTTTCCCCTAAAGTATAAAATTGCTAAGTCTTGGTTTTTTTGGGCTTTGCCTCCCAGCTTGCTTGTTTCACTTTTTCCTTCATTTTTGACTTTGGGGACAAGTTTCCCATATATTTGGGATGTTTTTGTGGTGCCTAAGTAAACTACCAAAGTTTTGTTAAGTTTTGGGAAGTTGCAAAATTTTCGTTTCGGAACATCCGAGAACTTCGTTCATCCCCGGTTGTTCTAGGATTCTGTCTCCGGAATTCTATTTCCAGGATTCCACCTCTAGAATGTCGTTTCTAGGATTCCAACTCTATTTTTCCATTTCTTCCATCCATTTTCCTTAGGTATTCTGGCTTCCAGAGCTTGGCCCCTCTATGGCTATTTCCGGGATTCCACCTCTGGAATTCTGTTTCTACGATTTTGCCTCTGAAATGCCGTTTCTGGGATTCCATCTCTATTTTTCTATTTCTTCCATCCATTTTCCTTAGGCATTCTGGCTTCTAGAGCCCACCCCCTCTGTGGCTGTTTCCGAGATTCCACCTCTAGAATGATGTTTCCAAGATTTTTTCACCGTTTTTCCGTTTCTTCCATCCATTTGCCTTAGGCATTCCAGCTTCCGTAGCCCGACCCCTCCATGGCCGTTTCCAGGATTTTGCCTCCGGAATTCCATTTTCGAGATTCCGCCTCTGGAATTCCATTTCTGGGATTTTGTCTCCATTTTTCCTTTTCTTCCATCTGTTTGCCTTAGGCATTCCAACCTCTGAAGCTCGGTCCCTCCATGGTTGTTTCCAACATTCCACCTCTGGAATGCCATTTCCGGGATTCTATTTCCAGGATTCCATCTTCGAAATTCCATTTCTAGGATTCCGTCTCCATTTTTCCATTTCTTCCATCTATTTTCCTTAGGCATTCCGATTTCCAGAGCCTGGCCCCTCCATGGCCATTTCCGGAAGTTTGTCCCTCTTTTGTCATCCGAGAACTCAATCCGTCCCTGGCCATTCTGAAACCCGGCCCCTTTGTGGTCTCCTAATCCAAAAATTTTTTTGACCCAAATGCTAAAATTGGATCTTATCCTCTTTGGACCTTTCAAATTCCAAATTTACAGCCAGGAGATACCATCTAGAGTTCCATGCTTTGTCCGTTGTTTTCAAAACAATATTTTGGCCTCTCGGTCCAAGATTGTTCAAATGCTCTCCAGTAAATTGCTAATGGAAATTCAAACTAGATATTATGATGTTTTGATAATGAATGAATGGATCTAGCAAGGATTTTCCAAGATTTGATTAACATTTTCCTTGATTTTTGTATAAAATCACTTATGACACTTCATGCATGCAGGTTCCAAGAAGCCTACCACGGGTCCGTCAGGAAACCCATTGAGAAAGTTGAATAAGGAAAAGCATGTGGCTCCTATCACCATTCATTTTATGCCCACTTCTCCTTGTGGTGCACATAAATAAGGCCGACATCAGAAGAAGGTGTATGCCAAGGAAGTCAATGACAAAATGCAAGGGGGGTTGTCTTGCTTTTCACCAAATGATGATGATCTTTGGGGGTTGCTCGCTTGAATCAGGGGCAACCAATTCATTGATGCCAATTGTTGACTTACCCATTTGATCCAATGAATAATGTTGCAATTCCATCGGGAGGAAGCAACTTTTAGGCATTTTCAGCTACAATAAAGGTGAAATCAGCTAGAAGACAAAACTACTATAGTGACTGGCCACTACAAGATAAAAAAGGAAAAAGACAAAGACGTATTTTAAATTTTTTAATATTATGGGGTAGGTGAAGCCCTAATGTAATTGAATCTGAGCCACACAATGCAAATCAATCCTAGTCATTCATTTGGGCTTTGGAAAATTAAAAATAGGGGTCTTCCCCTCATTTGTAAGGGTTGGAGAGCTATTGTAAAAACATCATGCAGCAATAGAAAACAACATTACATTATCTATGGGTGTTACTTTTGAGTTTTCTCATTATGTGTGCATAGTTATACCTTCCAAGTTAATTTTAGTTGTATTTTCTTGAATGGAAGTGGTAATGGTGATTGTTGTTCCAGTATTTGATGAATTTCTAGCCCATAATTTTGGCACTTGTTGATGACAAGCTAGTGTTCAAAGTTATCCCGGGCTTCTTTATTTGATTGCTGCAACTTAGTTCACTTGCATGTTCATGACGTGTGCATGCAAACTGAAAATCTGCAGTCCTTAGAAGATTGCACTAGTTTTGTCTACTGTATGTTTCTCTTGGCCAAGCAAAACCCAATTTAGGGAGTTTGTCTACTGTAGCAACCTCCATGATCACTATTCATTCATACTTTCAGATCTAGGAACCTTCTCTCTTCCTTGCCCTTTTTTCCCATTTTTTAATAAGTAACCTTAGGCAAGGTTCATTGCACATTATAAAGCTAAATCCAATGTTGAAATGGAGTTCTAGACTACTATTTGAACCTACAACAAACACTCAACAACTTCCCCATCTTAAGAAATCCATTTGCAGATCCAAATTCCCTGCTTTGTAACTCATCCATAAGTCCACCTTGTGATTCTAGAAAATCACATCAAACAACTAATATATTCCAAGCATCATCAAGACCTAACATCCAAGATACCTTGGGATAATGTTCTGCAATTTGATTGTGGAAGGTTTTCTTTCAAGAGAGGTGATGCACCTACACACTACCTATGTTGAGAAGTGCATTAAAATACCATCAATAGAACTAGCGCTAGAGAGAGGGCTAACATGTTGAGGCTACAAATATGAAAGTTGGAAATCGATAAGAGCACTTTCAAATAAGAAATCTGAGATAGAGAGATCTCTTTTAATGCTGAAACATAAAATCAAAAAATTTTGAAGGCAAAAAGAAGCTGAGTCAAAATGGATCAGCACGTGCAAATCAGCATCACTCAGCTACATGCAAATTTAAATAGGAGATTGAGAAGGCCATTGCAGAAATATGCATTGGTAGATAAGTGTAGGATCCATTGCACTTGTAGCCACAATGAATTGGAGTGTCTAACCTTCTTGAGCAAAATTGAAAGAGTATTACAAGGAGAGATTCCCTTTTGGGAAATATATCAGCCTTTAGCCCTTGCAGAACCAAAGGAAGAATTGACAACCATGGAAGCCAAGGAATTTGAAGAGTTGATCCAAGAATGTTTGGGCAGAAAAGATGAACCAAGATTGGAGGAAGTACTAATGTCAAGTTGGTGCAGATTTCACAATGCACCACATTTTGAATTTACTTGTTCGTCATGTGCAAGCGTCATCACCCAAGTCAAAGGAAATTTGAACAAGTTGGAGCAGCCAACTATCAATAAGAATGAGTCATCCCATGGGGTAGGAAATCTATTAGCATCTAGGGGACAACACCTTCAAGAAAAACTAGGAAATCCACCACAAACTAGTGTTGGGACAACAAACACTGAAGCTAAAAATCAAGAGGAAGAAGTTGATTTTCTTAGGAAAAAATAAAGCTTTGGTGAAGGTTTACTAGGAATGGATTTGAAAAGCCTCTCCTTCATCACTAAAGGGAAGTCCTCCACTCAGGAAGATGAGCCATTGGCATTTTAGGATGAGGAAATTAATTTTGCAGAAGTGTATGTTGGGGCAGCCAATGAAGATGCTGAAAATCAGCAAGAGGAGGAGGTTGATAGCCTTAGGATAGCAAAAAATGATGATGAAGGCATAACTAAAATTATATTGGATGACCTCTCCTTCATCAATGATAGTGACCAAGAACCTGAAAATTAAGACTTGGAGGAGTGGGAACAAATACAAGTTGCAGTTGTTCACTACCAGATTTTCATTTCAAACGACGATGAGAACCCAATCATGGATAGATGTAATGAGCTATTGTCAAGGCTAGCAAAGGATTGGCCTGAGCTAAAATGCCAGGAGGATTTGGAGATATTGCTGCTACCAAATTGGTGCAGGTTCCATGATTCATCACACTCAGATTTCACATGCGAGCTATACCAAGAAGCCATCCAACAAGTTAGAGAACAAGCAAGGTAGCCAAGCACACCACCTCCTATAGTTTCTTCATGAACAAAATTTAAGGACCAAGAGCTCAAGCCAAGTAATGACTCAACTGGGGGTATTCCTCAAGAGGATGTTGGGATAGCAATAGAAGAAGGACATAAATATAGTCTCGAGATTTCAAGTGATGTAGTAGATCAAACATGAATGTTGTCCACTAGTCATCAAGAATTTCTTCCTTTTGAAGAACATTGTGCACCATGGATGATGGGCTTCATGGTGATTCCTTGGAGGGAGATTTCATGGTGGATTTTGGCCCCCTTGATGAGGTTCCATCAATTGATGACTTCTTTCCATTGGGATTTATACTACGGTGATATGCTCATGCCTGGGAAGAACACATCCTAGAAGATGATAGCAATGAAGGCATACTCCTTGAGCCTCTGAATGGTGATGCACTAGAGTTTCCAGATTGAGAGAGGGGTTCCTTTTCCATTTATAGTGAGCAAGGGGAAATGAGTGAACATCATGATGAGTTGCATGAATAGAAAAGAGAAGAAGACAAAGGCGGGGGTGATAAGATAGTTTCCAATAGAGATGAAGCACCCAGTTGACTACAAGATGCAACTCGGAGTCCTGCCATGATCCTTATTGATCCTCCTTCATATTTAGATGGCTGCAATAGGATAGATTCATACATTTCATCATCCCATGATATTGAGCATCATGAAGATAAGTTTGACACTTGGGATAGGAAGTGGGACAACGTGTTTCTTTTTGAGGATAAAAATCATGTGGATGCTCGGTTTGCAGAAGATCAATGAGATGAAGTACTTTTTTTTTAAGAACTGCCAAGGGGGATTGTTGATCCCACACAAGACATGGAAGAAGTGTTTGCTGCCCCATTCTCCCTACCTTATGCAAACTTGATTCTTGAGATGATGCACCCTCCACCATGCCTGCCCGAGGTTGCTAATGCAAAGACTGACAATGTGGTGCTCACTCTCAATTGTCAAATGCTTCCACCTCCATGTGATGAAATCCAGGTTCTATCCTTCCTTGCTCTTGTTAATTTTCATAGTTGCACTTATCATTTTGATTATGAGAATGAGGAAAAATGGACATGTTTATGGATTAATCATGGGTTTAATGAGCCTCCTCAATTTTTGATTCTTCGTGATGTTGGGGTAGAATTTGAATTCTTCCATATTGAATTTATTCCCTCTGAATATAAGGATAAATATGCATGGTTGAGAAATATAACGATTGCTCATTTGCTTGTACATGCATGGAAAAATCCGATGGGCATGAGTGTCCTCTCACCTTACCCAAACATAGTTCTTTGTAAATATATTTGTACATAACTCATTTTGAGTAGTGTAGGTTTCTTGTAAATAATTTGTTTTTCCTGCTTTATTAGGTTAGTTTTTTTGTTGTAGGTTTCTTTCTTTAGAGTATTTTCTTCGTTGTTTTCTTTGATTGTCCTGCTTTGGTTGGTTTTGGTGTTTTCTTTTTGTTTTCTTTTGTTTTCTTTGTTTGCTCTCTCTTTGTTGTTGCTTTTCTTGGGATCCCTCTATTTTTGGCTGGGTGCATCTATGCGCACAACAACCATTCTTCTTGCCTGGTTTTGTTTTATGTATTTCTTTGTCAAACTCTAATCAAGTTTTCAGAGTGGATGGTGAGGATCTTCTATTAGTATCAAGCGATCTAGATGTTTGATTCAAAGTGGATAAGTCATTGGTTAGTCTTATTCTGAAGTATTCTGGAATCTTATATCTCTAACATATTTTAAGGATGTGATGGTCACTGTAGGTCCTTTGTGATGTCTAGTTAAGTGAAAAATCTAAAATTTTGCTCCAGCGCCACTATCATTCTCAGCCCTGAGTGTGAGCTTCATTGCTTGCAGGTTGAAATAAAAGAACTTAAAAGAGAAAAGAAACACAAGAAAGAAAGTAAAATATTGAAAATCAAAAGAAGATAAATTCAACTTTTCAGGGGTGTACGAGGAAGTCTACCAGGGCTATGGACGCCCGACCAGCAGTAGAGCAATGTTTGGGAGAATCACAATGACAACCTCATCGGGGCTATGGATGTTTGACTAGCAACGAGGCAATGTCCCAGATGCTTTTGGAGTTAGAATAAACTAGGTAGCTTAACTTGATGGAGCTTGGGTTCTTGCAGCAACTGAAGGATGAGAATTAACACAATTACACACACTTGGATTTTCAGCATATTGAAGGTTGGGTTAACTAGTGGTTTTGATCCTTTGGTTGAGCGTCTGGCTTGTTTTCCCTAGCATGAAGGTCGAAACCAAAGATTATGGGTTCATGATTCGAGTTTTTCATCAAAACGCTCTAGAGCATTTCCCATAGTGAGTCGCCATTTGTTGTGCTTGTTTTGTACACACGCCTCGTTCAAAACGGGGACCCTCTCTTTTGTTTTGTCTTTCTAGGTCATTTTGTTCTTGCCTCGTTTTGCATGCCCCTCATTTTGAGTGCCCATAATTTTGTGTCCTACTTGTTTTGGTGTCCTAGTTGGTCAATGTTCCCTTCCAAGTCTCATTTTTGGTTGACCATATTTTGCCCCTAAAGTATAAAATTGCAAAGTCTTGGGTTTTTTGGGCTTCGCCTCCCCACTTGCTTTTTTCACTTTTTCCTTCATTTTTGACTTTGGAGACAAGTTTCCCATAGATTTGGGATGTTTTTGTGGTGCCTAAGTGAACTGCCACAATTTTGTTCAATTTCGGGAAGTTGCAAAATTTTCTTTCCGGAATGTTCAGGAACTTCGTCCGTCCCCGGCTGTTCTGGGATTCCGCCTCCATAATTTCTTCCATCCATTTGCCTTAGGCATTCCGGCTTCTAGAGCCTAGCCCCTCCATGGCTATTTCCAGGATTTCACCTCTGGAATGTCTTTTTTAGGATTTCGTCTCCATTTTTCTATTTCTTCCATCTGTTTGCCTTAGGCATTCCGGCTTTCGGAGCCCAGCCCCTTCATGGTCATTTCTGAGATTTTGCCTCTGGAATTCCATTTCTGGGATTCCGCCTCCAAAATTCTATTTTCGGGATTCTACCTCCAGAATTTTGTTTCCAAGATTCTGCCTCCAGAATGCCATTTCCGGGATTCCGTCTCCGTTTTTTCATTTCTTCCATCCATTTGCCTTAGGCATTTCGGCTTCTAGAGCTCGACCCCTCCATGGTGGTTTCCAGGATTTCACCTTGGGAATTCCTTTTCCAATATTTTGTCTCTGGAATTCCATTTCCAGGATTTCATCTCCATTTTGTCATTTCTTCCATCCATTTGCCTTAGGCGTTCCGGCTTCTAGAGCCCGGCCCCTCCATGGCCATTTTCGGAAGTCCGTCCCTCTTTTTCCATCTGGGAACTCAATCTATCCTCGTCCATTTTGAAACCTAGCCCCTATGTGGTCTCCTAATCCAAAATAAACTTTGACCCAGATGCTAAAACTAGTTCTTATCCTCCTTAGACCTTTCAAATTCCAAATTTGCAGCCAGGAATACCATCCGGAGTTCTATGCTTTGTTCGTTGTTTTCAAAATAGCATTTTGGCCTCTAAGTCCCAGATTGTTCAAATGCTCTCTAGTAAACTGCTAATGGAAATTCACACTGAATATTATGATGTTCTGATGATGCATGAATGGATCTAGCAAGAATTTTGCAAGATTTGATTAAAATTTTCCTTGATTTGTGTATAAAAGCACTTACGACACTTCATGCATGCAGGTTCCAAGAAGCCTACCTTGGGTCTGTCAAGAAACCCATTGAGAAATTTGAATAAGGAAAAGCATGTGGCTCCTATCACCATTCATTTTATGCCCACTTCTCTTCAGGGTGCACATCAATAGGGTTGGTATCAGAAGAATTTGTATGCCAAGGAAGTCAATGACAAAATGCAAGGGGGGTTGTCCTACTTTTCACCAAATGATGATGATCTTTGGGGGGTTGCCCGCTCAAATCAAGGGCCACAAATCCATTGATGCCAATTGTCGACTGAACCATTTGATCTAATGAATAATGCTACAATTCCATCAGGAGGAAGCAACTTTTAGGCATTTTCAACTACGGTAAAGGGGAAATCAGCTATAAGACAAAATTGCTATAGTGACTGGCCACTAGAAGACAAAATAGGAAAAAGAAAAAGATGTATTTTAAATTGCTGAATATTGTGGGGTAGGTGAAGCCCTAATGTAATTGAATCTGAGCCACACAATGTAAATTAATCCTATCCATTCATTTGGGCTTTGCAAAAGTATAAATAGGGGTCTTCCCCTCAATTGTAAGGGTTGGAGATATGTTGTAAAAACATCCTGCAGCAATAGAAAGCAGCATTGCATGATCTATGGGTGTTAATTTTGAGTTTTCTCATTATGTGTGCATGGGTCTACCTTCCAATTTAATTTTAGTTGTAGTTTCTTATATGGAAGTGGTAATTTTGATTGTTGTTCTAGTATTTGATGAATTTACAGCCCATACTTTTGGCACTTGTTGATGACAAGCTGTTGTGCAAAGTTAGCCTGGGCTTCTTTATTTGATTGTTGCAACTTAGTTCACTTGCATGTTCAAGACGTGTGCATGCAAACTGAAAATCTATAGTCCTTAGAAGATTGCACTGCTTTTGTGTAACTGCAGGTTTCTCTTGGCCAAGAAAAACCTATTTTAGGGAGTTTGTCTATTGTAGCAGCCTCCATGATCACTTTTCATTCATACTTTTAGATCCGGGAACCTTCTTTCTTCCCTACCCTATTTTCCCCTTTTTTAATAAGTAACCTTAGGCAAGGTTCATTGCACATTATAAAGCTAAATCCAATGTTGAAATGGAGTTCTAGACTGCTATTTGAACCTACAACAAACACTCAACAACTTTCACATCTTAAGAACTCCATTTGCAGATCCAACTTCACTGCTTTGTAACTCATTAGTAATTCCACCTTGTGATTCCAGCAAATCAAATCAAACAACTGATATACTCAAAGCATCATCAAGACCTGACATCCGAGAGACCTTGGGATAGTGCTATTCAATTTGATTGTGGAAGATTGTCTTTCAAGAGAGGTGATGCACCTATGCATTACCTGTGTTGAGAAGTGCATAAAAACACCATCAACACTTTCCAGTATCAAAGAGAAACACTCATATGTATCTTTGACATTCTAAAAAGGAATCAAAGACATATCGAAGAAAGGATAGAATATCAATGACAATAGTCTTAGTCTCTTTGACATAATGAAATAATTTCTCACTCGGTTGACATGACTAATGAAGCCATCAAAGAGATAATTGAAATTAATATAGCTATTGATTAGAAAGGTGGTGTGAGTGTCATTTATGAGCCAGAGCTAGTCCAAGTGTGCTAAATCTTGATATATCTAACTTGTAAGATCTTGAAATCATAGTAAATTGTAGCTAAAAATTGAGGAGGTGGATTTGGGCGATAGTGAGAAATGCAAAGATGATGAGATTGATTCAAGTATTTGAGGCCCACCTCAAGATATTCTATGAAATTTTTCTTGAAGTATAGTGTAGATATGGTTTTAAAATGGAAAGAACACCAAAAAAATTGAGACTAGGCCACTGAATCAAGTTCTAATCAAACAATTCTCTGGTTCTGGGCCAAATTCTAGGACAACCCAATTGAATGTGTCATGTGACAAATTGGAAGATAAACATAAAATCCTTAGATATGTGTGAATGACATAGAGAAGCTATGACGTATTTATATAACACTATAGGAAGAAGTATTGGCACACACTTGTATCAAACCCATGGAACTTGAACTTGGAAAAGCTTATGGTGCCCAACATGTTTGGTAACATCCAATTGGTTAAAGCATTAGCTAAAAACTATAACCCTAAAACAAGGTCAATTCATTCTTGTGATGGCTCACAATTTATCATCATGACATGAGATTACATTTCTATGGTTTTTCAACTAGACGCATCAAAGAAAATGTAACTAAGGATAAGGGATCTATTGGAAGAGTATCGAACCATGGACACAAGTTACAAGACATGGAAATTACCTTTGCACAAGCCAAGAAATGTTGGGAATCAAATTAAAATATTTTCTAGTAAGAGAAACCCCTATTTTTCGTGGATTCATTTGAAGAGTACTATTAGTACACTTATTATTCATTTTTCTTGATCTTAGGAGTAAATGCCCCTATTGAGATGGTCATAGCTCCCATGGTTTTAGCAGTTGATGTCTAGAGTCAAGATACTATATCTTATGATTATGTAGAGTACTTATGTAATATCATTAATACCACACTCACTTCCATCAAAAACAATAGTGATGTTATCAACATCAAATAGTACACCCTACTCATGCATATGTTATTGTATGAAGGATAAGAAATGGGCATATGCAAAGAGGAGTTGAGGATTAAGTATTTGGATAATGATGAAAACATAAGACTAGTTCAAATGTGGACCTCTATATGGGATAGTAGATGCGAGAGATCCCACTATTTTTTATTTTGAAGAGTATTTTATGAAACCCTTGTACAAACTCCTAGGCCATAATTATGATTACAACTTGTCTCTAGAGATACAAATATTTCTTAGACAAAAGGAGAAAAACCTTGAAGGAAGGATAAAACACAATTGGGGGGACCGATATGCATTTGAGGCAGCTCCATTCTTGCTTCCTAAAATGGTGCCTAACAAGGTTTCATACTTGAAAATTATGAGGCAATTGGACTATTCATACTATATTCACATCAAGAGCTATGGAAGAAAATCTTTCATGCCTTCTACTTTGTGTTTCTATGATTTTACCATCATTTCTGATAAAGGGTATGATTTAGCTGGTAGAATATAGATTATTATGGCATTCCATTGGGAAGTAAGAGGGAGAAATTCAACAATGATAACTTTATTCACAATTACAAGATGAAACAAAACCTAAAGAGGTATGAGCATGCATTTTTCATAGATGATATTATTAGAAATTGTGATAGAACTCAAGCAATGATGAGAAATGAAACATACAAGAGTATAACTATGCTAGAGGCATGGAGGAATGGCCATAACCCATCATACATCGATTCCTTTCATGAAATATTGGATCCCATGGACAAAATTGACACAATATGAAATTATTGAACCCTTGATTCCCTCATCACCACATCCTACTCTAGAGGTTATATTTTCAGCTAATACTCCTATATCTATTGAGGAATAAAATGAGGTCACATAGATTACTATTCCTACTATTCCCTAGTATGAAATACCACTAGAAAGGAGTGTGATCACCTTTTAAGCCTTTGAAAAAATATTTGATGACATAAGACATCATGTGAGCAAGGAGTTCATTATAGATGATGCATTTTTAATACTCATGAATTCAAAACATTCATTTATGAGTACAAGGGAAGAGTGATAAGAGAATGGATAATAGAAGAGATTTGTATTGAGCAAAAGGAAAATATCTTAAAAGAACTCCAAGATGAAGTTGATAAGGAAATGAACAACATCACCCCTGAGAGAGGACAAGCATTACCAAAAGAAGATGGGGTCATGCTTCTTCCAAGGGGGGAAATTAGCTCAGTCATAGTCTTCGACAGTTTCTTGAAGAGAAAAAAATATTTACAATTAATAGATGAGGATAGTGATAAGATCTACACAAGATCAAGATATAATCCTGAATAAAAAACCTTACATATTTAGACCCTTTACTCACTAGGGAAGAGGACTTCTCTTATTGATAATCCTAATTAGGTCTTTGTTCACCTTCTAGTATGAAGAGTAGGGGATACAAACCCTATTGAGATTGTTGATCTAATTGTAAATGTCGTTAAGTTTACCAAGGCTCAAATTGAGAAACTAGTCAGGGATACTAAGGGGATGATCAATGAAAATGAAAGATTGACATGAGATGTGATCAATTATAGAGATAAATTCCTTCCTCTTCAAGAATTTTTCTCACCACTAGTGGATTGTGAGAGGAAAGTACTTGGAGAAATGTCTAAGACTACATCTTGGAAAAGTAAGTATGAGATAATCCAAAAAAACAGGAGGATTTAAAGAAAGAATTAAAAGCTAATAAATTTGAGGTAGTTCAGAATTGGTCTACAAAATATTTTCCAACATGTTTGAGAATGAAGAAAAGGTTTGGATTATCCATAGTAATACATTTGTATCTTTCGAAGAGCATGAAAAGTTGAGTAACAAAATGAAGGAAGTAGAGGAAAAAATAAAAGACAAATGGGTTGGTGGTGAATGTATGCTTTAGGAATACCAAGCATTGGTGAAAATGCATGATAATTTCCATAATGCACTAACACAGGAATTGAGTGACTTCAATCAATCATTGAGTATGGCTCTTTTGAAATTCTTTTATGGGGGTGAATTAAAGGATCAAGATGTGTGGAAATACGATATCTCTTAGTATCTACCAATGTCTCTAGATGAAGTCAATGATGAAGAGTAGGTATTGTATAAAAAAAATGTGCAATTGGAATGAATCTTTCATCTTGAGTATGCAATGAAGGACATTATCAGCAATGCAAACACCTATGCAAAGTCGAGATATGTTGAAAACTTGTCAAAGTTTAATTTTTTTATTACATGAACGAAATAAGGAATATAGGGTAATGAATCTTCACAATATTTGGTGCACTATCATGGAGCAAGAACCTTGAACAAATATTTAATGATCATGGGTTCCTGTTGAAGATTAAATGATCATGATGCATTTACCTACGAACTTCTAAAGATTTCATGTTTTATGTTTAATCAAATTTTTACATTTTAGCTACCAAGCAACATGGATGTTTGTGAGAGGCTTGAAGCTTGTTGCTTCCTACATATAAAATGGGAAACCAACTCCTAATAAATATAGAATAGGAATATTAGATAGTAGTAGTATTCGAAGTATAACATTTTATAGAAATAATATTGTCATATGTAATGTTCATTAATTTGAAGTAATATAAAATATGGATGAAGATACTTAATTAATGTCCCAACATTGGTGTCGGTTGTTTGTGGATATCATTTAATTATCTATCTGTCTCTAGTTTACTACTTTAAAATTATCTCGATCGATAAGAAGAGTCATAAAATCATTAAAATTGTCATAATTTCTCCAACTTGGTTTTATCTTCTAATTCAAATCAAAAATCCCTTTTGGTTTGTTAGAGCACATTTCTTATTTTTGTATGATTTAATTGTTAGGTTCCTCTAGAGGATTAAAAATACCTACCAATTAATCATAGTAACCTAATAGAAACCCTTTGGATTGATAAGAAGAGTTTGATAATTATATTCCTACATGTTTACACAACATGAAAACAATCTCAAGTGCAAAATAGTCTGAATTTTATCCAGTAAGTAGGTCATACATCACTCACCTCTTGACTCCATCATCCCAATAGTATTATGCACTGGTCTTATCCTTCTTATTTAAAATTCCATTAAATCTCATTTACATCTTCATATTTGAATTTCATTATTAGAAATAGTATTAGTAAACAAGCCTTCACCTATTCCACACTTCATGCCATTGTGGGTAGATACTTAAAACTTGAATAATACACACATATTTATCAAATCTACTTCAACCATTAAGGTCAACCCGCCTAGGTTTAGTAGAGCCTAAAGTGAAAAGATTCATCAACCTTATAGGTTAAATCTATTCATTAGTTCAAAAACATTGTAAGTATGATCATAGAGCCTAGCATCCTCTTAGGGTTTGCAACCTATGTTTTTTTGACCTAACAGATTGGAGACTCTACTGAGGACCTACTTAGGAAAGAAATTTTAGCCTATCCTTTTCTAAGATCAATAAGGAATTTTCATCACAGAGTCATAAACATTCACATTTGTGTAAATGCTCAATCACTTGACAAAATAAAAGACACCACTAGGATAAATCAAAGTTTTTTTCAAATCTTAACTTCCATTCTTATGAAGAATTATGTGGCAACTCTATCAAACTCTTATGACTGATAAGGTAAACATAAAATATAAAGGTTAGATCGTAGACATTAGAGATATACTATATCACCTAAAATGGATGGTAGAAGATCATTGTACAAAGGAAGTGAAAAGAAGAACAATGGTAGGTGGATAGAAAAACATGGATCTCCTAATTCAAAGGTTGGTATGGATAAGAATGAAGTAGTATCCAATTAGTCAAATATCATGTGTAGGGATAAAGGGAATGCATCAAAACAACCCTTCACAATGCAGAATAGTCCTTTTCTCAATAATGAAGGGTACCAATTACTGCCACCTAAACAAAAAAGATTGACTAATAGCATTCTCAATTTTAAACTAGATCCTCAAAAGAAAAAATTTATATGCGTGCAAAGGAAATAAGGATCTGAAACCAAAAAGAGTATGACCACAGGATGTCATTACAACAAGGAGAAGAAAAATAATATGGATTTATGGATCAATATTCCCCTGTTGAGAATCATTTTGGTCATACTAGTACAACCAAAATGACCACCCAAGAATCAGAACATGTGGAAAGACAAAATGAGGAGCTTAGGAGGCAACAATTAATAAGAGAGGGATCATCTAAGAATATAGGTGTTCCAACTTGTTCAAAAACACCTTTTAATATAGTTGGGAATCCAATGTTTGAAAAATAAGGATAGACAACTGAGAGAGGGAGTGAATCAGTTGTTACCAAAATCAAACTTATACAAAATTAACCAATCCTTATATCATAGATCTGATAATTAACAGTGAAAGCATAAGAACAACAAATCAGAGACACATGAACAACAAGATTTTATATGTGGAAACCTTGTTAGGGGAAAAACCACGATGGATGTTAGTCCACAAGATTATACCCTATTAGAAGTATAATGAAGAATAAAAAGAGAATGCACTTGGATTCAGACACACTACCTAGAGCACACTGCTCAAAGAGAAATCTCACTGCCTTACATATAGTAATCAGATTAAATGCATATGATGAATTTGAACTCAGAAAATAGTTTCTACAAAAGCCTGATTATAGTTCCATTTAGGCACATAAAAATTCTTGAAACTCTTCCATACTTTTCTCTGAATGATCTGACATTTATTCACACTTGTACATCACTTGTACACTTGAGAACTCCTCATAAATGAGGAAATCATTCTTGTATATATATCCGCTACACGAATTTGTATCCACTAGTCAGTTGGCTACAAATAAAGAATAAATTACAATTGTCAGCCTTGATACATGAATAAATTTAAATGCATAACAACATAGTGATGACCCAAACAAACATTTCCAAACATTCCAAACAATAAATATTAATCCTCATGGATCTGCAACATACTAACACCACAATTTCGGCCAAAAACATGACCACACGGGCACATATTAGAAAAATATCCAATCATGAACACTCCAATCATTGCAGAGGTACAACAAGGATAGAGTATGATCTATAATCATTCATGAACATCATAGGTACATGTGCAACACATGCGATTACCATAATTTCATCTGCTTTGACCAAGAACACCATCTATGGAGGATGAATAATTATATGCACAAAAATATTCATAACTTCCACAAAACTTCATTCACACCTTTGAAACTTTTGGAAAACATACTAGAAAGGTTCAACAACAAACCCTTTGAATCACACCTTTATATCTTCAACACATAGAGCTTTCCAACATTCTAACCTTCTCATCTCCATTGGCTACCTGTACTATATTTTTTACAATTTTCTCAATCTCCTCGACATATGCACCCTTAAGCATATTAAAATTCTAATAGTGTTAACGTCAATGACAACAATATATTAGAAAAAGAACCACAACATCCAATAATCTCCCCCTTTGGAATTGATGGAAACACATGAGGTGAAAAATAATAACATCAACCCAACTAAATATTCTTCAACAATCTCCCCTTGAGATTGTGCACTTTTTTTATTGTTTCCTTCATGGATCTTCTTTCCCATTTTTTTCACATTGCTTCTCTCTCCCTTTGACATCAATGGATAAGGTAGATATGCTGAAATTTCAATTTTGAAAACATCTGACTACTCCCCCTAAGTATCAGTCACGACAACATCAATACAGAATATGATATAGCAATGAATTCATGGACTGATGCAAATGCCTGCATCTTAAATCTGATTAGGAGGGTAAATTACCCCTAACTTTCCTTTGAGGTACTCACAATTATCCTTAGGCAATGACTTTGTAAATATATCTGCAATTTTATCTTTGGTAGGTATGTACTCCAGTCTAACTTCTTGTTCACTTAATTTGTCTCTCAAGAAGTGATAATTGATGGATATATGCTTTGTATTTGAATGCAATAGTGGATTCTTATAAATGTTAATGGTGCTTGAATTGTCATGGAATATACAAATGGGTTATTCATACTCAATTCTGACATCTCTCAACATTTGATTCATCCATAATACTTGGGTATAACTTTTTGCAGCAGCAATGTACTCAGCCTCAGTAGTAGATAATGAAATTGAGTTTTTCTTTTTGCTTAACCAAGATACCATCTTCTTACCTAAGAAGAATGCACCACCACTAGTCCAATCAACATTAGTAAAAGAACTTAGAGTATAATCATCATTCTTGGGATACCAAAGACCAAGATCAGTTGTCCCTTTCAAATATATTAATATTCTTTTCACAGAAGTCACATGGGACTCTTTAGGATCAGCTTGAAATCTAGCAACCATGCACACAACATTCATTATGTATGGATTGGTCTGAGTCAAGTAGAGTAGTCCACCAATTATTGACTTGTATCTTGTCTGATTTTCTTTGGGAGTATCATATTTCTATGTAGGTTTGCATCAGGTCACCATAGATGTACCAAATGGTTTTGAATCTTCCATGCTAAAAAAAATAAGTAATTCTTTCACATACTTAGATTGAGATACAAAGATTCCATCATCTAACTGAGTAATTTTCAATCCCAAAAATAAGTTTAGCTCTCCTATCATTGACATTTCAAATTCACTTTTCATTTCATTGGCAAAATTCATACACAAATAATCATCACCTTCAAAGATAATATCATCAACAAAGACTTCAATGATCAATTATTTTCTTTGATCCAATTTGAAATACAAATTGTTGTCAGTGGTAACTTTATTGAATCCAAGTTTCAACAAGTATTTGTCCAATCTATAATACAAATATCTAGGGGCTTTATTTAGTCCATAAAGAGATTTCTTCAATCAGCATACCATGTAATTTTCATCAGTCAAATGAAATCCATCTAGTTGTTCAACATAAACTTCTTCTTCTAGTTCACCATTTAGAAATGTTGACCTCACATCCATCTGATAAACTTTGTAGTTATTAATAGTAGCATAAGCAATAAATAGTCTAACAACCTCAATTCTAGCAATAGGAGAAAATTTTTCTTCAAAATCAATACTTTCCATCTATGAGTAACCTTTGTAAACTAGTCTTGCTTTGTTTCTATCCACATCACCTTGTTTATTCAACTTATTTTGAAACACCCACTTGGTTCCAATCACATTTTTGTTCTGAGGTCTAGGAACAAGATCTCATGTATTATTCTTCTATATCTACAATAGTTATTCTTTCATGGCTTCCATCCAATGTTCATCCTTGCATGCTTCACTTATATTTCTAGGTTCAACTTTAGAAAATAGACAATATTCTTCTAGAATTATTCTTCTAGTCTGCACACCTTTGGTTTTGTCTCCTATGATCTGACTATCAAAATGATTTATTCTCATATACTTATGAGTTTTGAATTTTTCTCTTACCACTTGTTCTTGTGATCTTTCTTCTGCACTTTTTCTTGCTTTTGCTTCTTGATTTCCTTGATTCACCAGAACAATTTGAAGTTGATTCTGTGTCTGAGCATAATTTTCAGCATCATCATGTTGATCATCTGAATCATAATCACTAACTCTGGATGATTTACTAATATCTTCAACAACCTTAACATTTGCACTTTCAAGCACTTTCTTCAAACTTCTATTAAAGCACCGGTAAGATTTTATTTTAGGAAAGTATCCTAGGAAAATACTTTCATCACTTCTAGAATCAAACTTATCTATATAATCATCTCTCTTGATGTAGCATTTTCTTCCAATTTTTTTGAAGTATTTCATAGTAGGCTTATAAACAAACCATAGCTCAAAGGGTGTCTTACCAGAATTATTGTTGACATTCACCCTATTAATAGTATACACAGTAGTACTTACAAATTCTCTCCAATAGACATGAGGAACATTTCATTCCAACATCAAGGTTCAATCAGTGTCTAGAACAATTCTTTTCTTTCTTTCAACAAATCCGTTATGTTGAGGGGTCCAAGGAGCAGATAGTTGTCTTTGAATTTCATTCTGTTCACAAAAATAATTGAATTCTTGTGAAGTAAATTCACCACCTCTATCTGACCTTAGACATTTTATCTTTTGACTTGTCTCATTCTCTACCATAGCTTTAAAACTTTTGAACTTTTCTAGTGCTTCATGTTTTTCTCTCAAGAAAGCAACCCATATCATTCTAGAATAATCATCAATGAGTAACATAAAGTACCTTTCACCTTGTAGGCTTCTAATTCTAGAAGGACCACATAGATCATTATGTATCAAATCCAATACTCCATTAGAGTTGTATTGTTTGCTCCAGAAGGAATTTCTTGTTTTATTTCCCATCTAACATTCCTTGCACATAGTGTTAGTAGACTTCACTAACTTAGGTAAATCTCTGACTGCTTGAGTAGAACTTATCTTGAAAATGTTATTAAATTTCATGTGCTAACCTCATATACTATAACTAGCTTAAATTAATTTGAGCAATCAAACAAATTTGACTAGCAGTACTTAAATAAAATATTTTACCTTTTGTCTCTATTCTTGAAGCAATTATATTTCTTGAACTTTATATTATTCTGCACTTACCATTCTTGAATTTCAGATTGTAGCCTTTGTCTACCATTTATCCAACACTCAAAAAGTTATTCTTTAGGCCTTCTACATAAAGAACATTATTAGTATTGTGCTTACCACCAAAATAAATAGTGCCTCTACCATGAATCACACCAAAATTGTTGTCACCGAACCTCACTACACCACCATCATAGTTTACCAAGCTTACGAATTTTCTTTTGTCACCAGTCATATGATGTGATAATCCACTATCAATTACCCACTCATCTTTCTCTTCAAATTTGGCTGCAAGAGCTTTCTTAACATTTACATTACTAGCAGATTTGCTGGACACCTAATGATTTTCTTTGATAGCAATAAATACCCATTCGTCTTCATTTCCATTTTCTTTATCAAATTCTTCATCAGTTACACCTTCTTTAACATAATATAACTTTATTTGGAATCTTGTATTCTCATGGCCTATCTCACTATAAGAAAACAATTTAATAGGTAACTTTCCTTTGTACTTACCATGACCTCTTGATTCTCTTTTCACAATCAATGCTTCTAGTTCTTCTAATTCCCATTCTTCATCTTTAATCCACTTCATCTCATCTTCATATCTGAATGTTCTATGGGAACTCTCTCCTGAATCATATCTCTTTTCCCCAGATACAGTGGCCTTGAAAGAAAGTTCAGTTTTAGGAGTAGACTCACCAAATTCACTTAATTCGAATGTAGCAAGTTTTCCAATCAACATGTGTTTTGTAATATTTTTAACTGTTTTGAGTTCATCAATAGCATGAGCTTTTCTTTTGTAGGAAGGGGGAATATATCTAAGTATCTTAGCCATAATTTTATCATCATTCATAGTTCAGCTAGTACACATGATATCCATCACCACTTCATTTATCTTATGTGAGAAGGAAAAGATGTTATCATCTTCACTCATATTCAAGATCTCCCATTTTCCTTTTAGACTTTGTAGCTTAGCACATTTCACTAGTGCATCTCCTTCATACAATGTTTCCAGCTTTTTCCAAATCTGATATGCAGTCTTTAATCCCATCTCATTTGTCATTTCCAAATCTTTCAAAGCACTCACTAGTCTTTCTACTGACCTAGTATTAATTTTTTCCTTCTTGATCTCATCTTCATAGGAGGGACCATTTTGAGGAATATTATATGCAATTTGTATCATCTTCTAGAAAGGTTCACCAATGCACCTCAAATGGCATTCCATTCTGACTTTCCATAGAGAGTGATTTGTACCATCGAATCTTGGACTATCATTTTTAAATGATTCCATATCATATCACCTTAATTTGTTAAGATTATTTCAAAGGAACTAGCTCTGATACCAATTGTTGGAAAAACAAGGATAGAAAATTGAGAGGGAGGGGTGAATCAATTGTTACCAAAATCAAAATTATACAACATTAACCAATCCTTATATCATAGATCTGATAATTAACACTGCAAGAATAAGAAAAAAACATTAGAGACACATGAACACCAAGATTTTATACATGGAAACCCTATTAGGGGAAAAACCATGGTGGATGTTAGTCCACAATATTATACCATTTTAGAAGTATAATGAAGAATAAAAAGAGAATGCACTTGCATTCAGGCACACTACCTAGAGCACACTACTCAAAGGGAAGGCTCACTGCCTTACATATAGTAATCATATTAAATCCATCTGAAGAATTTGAACTGAGAAAATAGCTTCTACAAAAGCTTGATTATAGTTCCATTAAGGCACACAAAAATTCTTCAAACTCTTCCACACTCTGCTCTAAATGATCTGACCTTTATTCACACTTGTACATCACTTGTGCACTTGAACACTCCTCATAAATGAGGAAAAATTCTTGTATATATATCCGCTACACGGATTTGCATCCATTGTTTAGTCAGCCACAAATAAAGAATAAATTACAATTGTCGGTCTTGATACATGAATAAATTTCAATGTGTACCAACAAAGTGAGGAACCAAAAAAAATCTGCAAACACACCAAACAATAAAATATTAATCCTCATGGATTCACAACACACTAACACCACAATGTTGGCCAAGAACATGAACACTTAGGCACATATAAGAAAAATCTTCGATCACGAACACTCTAATCACTAAAGAGGTACAAAAATGATAGAGTATGATCTATACTCATCCATGAACGTCATAGGTACATGTGCAACACATGCGATTACCATAATTTCATCTGCTTTGACCAAGAACACCATCTACAAAAATTGGATAATTGTAGGAACACATATCTTGATAACTTCCACAAAACTTCATGCACACCTCTAAAACTTTCAAACAACATAATAGAAAGGTTTAACAACAAAAACTTTGAAGAACACCTTCAGATCTTCAGCACAAAGAGCTTTCTAACATTCTAACCTTCTCAGGTCTACTTAAAAAAATTATCAATCTCCTCGACATATACAACCTTAAGCAAATTAAAATGATAAGAGTGTTGACATCAATGAAAAAAATATAACAACACAACCACAACATCCAACATCCAAGCCATACCAATTACATGCAGAAAAATATCCCACCTCAAGGCTCACAGTCTCATAATACCAAAACCATCTCACAATCTTATCCACCGCTCGACCAACAACATTATGTACCTCAACCAAATGTCCATAGAAATATGCACTCCCACAAAAATATCCTACAAAATTTCCATCAACCTTAGTATGGGTTTCAATATTACCCTAACAATCCTAACCAAAATCTCTATGCATAAGGACTCGCAAATATATATAGACAATAAGACATCGAGATATCCAACATGCCTAGACCTAATTGGCAGTGTTTTAAGGAATGATATCCCTAAATTCTTGAGAAATAATGCAATTATGTCCAATGAACACACTTGAAATTTTAATGCATTTGTACAAGACCTTGCTATAGAATATGAAAATGTTCTCATGAGGCTATTTATGATGTCTTTGACTGAAGAAGCCAGTGACTAGTTTAATACTTTACCATATTCCTCAATTACCTCATCAGTAGACTTTAAGAATCAATTCCTAGAGCAATATGGAAATCAATGTGCTCTAAAATTTTCCTTACACAAATAAATGAGTATTCAAAAGCATCAAAATGAGTCTATTTTTATTTCAACCAAATATTTTCCAAGATAAACAATAGAATACCACATGGGTCCAAACTAGCTAACTTGGTAGCCTTTTCCATCTATTTAAGAGCCTTTGACCCTAAAACTATATATGAGCTTAGAAACAAATTTCCTAATAGCCTAGAAAAATCATAGAAAGATGCTACAACTACTAAAAACAATAGGAAAGTTGCATGGATGATTAGTAAATGATATAATATTAGGATCCCATAAAATTCCAACAACTACCAAAATAAGAAAGAAAATAAATATAGACCAAGATTACATTACATGCCATACAACATTAGGTAGAAAGATGGGAGGCTAGTTGATAATCATCATAAATAAAACTAGAAAGATACCTTGGATGCTTTAAAAAAATATGGAGCACATGTAGTGGAAGATAAACCATGGTGTTCAACATGTGATAGGCCACATGCACCAAAATATTGTGTAGTGGCTCAAACATTAAAAGATAGTGAATGGTCCCAAGAACATAATAGAGATGATGGTACCATAAATATGTTGGGATGGGGCCCTCATAAAACTAATGATGGATACTCATCTTCTAAGGAAGGATATGAATATAATTTCAATAATTAGAGGTACAAAATTAATTTGAGACAAGAAGTGTTCTCTAATCTAGATAAGGATAAATAAGAGACTGCCTATACGTATCATACAACACCACAAATCCAACTAAGAATACCAACAAAGGAATAAAAGAGGGCCATTATAGAAAAGGTTGTGGCAACAACAAAAATAAATGGTTACAATCTAAGAAGTATACCCTTAGGTACTAAGCAAGGGAAACCCAAGAGTATGTTCATAAAAGAATAGCATCACAAAGAAAATGACCTAAATAACCCAAAGAGAGGGGAGAAAGGAAAAAATTAAAAGGATGTACCAAAAGAAAACACAAAATTTGAATAAAAAAACAAAGGATGATACTAAATCTTGGACTAAAGATAAGAAGGTTATTAAAATAAAAAGGGCTAAGAAAATGGTGACCGCCCCCTCCTTTGATATTTCCCAAGCATTAACTGAAATCAAGATGATGGTACCATTAATGGAGATGATGAAAATAGATGAGTATATGGATACTAGCCTCAAGTTTATTTCCAACACATCCTACAAACAATATATTTAAAACAAGGACAAGAGTAGTAAGGTTAACACTGTGGAACAACAAACCACCAAAACAAAAGAGGTTTACCTAGGTGACACTCTTACAAGGAATCCATCCCAAGTGGATCCATTATACAATACCTTATTGATTAATAATAAATTTGTACAAAAATTCATGATTGAATTAGGAGCAACAATCAAAATCATGCCTATGGCTATCATGAAGTAACTAGGTTTGTGGGTGAACACTATCTATGGAAAATGTTACAACATGGATAATAGGTTAGTCCTAGTGGAATGTTATTATCTAGACAATTGACTACAAAACTAGGTGGAAATGTCCAATTAGAACTATCATATGCCATCATACTAGTAAATAGGAGAGAAGTCAAGATTTATAGAGAAATAAGATCAAAACATGTGATAGAGAATTTGGATCCTAACCAAATGAAGTGATTCTGTGAATTAGGCCTTGTGAATTTCAAGATCGAAAGATCACAACTAGAACTCTAAAAAATAGAACCAATCAATTGAGAAGCTCAACATGATGATATTGGTGTATGGAAAATTTATTTTCATGGGGCATGTAGTAAAAATGTAAATTGAGATGGGATAGTATTCATTTCACCCTCTAGCAAGACATTTAAATATTCTTTCTTGCTAACATTTGAATGTACTAACAATATAGCTGAATATGAAGTGATGTTGCTAGGTTTGAAAATTGCTACAAGGTATGGGATTAAGTTGTTAGAATTTTTTGGAGATTTTGATTTGATTGTCTCTCAAGTTAGAGATAATTACTTGTCAAAAAACAAAATATTAAAACAATACAAAAATGAAGTTTGGGCTCCATTGAATTATTCGGTGCATTCTCAATTGACTAGATAGAGGTCTAAAAAATTAATGGATGATTTCTTATCTAACATGGATTTTATAAAAAATTATATTCTATTAGTAGGAATCATTGAATTTTAATTCAAAACAATACATGTCTTCCCAAATAATATATATAGCTAGCAGATATTCAATAATGATGATGATCTGATCAAATTCCTCCACTATATTGACCAATATGAGTCCCAGGAAATAGACTTTGATGCATTTTTGGAAAGGTGGATGGAAAAGAAATAGTCTTTGGGTAGAAAGTGGTACAAATAAAAACATACAAAATCACAAAAGCACTTTTGGTATTAGAAAGGGTATTTGATGGACATGGCAGGTTCAATCTAAAGCCTACACCTATTAAACATGATGATTTTGAAGAAATCAACCTTAGAACATAAATTTCCCCCAAGAAAGCTACATTGGCAAGAGGATCAGTCCCAAATTAAGAGAAATGCTTATAACCCTACTCCAAAATATAAGCATTTTTTTCTTGGTCATATGACAAAATCAAAGCATATAGAGAGGATATCTTTCAACATGAGATCCCATTAAAGCCTGATGCTAAACCTTTCAGGAAAAAAAAATGACCTATAAACCCTAAATTGGAACCAAAGTTGGAGGAGGAGCTTATGAAGTTAAGGGATGGGGATTATCATTAAACCAATCAGGCATTCCTCTTGGGTGTCTAACTTGGTACTTGTAAGAAAGAAGAGTGGAGATATAAGACTCTATGTGAACTTTAAAAATCTAAATATGGCTTCACTTAAAGATAATTACCCTCTTCCAAACATGGAGGTGCTATTACAAAGAGTGACTAGATGCGAGCTTTTGTCCATGATGGATAGTTTCTCAGGATATAATTTGGTAAAATTCAAGGAGTCAAAACAGTATAAATCTGCTTTTATAATGCCTTGAGGAACATATGTCTATATAAGAATGCCTTTTGGCCTTACTAATTTTGGAGAAATATTCCAAAGGGCCATGGATGTGGCCTTTGTAGATTTTCTCAATGCTATAATGGTGGTGTATTAGGATGATCTGATGACATATTCTAAGAAGGGCGAAGATCATTGTGTGCAGCTAGAGAAGATCTTCATTAGAGCACTAGAATATGGCATCTCCCTAAACCCAAATAAGTGTCATTTTGTTGTCACAGAGGGAAAATTATTAGGGCACATTGTATCAAAATATTGAGTATGAATTGATCCAGAGAGGTTGGAAGCTATTGAAAAAATTCCCACCCTTGATAATATGAAATCTATTGAATCCTTCTTTGGACAGATCATCTTTGTTTGAAGATTTATCTCAAAAATTTTAGAAATTGTGAAACCAATTTCAAATATGCTAAAAAAGGTTGAAAAGGTTGACTGGATAGAGGAAACCATTGATGATTTTGTTTCAATTAAGAGAGATATCAAGGAGGATCCTATACTAAAATCTCCAGAATTTGACAAACCCTTCCAAATATTCTCCTTTGTGTCATTCCACACATAGCAGTCGTAATGTTACAAAAGAACAATGATGTGGATGAGCATCCTATTCCATTCTTTAGTAAGTCATTACAACAAGAAGAATTGAAATATTTGAGAAGTAGGCTTACACCTTAGAGAAAGCAATTAAGGAATTTAGGCATTATTTGGTAGTGGTAGAGGTCATTGCTTATGTACCAAATATCATAGTGAAAGATGTTTTCTCACAAAAATAGGTGACTATGAGATATTATCCCAGGATTAATCATATCCAAGAGTTCAACATCAACATCCAAATTACTAAACTAGTGAGAGGACAAGGTAGGGTAAATTTGATAGTTGAATCAAACCTAGAAGTTGCATAGATTTGCACTACAAAAGGAGAAGAAAATTGGATATCAAGCATAGAAAATATTAAATGGTACACAAAAATTGCATACTACCTCAAACACCTAAAATTTACAGAGGGGTTAAATGATAACCAGATGATAACACTAATACTTCATGCATCAAGGTATGTATTCAAGAATGGAGATTTATATTGGAAGAATAAATATGGTGTGTTCTTGTTATGTCTGGATGAAACACAAGGAAAACATGTCATGAAAGAGATGCATTATGGTGTATGTGGATGAATATTTTCAGAAAAGACAAGAACACAGAAGATACTGAGAGATGGTTATTATTGGCCTAGGGTTTTCAATGATGAATATAGTTATGTAAGAAGGTGTAAAGCATGGTAAAAATTCTCTGGTAAATTACAATATCAAAGAGCACTGCCATTAATATCTATGCAGGTGGAAGCCCCATTTCATCAATGGGGAATAAATTTCATAGATGAGATTACATATAAGTCTAGTAGTGGGAATAAGTGAATCCTAGTAGCTATTGACTACTTCACAACATGGATAGAAGTAATACCAATAAAACAAGCTACTATAAAATTTGTAATAAATTTTCTATTAGAAAAAATAGTCAGCAGATTTGGAGTACTCGTAAGGTTGATAACAGATAATGGTATGTGTTTTAGATTAGAAGAGCTCAAAATTTTCTAAGAATCATATGGTATAACTATTTCATATTCTTCCCCATACCACCCCCAAGCAAATGGACAAGTTGAGTCCAATAATAAAAGTAATATAAAAATAATCAAAAGGATGTTGGACACTAATTAAAGGGCATGGGATTCTAAGCCGAGACTGGTAGTCTGGGTAGACAGGATCACAACAAAGAAGGCTATCAAAAATTCTCCCTTTGAGTTGGTATATGGGACCCAAGCCAGGACACCTCTACAAAACATTTTACTAGTATACAAGTTAATATTGCAAGAATAATTAAACTTGTTAAAACCTATGGAGGATATAATGGAACATTTAGAAGAACTAGATGAAGTCAAGAATCTGGCACAAGAGAATAATTGAAAGTTGTCATAGATGAAGTACCTATTTGATAAAAATAAAATAAAAGAAAGTTTCAAATAGGGGATATGGTTCTAATGTGGAATGCCAAGGGATAGGAAAGAGGAAAGAATGGGAAATTTGAAGCCTTATGGATTAGACCGTTTATCATCATTAAAAAGTGTGGGGAAGACTCATGCTATTTGTAAAACATGGTAGGAGAAATTCAAGAATTTCCAGTACATGGAAAATTCTTCAAAAATATCATATCTTAAAGATATTTTATTCCATGCATAGTAGCTTTAGGACCCCCTTTTTTATCTTTTATTCCACCTCATAGATGATATGTATCCTAGAGTATTTTTGAATTCTTGCAGTGACCTCACGAGCATTCATCCCCAATTGGAACCACTATTGGAACCAAAATTCAACCCAAAAATTTCATTAGTTTTAGCCACTTCAGTATGACTATTCCATTATACACCATATGCATCCATCTTCAAAATTATCATTTCTATGTAAATAATCCTAAAATATTATGGTTATAGTTCCCCTAACCCATTCCAATAAAAATAATTATCATTAAAAAATTATCTTTCCCATAGTCATTGCCTTAAGTTCACCATTGCGGTTCCATTTCACCAAGTCAATGCCATTTTGATGAGAGTTTCACCACAATCTCCTTGACAAATCAATAATAAAGTTAATAAAAAATATCAGCAAGACAATCATGCTTTGAAGAGATATATTCAAATGTCTCTCCGATAGCCTAAAGAGAAATATTTCAAAGAGACCTAGGTATCTTAGAGTGAGGAGTCGTCTCGTCTCTTCGAAAAAATACAATACCGAGAAATGTGGATATTCTAAGGATGTTGAATCATCTTGGAATTTAGGAAATAGAAAAACATATCTCAAACATCAAGAGATTATTAAAAAATAAATGGTGAACAACTGGAAAATCTAAAATTGGGCATATTACAATGGTAATCTTGAAGAGACATCAATTTATCAGACTAAGAAATGCAAAAGTCTCTTGGACACCAAAAGAACAACTAAGAAAAAAATGTTGAAGAGATGAAAGGGAATCGAGAGTACATTGAAATTTTTTTCCTCAATATCTTGATGATAGCAACATGGCCATAAGGAAATATTATTAAGGAGACTATGAGACATCAAAGAGAGGTAATCGTAGGTCTCTTCGTCATCCTGAAAAGGAAAAAAAAAAGACACATTGGAGAGAAAAACTCACATCGGGAAGACATAAAAGGGTATTTTTGAAACACTAATAAATGAAAGAATTTTGGTATTTCGAAGAGACATAACCTCATCAAAGGGAAATGGTCATAAGTCTCACAACTTTCTAATAATGAAACTAAAAAGAAGTAAAATCAGTAAAAACCTGTGGTAGAGATATCAGGGAGACTTTACGGTATCAAAGAGAAACACTTAAATTTCTCTTTAACATTCTAAAAAAGGAATCAAAGACATAAAAATATTGAAGAGAGGATATAATATTAATGAAAATATGATCAAAGTCTCTTCCACGTAATGAAATTATTTATCACTCAATTGGCATTACTAATGAAGCCATCAAAGAGATAACTAACATTAATGTTGCTATTGATTAGAAAGTTAGTACGAGTGTCATTTATGAACCAGAGTTGGTGCAAGTGTGCTAAATCTTGATATATTTGACTTGTAAGATCTTGAAATCATAGTTAATTATAGCTAAAAATTGAGGAGATGAAGTTGGGTGATAACGAGCAACTCAAAGATGACAAAATTGATTCAAGTAAGTATTCAAGGTCCATTTGAAGATATTTTATCAAAGTTTTTTTGAAATATAGTGCATATAGGGTTTTAAAATTGAAAGAAAACCAAAAAAACTAAAAGTGAAAAGGCAAAAAATCGAGACTAGGCCACTAAATCAAGATCTAATTGAACAATGTCTTGGTTCTATACAAAATCCTAGGAGGACAGCCCAATTGAACACCTCATCTAATAAACTAGAAGATAAACATAAAAACCTTGGAGATGTGTGCACATCATAGAGAGACTATGACCTATTTATATACCACTATAGGAAGAGGAGCAAGCACACACCTGTATCAAACCCATGGAACTTGAACTTGGCAAAGCTTTTGGTGCCCAATGTTTTTCTTAATGTGCAACTGGTTAAGGAACTAGCTAAAAAATATAACCTTAAAAGATGGTCAATTCACTCTTGTGATGAATCACAATTTGTCACAATAACAAGAAATTACATTCCTATGGTTTTTCAACTCGACACATCCAAGAAAATGAAACTAAGGATAAGGGATCTATTGGAAGAGTATCAAACTATGCACACAAGTTACAACAGGTGGAAATTTCCTTTGCATGGAACAAGAGATATTGGGAACCAAATTAAAAGATTTTCTAGTAATTAGAAACCCCCATTATTTGTGGATTCATTTGAGGAGTACTATCAGTACAATTATTATTTAGCTATCCAGGTCTTAGGAGTGGATTTCCCTACTAAAATGGTCATAAATCCCATGGTTTTAGTAGCAGATGTCCAAATTAAGGATGGTAGATCATATGATTATGCAGAGTACTTCTCTGAGGCCATTAATACCACACTCACTTCCATAAAAAAAAATAGTGATGCTATCAAATTCAAATAATAATCCCTACTATAGACACCTAAATTTGACCCTTTCCAAAAGGTCAACTTTATCCCTTTCATTAATCCACTTCATTCCCTTCATCAAAAATTAATTAAATTATTTACTTAATTAATGTTTCCCTTTCCCCTAATATTCCTAAGTTATTTAATTCAATTAATAAAATACTTTATACATTGGCCCATTTCATCTCTATATTAGATAAATGTAATCAATTATCCTTTTCATTTTTAAATTCATTCTTTCTCTCTCCTTGTCACATCCTCCATAACCCCTTCACTAAACTAGATTAATTTAATTAATCCTTCATTAAAATGTGCATATCCTTAATTAATATTAATGTCACATCCTCCAAATATAACCACTTGTCTCTAATCACCATTAATTAGTCTAATCAGCTATTTGCACAATCCTAATCCTAATCACTTACCCTTTCTAGCATGTCCTTAGGTCAACCTTTCTTAGTACTTACCTTTTCTAGGTTAACCTCTTCCCCATGTGAATTAAAAATTCACATTTACTCCCTCCATCCACTTCTCTTCCTCATGACACCTCATATGTCACATCATACCCAAAGGATAAATATCTCTTTTAGAGGAATTTTATTTTACCCTTTGGTCTCTTCCAAAAAGTGAATTAAAAATTCACTTTTATTCCTCCAAGGCCATCTCCAATCCCCATGTTGACAAGGGTGGACTTTCTAAAAATCCCCACTTGTCACTTTCAGCCCCACTTGGGGAATAGGGATTAATTTTTTTGGAGATTCTCTCCCATCCCAAGGTAATTGCAAGTACCTTGGGACCACATGGAATTTTCCACCTCACTTGTACCCTTTTCCATCTCATCATCCCCTTTGGCACCTCACCCTCCACATGTCAAGATGTGAGGGCTTGTGAGTCCTCAACTCACCACAACCCTCCATCTTGGTCATGGTGGATCAATCTTGACCATTGAATTCTCTAGAGAATTCAACTTCTTCTATAAATAGCCCCCTCTTCTCATTAATTAAGTTAGTCATTGCATGCATACCAAACTTATGCTTCCAAGCTATTTGAGCTATTTTAGTCATTTATTGTCATTTCTTAGTATTTTCATTTTAATCTAGAATCCATTCTTACATTCACCTACCTCCTTTCATCCATCTACCACCATCATTGAAATCTATTATCTAAGGAGTACACATCAACAATATTATCAAGGGCCAACCAAGGATCAACATGGATAGAAGGTATAATATTTTTGAGTTTTTTGTTTATCTTCCTTGTATTTGTGTTTAATGTAGCCCAATCTTGAGGTGTGATGAGCCTAAAATATGCTCATTATTCAGGTGTCATGGTGTATTTTTGAAAACCTTTACTCTTTCTATATGGTTTTTTTAAACTCTATGGTTGTAAAATTTTTATGTTAATGTGTAGTATTTTATGAAAATGCATTCCTATATTCCTATAGCATAATATCTCCATATGACTATATTCATGGCCCTGTTTAACCTCCCAATTGACTGATACGATACGTGTAGTTTCTGGATAAATGAGATGAATTTAATGTGTGTGATTAATGACAAATATCGTGCTATTATGCTTTCTTTTTCCTTTTATGCCATGTGTTCCACAGGTTGTTGAAGATAGTATGAACAAGTCAATGCATAGCGAACCTCGATTCTGAAGTAAAGATCATTTCATCACGGCACCAAGCATGTTGTTCCTGCGAAGATGCTCTACCCGGGTCATCAAGAGAAGATCTAAATGGTCATCGATCTAGGAAGAGTGGAGTGCTGGATTCTTTCCGAATCAGTTGAATGGATACACTTTAATTTATGGAAATATGTTCCTCAGAATTAGGAAGCATTTACATCCACATCTTTCTCTAATAGTTAGTTAGTTAGTTAGTTAGTTGTTTCTCTTTAAATAAGTGTTCCTCCGGCGTGAGTGAGTGAGATGATAGAGAAGAGATTAGATTAGAGAATAGAGATAGAATAGAGTGTATTAAAGTTAATTTTATAGTGAAAAGTAGAGCTTTGTGTTAAGGTTTTCCTACAAGAAGAATAGTCATGTATGCGATTTCGAGTTCATGAATAAAAAGCCAATGACATTTTGAGTTCAACTCTTGTTTAAATTGGTTGATGCTTGCTAAGGGGGGCCACTTAGTAAGTATCCATAGTTAGCTATTTGTTTTCTATTGTTTATTTGTTAGAATTTCATTCTAGTAAGTTTTGATGCAAACTTAGTCTTAAACTATTCCTGTAGCATAAGGAATCCATCCCTGTGTATGTTCCTGCAGCATAAGGCTAGTTCATGGTTTGTTTTCCCAATAATGGTTATTGTAATTCCTGCTTTAGTTAAGTGATGCTTAAGTTAGTAAGACTTTGTTTCTTGTTCTTGCATCAGAGTTAGAATTCCTTTCAAACATTTATTTCCAATAGGTTGTGACTAAAATTGGTTCTTAGTGCACATACAGTGCCACTTCATTTCAAGTATATGTTCCTTTGTTTGACAAGTAAATGAACGACCATGAGAAGATGTTAGTCACCTGCTGGAATGTCTAATTCCCAAGCTAGGATTTTCTGTGACTTATATATCTTTTTGTGGGCAACAACCATTTTTGGTGCAGTTTTTAGGGATGGTGTCAAGCTAAGAACCTATCATAGTCATTGTTAGCAGTAGCTTAGTATATTTACTTAGAAATTTTCAAAACCTTTAATTTTCAGTTGAGTCCATTACATGCATAGAAGAAGAGATGCTCTAGGAAGATTCTTACCAAACCCTTCCTTCACTAGTAATGATTTTGAACCAGCTTATAATCTATTTGAGGAAGAAGGAAACCAATATATCAATCCATTTGCTGAATTTCCCTTTGACCTTGCTGATGAAGAACCCCAGGAAAATACATTTGCTCTAATACTTCATCAAGCAAATATGGCACAAAATCCACCTAATCGACCTCCTACTTTTGAATTCCCTATTATTTCCCAACAAGGTAATGATAACCTCAAAAATATTCCTTCTTCATTACTTCCCAAGTTCTATGGACTAGTTACTGAAGACCTAGACACTTTCTTGTTTGAGTTCGACATCCTCTGTTGAAGTTATGATTATACCACAGATGTTCATAAGCTCAAGTTGTTTCTTGCTACTTTGAAGGAGGGTGCTCTAAGATGGTTCATGAGTTTGGGGAGGAATGTTGTTGATAGTTGGGCACTCATGCAAACTAAGCTTTTTGAGAAATATAAGTAATATTGCAAGAGTGGTAATAAGGGTGATGATATATTCTGAATTCAGCAGAAGGAGGATGAAAGCTTGGAAGACTATGTCTCAAGGTTTTTGTTTTCCTTGAAGAAGAATTCAAACCATACTCTCAATGAAGAATCTTAGAAATTACTTTTTCTAAGGGGAATCAATGATTCCTAGAATGATGCTCTAGATCTAATGGGGGGAGGAGATATAACCCAAGTGCCTTGGGATGATATTAAGGGCATATGCTACAATTACTCTCGAGCAAGTGTCAAGAAGGGAAGAGGCTATCAGGCCACAATGGGAAAATCTTCTAATAATGGAGTTTCACAGATGGAGATTTCACATTTGCTGTCTGATTTCAAGCATGATATCATAAATAATATGGCTACAATGTTGGATACTATGCAAGCTCGAAAGAAACACGAGGAAGCTAAAGCAATCTTGGTTGAGTTCTATCCACATTGTCGACAAAAGAAGCGTGACTGCAGATGTAAGATAGTGGCTAATATGGAGGATAAGCAATTACCTACTGACTTTAAGGCAGTAGAAGGTGATGATGACCAAGTATTCTATGTTGCACAAAGGCATCCATGGGATCAAAGACAAGGTATGCCTTAAGACCCTCTAACTTTTGGTAATCCTTACTCTAATTATAGTAACCAATGGAAACCTACATATGGTCCATCAACATCATGAATACCTCTCAGCCACAATGGTCTAGCTACCCAATTTCATAATGGCAATCTCCTCAAGGAGGTTGGCAGCACCCACAAGGACAATGGGCTCCACCCCAAGGTAACTGGCAGCAAAATCCTCAGTGGAGAAGCTCTCAACAATGGCAGAACCAATTCCTTGGATTCCTGTAGCAACAGAAGCTGCAACCTCTGGCTCTTATCCCACCTCCTGCTGCATCACCTACAAATACTAGCCTTCCAAAACCAATGCCTATGCCTGCTCAACCATTACCAAATCTTAATAATAAGCAACAACAACAACAACCTATGTATTTTGCAGAAGCTAATCAGTATACATCCTATGCCTTGAATATTAATGATATCCATCTCAGGTCTGGAACCACCCTACCTGCTCCACACCCACCAGTAATTACTTAAATACAAGATCCTCCCTCTGTTGAAAAATTAACTTATCCTGTAGAATAGATACCTATATCAGAAAATACCTCTAAGGAGCTTGTCCTACAATATCCAATAAAACCACCTTTTCCTCAAAGATTGCAAGACACTACACCCAAGTCCATGGAAGAGCCTACCTTTGATATTTTGGATTAGCTAAAGAATGTACATATCCAAATTCCCCTCTTTCAAGCCATAAAAGATGTCCCAATTTATGGAAAAGCAATTAAGGAAGCCTATTTGAAGAAACCTGGAAGAAAGAAAAAGGATCCCCAAACTATCCATGTTCTTAGAAAATTGGTAGATATTATGTTAGGGAAGGTAGTCATGGCAAAATATGTTGACCCTGGAAGTCCTATGGTACAAGTCAATATTAATGGTCAGATGATAAAGAATGTTTTGATTGACCTAGGTGCAGCCATTAATGTAATGACCAAGCATACTATGGAATATTTAAATATCCTAACCATTAGGTCTACACCAACTGTCCTGCAGCTTGCTGACAGTTCCACTGTAACACCTGACGGCCTAGTGGAAGATATAATTGTCAATCTTGAATCATGGGAATACCCTGTTGATTTCACCATATTATCCACTAAGGAAAATTTGGGGGGATATCCTATCATCCTAGGTAGACCATGGTTAGCCATATTTGATGCCTTTATAGGATGTCGTTCTGGTGACATGACAATCTCTGATGGTCAGTCAACAAAGAAATTGGCTTTATACTTGCCTGCCCAGCCTCAGCTAGACTTGTCTAAACCAATTTGGTCAGACTTAGGAGAAGAAATAGAAGATGTCAACTAATTGGCCCAGTTAATGATGCTGCAAACTAATCTGTTTTCCCAACTTTAGAGTGAAGATGACTTGCTTTTCCAAATTTTGTAGTCAAATTCTGATATGAGTAACCCATCTGAACCCACTAATTGTCCTCAACAATCCTTCCCATAACAAATGAGTCCTAAGAGCATGCCATTTAAAATCCCTATAGTTTATCAATATTTGCTTCCACAAGAAATACAGACACCACCTTTGCCAGTTGATTCCATGAATGATCTCACCAAACAAATTGAGCTATGTCTAGGCCATTATCTGCATATCAACAGTCAGCTACCTAAAGCTCAACAAACTTCCCTGGTCACAATGCTGCAAGATCAACACAATGCTTTTGCATGGGACTATGGGGATATGAAGGGAATAGATCCTCACCTTTGTACTCATAGGATCTACATTAAGGAAGATTGTTCACCTATTAGGTAGCCTCAAAGAAGGATAAACCCAGCACTTAGGGAAATAGTTAAAACTGAGCTCCAAAAATTGCTTGATGTTGGTTTCATCTACCCTATTTCAGATAGTCAATGGGTATCTCCATTAGTGATTGTTCCTAAAAAAGGTGGGAAGTGGCAAGTTTGTGTAGATTACAGAGAATTGAATACTGCCACTAAAAAAGATCACTTTCCACTGCCATTTGTTGATCAAGTATTAGACTCATTGTCTGGTAAAAAGTATTTCTCATTTTTAGATGGATATAGTGGGTATAATCAAATTAAAATTGCCCCTGGGGATCAGGATAAAACAACCTTTACTTGTCCATGGGGGACTTTTGCTTAATCTATCCTACCTTTTGGCCTGTGTAATGCTCTCGCCACATTTCAAACAGCAGTAATTAGCATTTTTGTTGACATTTCTCATGATTCTATGGAGAACTACATGGATGACTTCACCACTTATGGAGTAACTTATGAAGAAGCATTATCAAATTTGGAGAAAGTATTGAAAATATGTAAGGAGCATAATTTGTCTTTGAACAGTGAGAAGTGTTTTATGATGATGCAAGAGGGAATTGTTTTAGGCCATCATATCTCTCCAGCTGGAATTCAGGTTGACCTTGCAAAAATAGAAGTTATTCTAACCTTGCCCCCACCTATGAAACAAAAGGATGTTAGAAGCTTCTTAGGACATGCTGGATATTATAGAAGATTCATCAAAGATTTCAGAAAAATAGCCAGTCCATTGTATGCCTTATTAACTAAGGATTCAGAATTTCATTGGACTGGGGCCTATGACAAATCTTTCTTGTAGCTTAAGGATTTACTTACTAAAACACCTGTTCTTCAAGGACCGAAGTGGAGTCTGTGCTTTCATATACACACTGATGCTTCTGATTATGCTATAGGGGCAGTGTTAGGATAGAAGGAGAATTCCATAGAGCATGCCATCTATTTTATCAGCAAAAATCTTTAAGGACTAGAACTAAACTATAATGTCACAGAAAAAGAATTGCTAGTAGTTGTGTCTGCTATGAACAAGTTTCGGCATAATATCACTAGTTACCAAATATTTGTTCATATAGACCATGCAACAATCAGGTACCTTATGAAACAACCTACCATATCTGGTAGATTAGCAAGGTGGCTACTATTGTTGCAGAAATTTGATATCACAGTTATCGATAAGCAAGGCAAGGCAAATGTGGTGGCTGATTTCTTATCAATATTTCAACTAGCTACACCTGCCACATCTGAAATAATTGATGATAGCTTTCATGATGAACATCTATTTTCTATTGCTGCTAGAACTCATGGTATGTAGATATTGCAAATTACCTAGCAGCCAACAAAATATCAGCTCACTTCTCACCATAGGACAGGAGGCTGTTGATTGAGAAAAGTTTTAACTTTTCATGGATTACAGACTTTTTTTTTATACAGGGCCTAACCAAGTCATGCGAAGGTGTGTCAAAGAAGATGAGACATATGGCATTCTACATGCTTGACATGATGAGCCATGTGGTGGGCACTTTGCATCTAAAAGAACATCAATGAAAGTGCTTAATACAGGGTACTATTGGCCCACACTACACAAGGATGTTGTAGCCTACACAAGGAAATGTGACAGATGTCAAAGAATGGGTAGACCAATGAATTCTGATGAAATTCCCTTGTATCCACAAGTGGCGGTTACTCCCTTTGATAAGTGGGGAATGGATTTTGTTGGGCCAATTGATCCTCCATCCAATGGAAAATCCTACATTTTAGTTTGCACTGATTATGTGACAAAATGGGTCGAAGTAAAGGCAATGACACATGCCTGTGACAACAAGGTTGCTGAGTTTCTTTATGACACATGCCTGTGAAAACAAGGTTACTGAGTTTCACCAGATTTGGAGTCCCGAGAGAAATCGTTACTGATCAAAGAGCTCAATTCACTTCAAACCTGATCACTGCAATGAAGAATGACTATAAGATTAGACACAGGAAATCAAGCCCTTATCACCCTCAAGCCAATGGTCAGGAAGAGGTAACTAATAGAGAATTGGAGGCCATCCTTACAAAAATAGTCCAGTTACACAAGAAAGACTAGAGCAGTCATCTTCTTGAAGCAGTCTGGGCCTACAAAATGACATGGAAAACAACTATAGGGTTTACCCCTTTTGAATTACTTTATGGAAAAACTACCATGTTGCCAATTGAGTTTGAACATAAGACTTTGAGGACTACTCTTCAATTACATATTGATCTTTCTAAAGCTCAAAAGGAATGCCTACTCCAGTTGAATGCATTAGATGAGATGCAGAAGGCTGCCCTTCAGCATACTGAAGCAATACAATAGCAAAGAAAAAAATTGCATGACCACAATATCCACACAAAAAAATTCTCTATTGGTGATTGGGCCCTACTCTATGACTTCAAGTATAAAGAGAATCAAGGTAAGCTTACAACAAGGTGGCTTGGTCCATATAAAATTGAAAATGTATTTGATAATGGTTCAGTACAGTTGGCAACAATTGATCTTGTTCACTTCAAACTGTTGGTTAATGGACACCGTCTTCGGTTGTACCATAAGTCGGCTTCAAAAGCAGAATTCATGCAGTAGTTTGTTTCTCCTGTAGCCAATGATCTTCATGCAGGAAAGGACTTCGGTCTTCTTCCTACAACATCTCTTTGAAATTATGTTGAACGTCCATAGTAAAGGTTTTCTTTTCACGAAAACCACTTTCTCCAACCCATCCATCACCATCCATCATTTCACCTTTCTTGTCTACATCACCCATCCATGTCACTCATTTTACCGTACCACCACCATTCATGATCTCTTTTCCAAGCAGTCATTTTCAGTTGTGCTGTGATATCTTACAACATCCGCAAGCATTTAAAACAAGGTATGTGATATTCTTTTCATTTGTCACATCATTCAATTATTTTATTTATTCATTTATTGCAAGTGTCTATCAGTCATTACTGCTAGTTCCTAACCTATCCCTTCACACATGTGCGGACACATGTTAAACCTTAAGTAGGGGGCGGGGATCGTTTGTTTCAAACTTTGTTCTTTTGCCAATGCCACATTTGATAAAAATAATTATTTTTTGTTGTACTTCCCAAGAATGAATGCGAGTGAATGCATGTTTTTTCCTTATCAGCCAGTAAACTACTTAATTAGGTAGTGTCTAAAAATTATTGCATACAATTGTCTTTTATATCATTTTTTTTGGCGAAAAGAAAGGCAAACAAACTGAAAAGGAAAGAAACAAAGCAGGAAAAAGGTGTTTTTTAAATTCTCAAAAGAGGTTAAGTTGCAGGGTTTTCTTGAAGAATCAATTTTTGAAGATGGGTGGTCAGCTAGTAAGACATGAGCCAGTGGCTCATGAAGTTTTAACACAGGACCCTCAAATGGTTCAGGCATTTAGTAATTGTGGGTGGTTGAACTACTTTCTAAGGATAAATTCCTTTGACGAAGAGGCTGCAAGTGAGTTATTAAGAGCACTTTCTGAAGGAGAAGCTACAGTATGGGGGTTAATGGTAGCAGTGATAGAGGAATGAATTGCCGAAGTAATAGGACTTCCTGCGGTTGCAAAAAAATAGAGGCTTTTACAACAAGTTTGGAATTGCAATGCAAGGCCATACTACTATCAATTTCAGGGAAACAACCAGGAAGGTTAATGCTGGAGGACCAGCATTAGCATAAGTAGGGGAAAATGATGAGCCTAAAATATGCTCATTATTCAGGTGTCATGATGTATTTTTAAAAACCTTTACTCTTTCTAAATGGTTGTTTTAAACTCTATGGTTGTAAACTTTTTATGTTAATGGGTAGTATTTTATGACAATGCATTCCTATATTCCTATAGCATAATATCTCCATATGACTATATTCATGGCCCTGTTTAACCTCCCAATTGATTGATACGATACGTGTAGTTTCTGGATAAATGAGATGAATTTAATGTGTGTGATTAATGACAAATATCATGCTATTATGCTTTCTTTTGCCTTTTATGCCATGTGTTCCACAGGTTGTTGAAGATAGTATGAACAAGTCAATGCATAGTGAACCTCAGTTCTGAAGTAAAGACCATTTCATCATGGTACCAAGCATGTTGTTCCTACGAAGATGCTCTGTCCGAGTCATTCGGAGAAGATCTAAATGGTCGTCGATCTAGGAAGAGTGGAGCACTGGATTCTTTCTGAATCAGTTGGATGGATACACTTTCATTTATGGAAATCCGCTTTTTAGAATTAGGAAACATTTACGTCTGCATCTTTCTCTGATAGTTAGTTAGTTAGTTAGTTAGTTAGTTGTTTCTCTTTAAATAAGTGTTCCTCCTGCATGAGTGAACGAGATGATAGAGAAGAGATTAGATTAGAGAATAGAGATAGAATAGAGTGTATTAAAGTTACTCTTATAATGAAAAGCAGAGCTTTGTGTTAAGGTTTTCCTACAAGAAGAATATTCATGTATGTGATTTCGAGTTCATGAATAAAAAGCCAATGACATTTTGAGTTCAACTCTTGTTTAAATTGGTTGATGCTTGCTAAGGGGGCCGACTTAGTAAGTATCCATAGTTAGTTGTTTGTTTCCTATTGTTTATTTGTTAGAATTTCATTCCAGTAAGTTTTGATGCAAACTCAGTCTTAAACTATTCCTGCAGCATAAGGAATCCATCCTTGTGTTTGTTCCTACAACATAATGCCAGTTCATGGTTTGTTTTCCCAGTAATGGTTATTTTAATTCCTACTTTAGTTAAGTGATGCTTAAGTTAGTAAGACTTTGTTTCATGTTCCTGCATTAGAGTTAGAATTCCTTTCAAACATTTATTTCCAATAGGTTGTGTGACTAAAATCAGTTCTTAGTGCACATACAGTGCCACTCCATTTCAAGTATACATTCCTTGGTTTGACAAGTAAATGAACGACCATGGGAAGATGTTAGTCACCTGTTGGAATGTCCAATTCCTAGGTTAGGATTTGCCATGAATTTTATATCGTTTTGTGGGCGAAAACCAAGGTGGTTTTGTGTATTTTTTATCTTGAATTCTTTAGTTAGGTTTTCATATTAGGAGATAAAAAAATTCATTGCACACATTTCTGGCAAGTCCAATGTGACCCACGTCACGAGTCCTTTGTACTAACATCTATTTTTTTTTAAATTTTTGCAGATTTTGACATATAGGGGCAACCTTGCCCACTGTTTGGGTGGCCCTATCCTAAAGGGGGGGTGTTGTCCTAGTAGCAGACTGTTTTTTCTATTTTTTTCACTTTTCTAACATCTGTTGCTTGCAGTATGATAGTTTGGGCAGCCCTGTCTTAGCAACATACCATTTCTACTGATTTTTTTCATAGTTTGGGCAACCTTGTCCCAAAAAAAGACTATTTCTATTATTTTTTTCACTTTTCTAACATTTTTTGCTTGCAGGTTCATAGTTTGGGTGGCCTTGTCCAAAACGGGTAGCCTTGTCCTAGAAGCAAACTATTTTTGCTGATTTTTTTCACTTTTGTAACATCTGTTGCTTGCAAGTTCATAGTTTGGTTGGCCCTAACCAAAAAGGGTGGCCCTATCCCAACAATAGTCTATTTCTACTAATTTTTTTCACTTTCTAACATCTGTTGTTGGTAGGTTCATAGTTTGGGCAGCCCTAACAAAAAGGGGTAGCTTTGTCATAGCACTAGACTCTTTCTACTAATTTTTCCACTTTTCTAAGATCTGTTGCTTGCAAGTTCATAGTTTGGGAGATCTTGACCAAAAGGGGTGGCCCTGTCCTAGTAGTAGACTATTTCTACTAAATTTTTCACTATTTTTGACCTCTATTTTTTGCAAGTTCATAAAGGGGTGGCCATGTCTAAAACACAGAGGTGGCCATGTCCAAAAAATAGAATTTTCTTGTCAAACAAATAGAAACTATACTATTGAAAATTGTATTGCAGGTGGAGAAATTATATTTAAGTAGTCTTGTGTTTTCATTTTCTTTAAAATAGGAACATAAGACTAATTAAAGGGTCAAATAATTTTCTTTTTTCGTCTAAAAGTGGGCTACTGACGTATCCTATCCCCTTTGCACCATTTGACGATCTTGGGTGAAGAGAAATCATATCTCACTTAGTCCATTTTTATACCCTTTTTTTCATTTTATAAGTGGGACCTAGTTGGGGATTTCATCACCCCAACGGACGATTCCAGCCATGTGTACTGGCAGGTTATATAAAGGGGTAGCTGAAATTTGTACCTCAATCCAATCACATTGTAATTGGTGCAATGTCAAAGCTAGGGTGACGCCTAGATAGATGTGAAGAGTTGGTGCGAGGTCCTAGTCTCTCATTGGTTGCTTCTAACCTATTCTTGTGATGGATTGGTGTTCACGGTTTGGGCCCCACGTACGGTGTGTATATTATGGATGCCCTTAGCAACCTTTTTAAGCCTAGATAAAGAACCACATTGACCATACCCTTAACACTAAAAGTAGGCTTGTGTTGTTTGAAGTGTTTTCTTATGCAAAACCAATACCTGTTAGTCAGTTGTGGCCTTTTACTTGTTGTTTTCATCCTTTTCCATCACCATTTTTCATTTAGTTAGCTTTAGATTAGTCTGTAGAGGCAACTGTGCCCACTATTTGGGTGGCCCTGACCTAAGTTTGGGTGGCCTTGACTTGAAGGGGTGGCCCTACCCCCCTACCTTAACTACTAATCCCCTTGCTTAAATCAAAATTTTCCAAGTTTTCCCTATTTGGGCAGCCTTGACCTAAGTTTAGGTGGCCCTGACCTTCCAAGCAAAATTTTTTGACCTTTGTTCACTTGTCGTTACCTTGTTCTAGGAACCTTCTTTTCTAATCTGAGCATTGGTCCCTCATTTCGAGTACCTATTAACCTATTCTAACCATTCGTTCATCCATTTCAAATATCCATTTACCCTTTTTGAGCACCATTCCCCTTTTTCACCCAACTATTCGCCCATTCTAGGAAGTTGTTCACTTGTTCCAAGAACTCATTTTCTTGTTTTGAGTGTGATTTTACAAAATATTACATCCATTCACCCACTTTGAGTGGTACTTTTCCTATTTTGTAAATCCAATTACCCATTTTGGAAGTTCGTTTATCGATACTATTTGACCATTTTTCGCTCTAAATTAAAATTGAGACCTGTTTGAGTAATTTTGACCTATTTGGGTGGCCTTTCCTAAGAGGGGCAACCTTGCCCAAAATATTGGGCAGCCCTGACCTAAAATTGTACCTATTTTTTAACCTGATCCAAAACATCAACCTCTCACAATTTCTGAAAGGCTCGCTGACTGCCCCGTTGTTTGTGCATCTCGTTCACCTGTATCACGATCCATTATCATTTTAATCATATAGGTTGAATTCATAATCATCTTTAGGTTACACATCTATCACCCCTATATCAATCAAAATCCTCTGAACTTGATTTGAAGTCATTATCTAAAATTCACTTAGGTGCTTGAATCTGATTTTCATCCTTGAACATCCGCTTAGGATCGCTATCCATCCTAAGTCGATCATCATCCTCAGCCTTATCAATCCCCTTCCATCTCAAGGAAGATTCATCGTGATCATTGGTTCATCATTTCACTTGATCAATCGACACCTTACGTCAACAAGGGTGATCTCTGAACCCATTTTAAAAACCCTTCCAATCATCCAATCAATTGATCTCCAATTCAATTTCATCCAATTCTATCAATCATCTTTTTGATCAAATCCAATCCTTATCCAATCATTAGATTAATTGATACATCATCAATTGATCCATCATCCTATAAATTAATCCAACATCCAATCCAATTCAGAAATCTTTATCCAATCCAAATTAATCAATCTAAATCATCATCTAGGTCATCATTTAAAAGCTTAGATGCATCATAGATCACTTAGTTGTTTTTCATGTTCATGCTCATTCAGACCCATTCACAAATGAAAAAGAAAATGGAAAACCAACAAACCCAAGGTTCTGAACCAAATATCCCTCAAGATCCCAATAACATTCCAAGCAATCAACCCTAAGTCACTGTTGATGAATACCTCAATGAGCTTATTAATGTCCAAATGATGGATTGTCTCCTAAATGAATGTGGAGAAACAATTATTGCCACCTTGCTTATGAGAGGATTCAAGCCACCATCCGAACTATGATGCATCACAATATGCTACCACCCACATTCTTCCTACACATACCGATCCACAAAAATTTCAAAATGTCCTTGGGAATTCATATATCCCTAAAGGTTCACCCACAAATAACTAGTATAATCCCAAGTTGGCAATGTTGTAATACATCAAGTCGCTAGCTACCCCCATCTCCCAACTACAACTTTGGTAGCACAACCCGAACCCCACAATCTGTATTCCTATGACATGCCTTCATACATCCTATCCACTCCATTGCTTCCACCTCAAAAACCACCTATCAACACTAGGGTCACACCTACCCTTTCTTTAATGTTTCCTCTAGGGTCTACACCCGCTAATAATTTATCATAACCTGCATTCCAACAACCTTCTATCAATTGCCACCAACATACTACTAGGGTTGTTGCTTAATCTCTACCACCTCATCAACAACCACCCCAGAAAAAAATTTCCATCCCACAATAAAATGTCTCAACTCACATGCAACCACCACATCAGATAATACAAGCAACATTCCCGTAGCCAAAACCATCATAAGGTACTTTTGTAGCTATCCCCCAACAACAACACATTTCATCTCACCCATCTCATGAACAACAACCACAACAATGACCCCCACAAAATCATGTACATATCCATACACATGTACATGAGAGTAGTCAAGCCACCATCTGAACTTTGATGCATCACAATATGTTTTCACCGACATTCTTCCTACACATACCGATCCAAAAAATTTCAAAATGTCCTTGTGAATTCATATATCCCTAAAGGTTCGCCCATGAATAACTAGTATAACCTCGAGTTTGGCAATGTTGTAATACATCAAGTCACTAGCTACCCCCGTCTCCCAACTACAGCTTTAGTAGTACAACCCGAACCCCATAATCTGTATGCCTATGACATGTCTTCATACATCCCATCCACTCCACTACTTCCACCTCAAAAACCACTTATCAACACTGGGGGCACACCTACCCTTGCTTTAATGTTGCCTCTAGGGTCTACACCAGCTAATAATTTATCACAACTTGCATTCAAACAACCTTCTATCAATCCCCACAAACATACTACTACAGTTTTTGTTTCATCTCTACCACCTCATCAACAACCACCCCAAAAAAACATTTCCCTCCCACAAAAAAATGTCTCAGCTCACACACAACCACCACATTAGATAATACAATCAACATTCCAACAACCAGAACCACCACAGGGTACTTCTATAGCTATCCCCCAGAAATAACACATTTCATCTCACCCATCTCACCAACAACAGCTATAACAACAACCCCCACAGGAGCATGCACATATCCCTACATAAACAAAAAATAATCCAGTTATAAAATACCTATATCATACCCCTAGCACATACAATGCTCCATCCCACCTCAATGTGAATCCTCATCAGAATGCTCAAAACCAAATGTGGAACCAACTGCCACCTTATACCAATCCTCCGTAGTCAGAGAATCATCCCTACCAACAGCCATAAAATCCACCCCCATAAATTACACAACAACCCACCATGAAACAATAATACCAATCTTATCCACCCTACCTTCAACAACAACAAACCTACTAGAAATGTCCACCTTCCATCCCCTATTACCAACAACCATCATCACATCAACAAGGGGGTCATACCTCCTTTTATTATCAAAATTCTACACAATAGCAGGGCCCGTCCCCCATTTATTACTATCAACAACAACCACCTTACCAACAAGTGGATTCCACTTATCATAATATGCCATCCAACTATCCATCCACTTATAAACAACAAACACATTTGTATGCATCTCACCCCACCTATGATCCAATCGCAGAACGACCATCCTCATCATACCCACAATACTATCTATACAATCAACCCACTCTAACTCCAACAATGCCCATCAATAAGGACTTGGAAGAAGTAAAAGAAACACTTAAGGATCTACAAAGTCGGAATGGTCAAACAAACATTCAAGTTCGAAGACATTTTTCCTTATAATTTTGATCCTTCCATCTCCTCGGTTCCTTTTCCCAAGAATTTTGAGATACCAAAATTCTATAAATATAAGGGAACCAAGGACCCCATAGCCCATTTGTAATAATTGTATGCCCATTTCTAAGAGGTCATGCATAATGACAATTATATTATCTAACTTTTCCCAAAGATTCTATAGGAGGTAGACCTTAACTATTTTATGGGCCTTGAAAAAGGATCTATCAAAACCTTCACACAACTATCCAAGAAATTTGTCTCCCACCTATCTTTCAATCTAGAGAAGGACATTGACATTCATGATCTCCTAAAATAAAAATAGTGTGATGGGGAGACCTTTTCTAGCTATCTACAAAGATGGTGTGCCTTAGCCAGTCGTACCAAATCCCCATTGTAAGAAAAAGACATGGTTACATTGTTCATAAAAATTCTCATCCGAACATGGCAAATGATTTTTGTCTCAACTACATCACCACTTTTGTGGAACTTGTGGAGAAGGATCCCATCCTATAACAACCCCTTGTTGCCAAAGGGCAAGTCAAGCTTTTCAATTCCGATAAAGAGAAGTCCTTAGGGGAAAATCCTCGATATGGAATAAAAATAAAAATTATTTCAATGATGGTGTTATAGACACCAAACATGTTCAAGTGGCCACCACCTCACAAAATATCCTCCTCAAAAATAGCAACAAACAATATTGAATGCCATATTTGTGCCCCAAGGAGCACCTCAACAACAGTCAAACCAAAATAACCAAGGGGGGAATAAACAATAGTTTAATCAGTTGGGATAACCCCTCAGCATTGTGTTCAATAAAAAAATTCAATCCAACTACCCCATTAGTTATCATGTCGCTAAGCCCCTTAACGATTCCAAGCCCAAGATCACTTGGTTCAAAGAGAACGAATATTGTGACTTCCACAAGATCAAAGGCCACACATTGGATAAGTGTCAAGGACTAAAAAATTACATTGAAAGTCTAATCGACCGAGGTGAAATTCATGTAGATACTAACACAAAATATTTTTCCAATACTCAACTCCAAATATACCAATTTTTTTTTCCCATGCACAATCAAGGCCCCAATACGTCCAATTCTAATCCTTTCCCTAGTAACAACATTAATCAAAATAACAACACAAACAATATCAGCTATAAGAATGTGCCATACAATTATCAAGGTTTGGTCACATATGTTGAGCAAGTGGAGCCACGTGTATCCATGATATGCATCAAGGGAAAGGATACACAATGTGTTGTTACCACTTGTTGAACCTGCATCATGGTCCTAGCTACTCCTTCATCCACCCAACCAACATTCGTCGGTTCACAATACAACATCCTTGAATAATTGGGAAAAACTTCAGCTCAGATCTCCATCCTAGATTTTCTTAGGACTTCCCCCGTGTATCAGGACATCTTGAACAAAGACCTAAAATACCCCCAAGTCCCTGACGATATCAATCCCACACAATTCCAAGAATTGGTAGGAAATTTTTCCACAACCTACCAATGAGGTGTCATTCAGAAGGAAATGCAACACCTTGACTTAAGCCATAATCATCCCCTTCACCTTGAGGTCGGGGTCAATTGTCAAAAAGTGAAAAGGGCATTGGTACATAATCATTCGTCCCTAAATATTTTTATGTTAAAGTTTATAAAATAGGTAGGATACACCCAAGCTACCCTAAATAATCAAGTGATCACCATTAAAGCATATGACAACACAAAAATAGATTCTGAGGGCACGATGTGTCTTCCTATTCAAGTGGGTCCCATTGTACAATATATTATGTGTCATGTTTTGGATCTGGAACTTCCATGGATGGAAGTCACCATATAGGCTGATCCTCAGCCTTTTGAATATTGTCATGCCTTAGAAGCTTCCTTTCTGCATTCACATAACTAACCTAGAGTCAAAATGGGGGCATCTCAAACATTTGATTCTCATCCATCCACCAACACACTAAACACCACATCATCCACACCTGGTTCCACCATCACCAAGGTCCATATCATTGACAAGGGATGTGGCGAGTAAAAAATGTGTACCAAACTAAACATGGAAACCATGCTACCCTCACCATGAACATATGGGCAACCATCTCCAATAGTTCCAAAAGAAGAAGAAAAGACACTCACACTCACTTCCCAAAACATGGGCTCGACAACATTGAATGATATGGGATCCATTCAGGATCAAATGGAAGCTGATATCAACTAATAGGTTTACAAATAATAACCTAAGCCACCATTTCCCCTCATAGAATACTTCCAAGAATTTTATCCACATGCCCCCAAGTTCATTGAAAAGTGCAATTACCAAGGTGGAGGTCTTCGTGTGGCAGAACAAGGAAAATTCCAACCCATTGAAGCAACTACCATCCGGCCAAGAAATTTGGGCTTAGGTTAAGATACTAAATAGAAAGTTCCTACGACATCTTCTAGCACTTCTAACAATGTTAGTATCGATGAAGGTTCCCTTAAAGACATACTAGAGGAAGAGTCCATCATACATGTGTACAATGATTTGGATTACATTGACCTCCCTGCCATGTTTGAATGCGTATCCATTTGTACCATAACCTTATCCCTCAAACATCCTAAACTCATAGCTTATGACCTACAAGGTACCACACCTCCCAACACCTTTCCCTTAGTGGATCAGTATGTGAATCTCATGGGATTGGGGGAATATGAATGCCCTAGTCACAAAAACAAAAATAAACAAAATTGAAAAGGGTCACCTAGTGAAAGCCTCCCTAAGGAAATTTGTGACTTAGAAATTAAAAAAAAAGGACGTATCTAATAGTGAAAACCTTGAAGAGGCACTAAAATATGGGGACATTCATCTTCCCCTTGTCAGAACTCACTTATTCAGTTTATCATCTATCCTGATCGAAGAAACACAATATGTAAACTTGGGAACATAAGAGAACCTCAAGATCACTTATATGGCTAAGGCACTATCAGAAGAAGAAAGTTCTACCATCATCAATTTTTCTTGGACATACTTAGATATGCCCAACCTTGATCCAGCTGTGGTAGTACACCACCTGGATTTTTTTTCTAACACAAAGCCTATTAAACAGAAGCTCAACAAAATGCACCATCAAGTGGCCCTCCTAGTGAAGAAAGAATTAGAAAATTTGTTAGAAGTAGGGTTTATCCAACCGATTGAATATTTTGATTTGATTTCTAATATAGTCCCAGTTTCTAATTGTAGTGAAGACATCAATATTTTTACACACTTCTGAGATCTCAACAAAGCATGTCTAAAAGATGAATTCCCCTACTGAATATTGATATGCTAGTGGACCTCACTATAGGACACAAGATGTTGTCCCTCATGGATGGTTTCTTTGGCTATAACCAAATCAAGATTTCCCCTGAGGACCAACTCAAGACCACCTTCACAACACCCTGGGGTACATTATGCTATAATGTCATGCCATTCGGCCTTAAAAATGCGAGGGAAACATACCTATGGGCTATGGCAGTTATCTTCCACAAACTTATCCACATAATCTTGGAAGATTATGTTGATGATCTCTTAGGAAAATCCATAACAAGGGAATAGCACCTGACCATCCTCAAAAAGATCTTTGATCACCTGGAACAATATAAGCTATGACTTAGTACAAAGAAATGTGTTTTTGGGGTCATAACCGACAAACTCCTTGGGTTCATTGTCTCCCACAGAGGAATTGAGGTTGATCCTGCTAAGGTAAAAGCCATCATGGATTGCCTCTGACCTATACTCTGAATAAACTATGAATTTTACAAGGTAAGATCCAATCCGTCTGTAGATACATTATGCAAATTGTTGATAAATGTAAGTTATTCGCACACGTCCTCAAGAAAGACATGAACTTTAAGTGGAGCCCATAATGTCAGCTTGGTTTTGATTAGATTAAGGAATACTTTGCTCACTTGCCTATTCTCATGCCACCTATCCTAGGAAAACCCCTTCTCCTTTATATTTTAGCTACTTTCATGGCATTGGGAGAATTTTCGGCACAACATGATGAATTCTCCAAAGAATGAGTATTTTACTATTTTAGCAGGACTTTGGTTAGTTATGAGCTCAATTATTCTCCAATGGAAAAGGCTTGCCTAGCCATCATCTTTAGCTCCCTAAAACTTATAAATTACATTCTTAGTAATCTAGTTAAGCTCATCTCTAAAGTTGATCCCCTAAAATATATGTTATCAAGAACAACATTGATAGGTCGCATGGCTAAATGGGCCATGCTACTCAATGAATTTGACATAGAGTACATGGACCACAAAGCAATCAAAAGGTAGGTTATTTTGGATAAATTAGCAGATGCTCTACTAGTCGATGCCTATCCTTTAGAGATAGAGTTTCCAGATGAAGGGGTCCTTGCATTTTTAGAAGCCACCACATGGAAATCGTATTTTAATGGATCCCACACTAACAAAAAATCAGGAGCAGGAGTATTGCTTGTCACACCCCAAGGTGACTATATACCCAAATCATTCAGATTGGATTTTCCCTACATCAACAATATTGTTGAGTATGAGGCTCTCCTCATAGGCATTAGGATTGTTATACAATGGAATATCTCACACTTGTATGTCTTTGGTGAGTCTCAATTGGTGATCAAGCAAGTTAATGCTGAATTCCTCACAAAATATGACAAGTTATTACCCTAAAAACACATGGTGGATGACTTCAAGAAATATTTCATCTCCATCTAGTTCAACCAAATCCCCTAGATACAGAATAAAGTTGTTGATGCCATGGACACTATTGGTTCCCTTTTGGATATTCCCAGAGATCATATTGAATGTGAGTTCCTAGTAGAATTTTTTTTAATCCCTGCATATGACATCCCTGAGAGTGAAATGGTCTGTGGCATTGTAGGCCTAGAATCCCCTTGGTACCAAGAAAATTACACCTATCTTTTTGATTACACCCTACCATCTGACCTCGCAAGAAACCAACATAAATCATTTATCCAATGCACTTCCCACTATACCATTATCGGTGATATGCTTTATCAGCATGGATATGATGGAACTCTCCTCCGATGTTTAGAAAAAACCGAAGCTCACACTGCATTAGAAAAAGTTCATAGTGGTATTTGTGGGGCCCATTCTAATGGTATGGCCTTAGCTAAAAATATTCTAAGAGCTGGTATTAGTAGCCTATGATGGAACATGATGCTTGCATGTTTTTCAACAAGTGTCTTCCCTATCAACAACATGCAGATTTGATTCATGCCCCAACACAAGAGTTACAACCTATAACAACACCTTGGTCGTTTTCACAATGGGGTTTTGATTTGGTTGGCAGGATCTACCCTCCATACTCCGATAGTCACACCTTCATTATCAAAACCACTAAATACTTCACCAAGTTGGTGGAATCCATACCACTCAATCAAATCACCAGTGTTGATATCTCTAGGTTCATCCTCTACCATATCCTTTGCAGGTATGGAATCTCCTCCACCATCATCATTGATAACGAAAAATCCATTCAAGAATAAGTGCATGAAATTCCTCTATGAAATGTATCATATCCAGGATCACTAGGTCTACCTCATATTACCCCCAAGGTAATGGAAAATCAGAGGAAACCAACAAGACATTGACTAAAATCATTAAGAAGATGGTCAATAGCACTAGTCAAGATTGGCATCTCCATCTCCATCTTGCCCTTTGGGCCTACTGCACGTCCATCTGCACCCCCACCAGTGCTACTCCATATTCCCTTGTCTATGGAGCCAAAGCCATCTTTCCAATTGAAGTCGATATCCCCTCCCTCTAAATATCACTCAAGAATCTCATCACCGATGAAGACACTCGAGTGGTATGACTCACATAGTTAAAATTGCTAGATGAAAAATGGGTCAAGGCTTATAACCATTTGCAAGCCTATCAACACCAACTTAAAATAAGCTATAATAAGAAAGTCTTCCCTCATCAATTCAATTTTGGTGACTTAGTTCTCAATTAAAATTAGTAGAATTAGCAAGATCAAGATAAGAAGGGGAAATTTTAAGCTAACTGGTTAGGCCCTTATGTTGTCACCACCAAATATGGTTCTGAACCATACAGGCTATATACCCCTAAATGAGAACCCCTGGAAGAACCCATCAACATAATGCATCTCTAAATAAATTCTATACTTAGGTCAATTGGGGTATCCTTCCTAGTAAAATCTCAAAAATATATAAAAAAAGAAGAAAACAATTATCAAAAATCAAAAAATAGTAGAGAAATAATTTGTCCTATGATTAAAACCACCTTTGTGTGGCAGCTTGGATACATATGATTGGTGAAAACCTAGCAATAGGAACCTTTTGTAAATGGCTTAATCATTATCTACCTTGTGTCCTCATCACTTTATGATTTCTCCACCTAGATCTCCATCCTATCCTATCATCCACTTGCATCCCTTGGGAAATTGGTATATTTCTAGTTGAGCATTGGACGACCATTGTCTGCTATCCAAAATCTTGAGCTTCTATCGTAATCTAAGCTTGTGTGTCACCTGGACACTTTTTTCATCTCCATTTAGGATCATTCATCATGTCTATCTCCATCTAGATCCCATTCCATCTTTGGCAAACTACGTTGCTCCTGCACTTTCATGTAGGAAAGGTCGATCATTTGATCCACCCCCGGGGCTTTTTTTCTCTATCATTGTTGTATGTCCATCTTTGGTGAACAAATTTTCCCCTTCTCTTTCACATAGGAAAGGTCGATCACTTGATTCGCCCTTGGGGCACTCTGTCCTTCATCATCCATCACCATTTTTTAATTTTCTGATCTTAGCCATTGTCTTTCTTGAACTACGTTGCCCCTACACATACACGTAGTTAAGGCTGATCATTTGATCCATCCCTAGGTATTTTCTTTGCTTTCCTTTGTTTTTATTTTGTGGTTAGTTTGTCTGATCACCATCTCCCATCATCTATTTTCATCATCCTCTTTCCGCTTTTATCATGGTCTTTTCTTGAACTATGAGGGCTCTATGCTTTCACATAGGCAAGGTTGATCTTTGATCAACTCATGAGCCCCTAGGTCTGTAGGGTGAGTCATTCTTGTTTTGTGTTGTCAAGGTATGTTCTTATCTCGCTAGCACCTCACAAATGGAATCCATTTGTATCATGAGATTTCATTAGTTTTCACATATCCTACGTCATTATCGATCTTTCAGCTTAGCATCCATCTTTGGTCTCAATAGGATGTATCCTTCCTAACAGACCACATCAACCCCATCCATCATCTTGATCCTATGTCCAAGGATGTTTTGAAATTGATTGCAATCTTTTGATGCTTTTTTTTTGTTTATCATTTGAGCTCCCTATAATCACTCATCAAGTTCATCATAATTTCTCATATTATGATGTGTTTTGACTCGTTTACATAGGTTCATATCTTGATTTTATTTTGTTTGGTTTTTTCCTAGTTGTCTCGTGTAGTACCCACCAAGACCCTTGAGGTCTTGCGTTACGTTAGGACATGCTTCTATGCTCATGGTTATCCCAATACCTGGCCCAAAAAAATTCATCTTGACTTTGGGGTATTGGGATAGCCTTCTTGTTTGTTGTGTTTGTTTATGCATTAGACACTAATCCACCTTAGTTCCACATACCATGGTAACTAGTGTCTTATGCTATAGAAAAAATAGGTGCTCTGCAAATGGTAACTTGCATTAGGATTTCATTTCATTTTCTCCTCCATTCCATTCATGTATCTTTCATCCCTTCTTTTCCCCCGACTTAGGATTTTGGATTGTGCAAATGGTGATTCCCTCCACCTTATCCTTTCTTCTCAAGAGTCCTATGGTTCTTGACAGGTACAGTAACACACCCATCACTTTCTTCACTTCCATCATTATGTAGGCCCTTATTTACATCTAGGATCATATTGCATTTTACTTAATAGCATTCTCATTTTAGGTTCCTTAAATTGCATTACATTTTTAGTTGTGTAGGTTAACTTTCAATAATTATTCTATGAATATTAACATTCATTCATTATCATATTCATTTTGATTCATATCATTAGGTCCATTACCACATTCATCATACACACTAATCATCATGCATGTCATAAATAAATCATCCATCATAACAATA